>CM032448.1:89515825-89620959 GCA_019049505.1 Pachyrhynchus sulphureomaculatus
CGAGATAGGTGAAAATATGTGGCTCATATTTCGGACCAAATATAGCGTCCACTAAACGTTGCTGGAGTTTGAGCAGCGTTCTTTAGACCAAACGGCATAGTGACGAACTGAAATAGACCTCGGCCTACTACTGCAAAAGCGGTCTTTTCCTTAGAGGATTTGTCCAAAGGAATTTGCCAGAAATGCCTTTCTAAGGTCTATCGAGGATACATACTTAGCATTCCTGAGTGATGTCAAAATTCTATCGATGTTTGGTAATGGATAGTTATCAAATTTGCTGACCTCGTTGAGCTTTCTTCCGTCATAGCTTAGACGATGTCACTCCGAGTGTCAACATTTCGTCTAAACTCCTTACAAAATTCTGTCGATGTTCGGTAATGGATAGTTATCAAATTTGCTGACCTCATTGAGCTTTCTTCCGTCATAGCTTAGACGATGTCACTCCGAGTGTCAACATTTCGTCTAACTCTTTATTTAATACTTTTGACATATAAGGAGACATGGCGAAGGGCCTTGTCTTTTACAGGACTGGCATCAGCCGTATCTATAGACATCTTGATTTTATTCGTTCGGCCTAACCTATCTTTACTACTTATTTCATTGAAAGAGCTTATTACTTTTTCTGCTTTTAAGCGTTCCGTCCGCGAGAGATCATCTAGGGTACATAGACGCGAGAAAAGGTTTTCTAAGGAACTTTCTGAATAACAATCTTTAAAACTTGTTTGAGAATTGACTTCTAGGGACTGTGGGATACCACGAATTATTTTTAAAATTTACTAAAATTCCGAATTTTTGTGCAAAATCACATCCTAGAACCAAAGTATGTGATAGAGAAGGTACTACTAGAGCAGCAGAGATTACTAAACAATGACCATTGCAGACTAGCGGCAACTCAACCGTACCTAAAACTTTTAGACGGCTGCCATCTGCAGTGGTAACACTTCTATTTTTGACGTGGCATATTTTTATACTTAAACGACTTAAAAATCTTAATACCATTCTGACCTACAACGGAGGCATTTGCACCAGAGTCAAATAAAGCCGAGAAATGGGCACCTAATAGATTGATCTTGATATGCGGTCTGTTGTCTAAATATTTACGCACGAATAAAGGAGACATGTGACCATTTGGAGAAGCAGGAGTTTTAACTTAAGAAGGAGAATTTTTATTAGACTTTTAAAAAAATCAGAAACTTTTTTTGTAACTATTTAGTCCAATCTGATTTATTGGAGTATTTCTTTACTTAAGATCCTAGTTAGAATCTTTCTTTTATCCGCGACCGGACGTTCTGAGAAAGTACGACGGATTTTCAGTTCATAGTCGAATTCATTTTCCAGTAAGTGATTGACTTTAAAATTTAAAGCTTCCATGATAAATGAATACAATTTAAAAGAATTGTTTAAAAAATCATAAAAAAAATATTTTCTTCCTGTGCTCCCAATAGTCTAAATAAAAATACGTGAAGGCACTTAAAATATGTAAACTTCTTTACCAAACATTAAAAAAAATCTTCGACAATTTCAAAAAAAATTTCTAAGTATCGCCTTGTATTAATATTCTTTTACCAAATATGTTAAGAATTTCTCAACAAAAAAATCTCCAAATATCGTTTCGTATCAGCAAAGTATTTATAATATTCATGCAAAACATCGGTGAAAAAAAACAGTTTTTTGTTCGGTTAACCGCAAAATAAATCAAAATGCAAAATTAAAGTCGACCAACACATCTGCTAATCTGAATTATAAAGTCAGCTTTTAAGAAAAAAGTAGGAATCTCTTATCTTAGAGTCAACAACAAAATTCAAATATCTATATCAGATAAATTGAAATAAAAAAATTCTACAAATTCCCTGCTTTTGTCTTACTGCTATAGTGTAGTTTCGTTTAATAAATATTATTAAATAAAAATATCTGCAAAGTTAGAGCTTTTACTTTGTTCGAAAGCTAGTACACTGAACCCTTTCAAAAAATAAAATTCCAAAAGCCCCACGTTGGGCGCCATTTTTATGTGACGTCTTTTTATGACATGCTAAACTGTCCTCAGTTTGAGGCATCTTTTTCCGTACCCTGTGAGAAGTTGTTTGTCCCACGCTTGAGCGCAATTTTGTAAGGTGTGCTAATTTTGCTTTATTTTTCGCCCCATGTAGACTGCGTCATTTTGTAACATTTTTTAAATACTGGACGCCCCAAGCTTGAGCACAATTTTCTTGCAGCCCCGCTTTAATTTCTGATAATGAATTGAGTGAAACCTGATTTTAAAAGAACTAAAGAAATTAAAGAAATACTAGCTCAGTTTTCCTTGGTGGAGAGATATGGGTAAGAGATAATTTTTGTACGTCTTTTTGGAATTTAATTCTATTTTTAAAGAAACCTCAGTTGTACGACTTTTTTTTGGGCACCACTCATTTTAAAATAGAAAGGATTTAACTTCAGCTAAGAAAAATGAGAAAAAACTGAAGTGTTTTATGGATATTACTAAAAAGAAATTAGTCTAGCACAACTGATCCTGAAAAGAAAAATAACTATTCAGTGAGACACTAGCTTTAATCAACAAAAAAAGAATTTATTCATATTTTTAAAATGAAAATAAAAAGTTCTAACCTTTACAGTTATACCAAAAAATTCTAGCCTAAATAGTAGTTGTTACATTTAAACTTTAAACTTTTACAACCCCCGAAGGCGAGACATCGTGTTTTACACTTCACTTTTTTGTCTGTTATTCATTGCTGTTAATGCACTGCTCTTAAATAAGTCTATTGGAGGAAGTTTTGTTGACTTACTGTTTTTCAGTCCTGCTGTGATGGACTTCGCCCGATTTCACACTTTTTCTTAACACTTAGAAAGCTCACTACAGCTTTTATGGTCGAAACTGGTACTTTTACTTAGCGGCTTCTGAAGAAAATTTAGCCTACTTCGGCTAGATGGAAAATAGCCTCTCGGCTAGACGGTACTGCCTGGTCTGCGGCTCGATCGAAAAAAAAGCCCTGCTGGTAGTTTCTCAGGCCCCTAAATAATCGTGCGATTTTTACCGGTAATATCCGGACGCTCCAATCAAAACTCCGGGTCAAACATTTCGCCTTTTTTTCTGCCTTTAAGCGTTCCGTCCGCGAGAGATCATCTAGGGTACATAGACGCGAGAAAAGGTTTTCTAATGAACTTTCTGAATAACAATCTTTAAAGCTTGTATGAGAATTGACTTCTAGGGACTGTGGATACCACGAATTATCTTTAAAATTTACTAAAATTCCGAATTTTGTGCAAAATCACATCCTAAAACCAAAGTATGTGATAGAGAAGGTACTACTAGAGCAGAGATTACTAAACAATGACCATTGCAGACTAGCGGCAACTCAACCGTACCTAAAACTTTTAGACGGCTGCTATCTGCAGTGGTAATAATACTATTTTTGACATGGCATATTTTTATACTTAAATGACTTAAAATTTTAATACCATTCTGACCTACAACGGAGGCATTTGCACGAGAGTCAAATAAAGCCGAGAAATTGACACCTAATAGATTTATCTTGATATGCGGTCGGTAAAGGAGACATGTGACCATTTGGAGAAGCAGGAGTTTTAACTTGAGAAAGAGAATTTTTATTAGACTTTAAAAAATCAGAAACTTTTTGTAACCATTTAGTCCAATCTGATCTATTGGAATATTTCTTTACTTAAGATCCTCGTTAGAATCTTTCTTTTATCCGCGACCGGACGTTCTGAGAAAGTACGACGGATTTTCAGTTCATAGTCTAACTCATATTCCAGTAGGTGACTTTAAAATTGAATGCTTCTATGATAAATGTATAAAATTTAAAAGAATTGTTTAAAAAATCGTAAAAATATTTCTCCTGTGCTCCCAATAGTCTAAATAAAATCAAAATATGTAAAGGCACTTAAAATATGTAAACTTCTTTATCAAACATTTAAAAAATCTTCGACAATTTCAAAAAAAATTTCTAAGTATCGCCTTGTATTTAAATTCTTTTACCAAATATGTTAAGAATTTTCAACAAAAAAAATCTCCAAATATCGTTTCGTATCAGCTAAGTATTTTTAATATTCATGCAAAACATCGGTGAGAAGAAAGAACAGTTTTTTGTTCGGTTAACCGCAAAATAAATCTAACACTGCAAAAAATTAAAGTAAACCAGCACATCTGCTAATCTAAACTATAAAAGTAGCTTTTAAGAAAAAAGTAGGAATCTCTTATCTTAGAGTCGATTAACAAAATTCAAATATCTAAACCACCATCAGATAAATTGAAATAAATAATTCTACAAATTTCCTGCTTTTGTCTTATTGCTATAGTGTAGTTTCGTTTAATAAATATTATGAAATAAAAATATCTGAAAAGTTAGAGCTTTTACTTTGTTCGAAAGCTAGTACACTGAACCCCTTTTTTTTTTAAAAATAAAATTCCAAAAGCCCCGCGTTGACAGCGCTATTTTGTAACATTGGAACTTGCCCGCACGTTGTGGTGTCATTTTGTAACCTGCTAAACTGTCCTCAGTTTGAGGCATCTTTTTTTGTACCCTGTGAGAAGTTGTTTGTCCCACGCTTGAGCGCAATTTTGTACCGTTTGAATATTGGATGCCCCAAGCTTGAGCACAATTTCCTTGCAGCCCCGCTTTAATTTCTGATAATGAATCGAGTGAATCCTGATTTTAAAAGAACTAAAGAAATTAAACACACACTAGCTCAGTTTTTTTCTTGGTAGAGAGATATGGGTAAGAGATAATTTTTGTACGTCTTTTTGGAATTTTTTCTATTTTTAAAAAGCTTCAGTTGTACAAGTTTTTTGGGCACCATTCATTTTAAAATAGAAAGGATCTAACTTCAGTTAAAAAAATGAAAAAATACTGAAGGGTTTTATGGGTATTACTAAAAAGAATTAGTCTAGTACAACTTATCCCGAAAAGAAAAATAGGTATTCAGTGAGACACTAGCTTTAATCAACAAAAAGAAAATTTATTCATGTTTTTAAAAATAAAAAGTTCTAACCTTTGCAGTTCTACAAAAAAATTCTAGCCTAACTAGTAGTTATTACATTTAAAATTCTGAACTATGACTACCCCCGAAGACGAAAAATAGTGCTTTTCACTTCACTTTTTAGTCTGTTTAAATTGCTGTTAAGGCACTACTCAGGGATAGGTCTATTGAAGGATGTTTTGGTAACTTACTGTTCTTATTCCGGCTTCGATGGAATACGACCGATTTCACACTTTTCTAGTAAACACTTAGAGAGCCCACTACGGCTTTTCGTTAAGAAACTGGTGCTTTACTTAGCTCGCATGATGGTTGTTATGAGCCTTTACTGTAGCTCAGTCGAAGGAAGCCTACTTGGCGGCTCCGATGAAAATTAGCCTGGCTGCGGCTTGATGGTATTCCGCCTACTCGGCGGCTGGATGGAAATTAGCCAAGACAGTCCTTTCTCGGGACCCTTAAATAAACCGTGCAAACTCTGCCGGTAATATGGCGACGCCGGAACCAAAACTGCGGATACACACATTTCACCAATCGCGGCGTAGCGGTAGATTCGGTCAGGAACCCGCACTGCACAGTATATACCGAACGTCTTGGAATCTCTGTTTAATATACCGTTCGATACAAAAATGAAAATAAGTACAATTTGAAGTGAAAAATCAGTAACATTACATGGTCTTAAAATCTAGGAAAAAATGAATGTTACAATATATCCAAGGCATTCGACCGTGTTTGGCACGATGAGCTGTTGGCTAAGCTACGTTCTTATGGTATGTCTGAAAAGTTCTGTTTGTGGCTCTCATGTATCCTCAGAGAGCATTCTTTACGAGTGGCAGTCGACGGATTTCTTTCTGACACCTTCACTATCAACGCCGGTGTACCACAAGGCTCCATACTGTCTCCTACTCTCTTTCTCATTTATATTAACGATCTGCTGGAAAAGACCGAGAATCCAATTTACAGTTTTGCAGATGACAGTACACTTATCTCTTCATTCACATTGAACGCTCGGACATCGGCTACTCAGACGAATATCCGCAGACAGCAGGAAGTCATTCAACTTAGCAAAGACCTGGAAGAAATTCTATCTTGGGGTGACAGTAACCAAGTAGAATTTAACGCTACAAAAATCCAGGCGGCAGTATTTTCTAAAAAAGTTAACGTTGCTGAACCCGACATAGTTATGTCGGGGCACTCCATTCCTCTAACATCGTCATTCAATTTGTTGGGCGTTAATTTGGGAGCAAATATGTCCTGGCATGAACATGTTGCAGGCATAGCAAGGAGAGCTTCTCAAAAGTTGGTAATATTATTTCGAACCAGAAACCTTTACACTCCACAACAACTGTTAATTCTTTACAAAGCTCAAATTCGACCAACTATGGAATATTGCTCCCATGTTTGGGGCTCCGCTCCCAAACAGACATTGCATTTGTTAGATTCTATTCAGAGAAGAGCTGTTCGTCTGATTGGAGACCCGGAACCCGGAACAGGATGGAACATCGAAGAACGGTTGGCGACTTGAGCCTATTCTACAAGTATTTTCATGGAAAGTGTTCGAAGGGCGTGGCCCGCTTAATTCCTCCCAGAGCGGTGCATGTTAGAAGTACACGTAGCACTAATACTTCACATTCGTATGAGGTTTAGCTTCTTACTCCTCGTACAACGCTTTTCAAGCAGTCATTTATATGGAGAACATCATCCCTTTGGAATAATTTGCCCAGGGCTGTGTTTCCCACCGAGTACAATTTACAGCGATTCAAGAACAACGTGAATCGCTTTCTCCGCACACGTGTAGCTCCTGTAGCGCTTTAGGGACTTCCCTGCAGCACGTGTGCTAGACCCATAAAAAAACAGGGCTGAGACCAAACTAGGGGTGGGACTAATCATCGGCCATTATCACCTTAGGAAACATGTACAGAAAATGAGTATCCATGATAGTACCACGACATTCATACTATGTAGTGAGGGGAAAGAAACCTATATGCACATCCTATATAAATGTGCGGCTTTGACTCGGAACAGACGCAAACTGTTCCGGATCTTCATCGTGGCGATAAATTACCACGTGAAGAGCTTGAAAAAAGCTAATAAATCTTCTTTAAGGAACAACGCACAATAAGCGAAGAGGCTGCAGTGTACAAAAAGGGATAATCGCTTGCTCTACTACTCTCTACCAACTAGCCAATACAAAATTTAACTTATGACAAAATAAAAAGCAATTCTTATATTACTCGTTCTCAGTATACCCATTTTACCCTCAAAAACCTAGACGTTCTCGACGTTTTTCTGCAAAGTTGATTGCAGGAAAAGGAAACTTATGCAATTACCTAGTTCTCGGGCGTTATTTTACCGAACAGAAATAAAAGAGTCGGAACTCTTGAATAGGAAAGATTGCGGAGGAATGCGGGTGTCGAACCTACTATGTTGATAAACAAATTAAATTTATAGGAAAACGCAGTATGATTCGTGCGCCAACGCGCTATTTACACAAACTACCTGAGTGCGTATTTTCCGCCTATGGAAAAGGATATTAACAATATATTTTAAAGTAATAGGGACCGGAAGTTTTCACGGTTTTGGTTAGAAGAGAGATCATGGGATTAGATCATATCATTTGGAGTAACTTTGCCGTATGTTTCGTCCACGATTTCAGGGGACATATTCAGGAATCCTTACGAAAACAAAAAATATTATAATTTTTCCTTTGCCTACTCTCCTCTACTCAGACACATAGCCCTGCACCTGAGCTAGTTCGTTCAACGGCGGTATTTCATGGGCGGGTTGATTTTATAAATAAATTGCAGTTTTGTCAATTTTTTTAATTTTTGAACGCACTTCTACATAGCCTTACAAAATGTGGATTTCATAACACCCTTTTTAAATTTAAAAAAAAGTATTGAACGCGCTTATACATAGCCTTACGAGTTTATATTAATATATATATATGTGGATTTCATAACACCCTATATATATATATATATATATATATATATATATATATATATATATATATACGGGGGGTGCTATTCATAAAATTTGCACTATATGGGAAAAATTTTGATTATAAGAGTTTTTGAAAATTTAACTTCGAAATATGTCACATGCCTTGCCTGTCAAATTTGACATTTAAAATTTAAAATGAGAAAAAATCGTATTTTTATTGAAAATATCAAAAAAGGTTATAAAGAAAAAATGATTGTATTGCAGTTTTACATTTGTGTACCAAGGCTTGATTTGATGAAATTGACTTTTTTCAAATTTTCCCCTAAAAATGGAGCGCTTTAGGGACTTCCCTGTAGCACGTGTGACCCATAAAAAAAATGACGAACAACTGTTTTTTTTCCACATAAATTATCTTATGTACTTATTTATTGGTTGATGTTTCACTAAATGTTAAGAAAAAAAAAATAATGTAGGCCTTAAAATTAAGCTGAAAAACGAGTTCTGTCAAAAAGTTGTAGTTTAACAATGGTTATATAGGTTTTGGGGATAGTTTATTCTAAATGTTTTTTAACATATTTTCAAAAGGTCAAAAACAGATTTTTAAAAAATTCGTTACAACGTTTTGCAACGCAATATTGGTTGAAAGAATATACATTCATGTTTTTCTATTAAGTCAAACAAAATTATAATATCATAGGCTTTCACGTATCTTTTTAGCAGTTGCCATGGATTTCGTGTTTTGTTCCTTTGTCACATAAAACATTAGTTTGTTTACTATTATTAATGCAATAATAACAGTTTTCCAAATTTTCTCCTTTAATAAAAATGCCAATTAAATTGACTAAGCAAGATAAAATAGAAATAGTTTTGATCGTAGGTGATAACTACAAAACTCAAAGAGAAGCTGCCGTCATTTTTAACCAACGACATGCGGAACAAGTTATAACGTACAGTGGGAAGAATTCTTACCAACTTTAAAAAATACTGGATGTGTGGAGAATAATTTTAAACGTCAACATGAATATTGGGTTACCAATGAGGATGCTGAGTTTGCAGTTATGCAGAGTGTGATTGAAACGCCTAGAACTTCAATTGCCAAAATATCGCACAATGTAGGTTTATCTTATAATTCATTTCAAAGAGTGCTTAAGAAAAATAGGTTTACACCTTATAAACCACTCTCAAAGAACAAGGCTATGATAGGCGCATGTATTTTTCTTTCTGGCTGTCATTGTATGATTGCGTCATCAGACAGATGTCATCTGCAAACTCTAGATCAGTTCAAGTTGACGTGAGGGCCCAACGTAGGCCTCGCATATTTTCAGTGTTGAGTGTAAAACAATGTTGACTAGTAAAGGAGGTAAAGTGCATCTTTATCTGACCGCTGTTTTCGCCTCAAAAGAACGGCTTATTTGTCCGTTATGGAGGACCGTACAAGAAGCGTTGTTGTATAACGCTTGTATTAGAGTGATAATTTTCTTGGGCATTCCTGCTTCCATTAATGTTTCCCAAATTGCTGAGGGTGATATGCTATCGAACGCTCTTTGAAAATCTAAGAAAACTAGGTAGAGTTGTGAGTTCCATTTAATATATTGTTCAGCGATGATTCTGATGGCATTGATGTTATCTATGCAGGAGTGATTGGGTCTGAAACCTGCTTGGTGCTTTCTAAGTATGGATTCTATAGATGCTCACGGGAGGTTTTGTATGATTTGTGCCATTATTTTGTGTATGGAGTTAAAAAGTGTGATTTTTCTCCAGTTCTGGCAGAGGGCGAGGGATTGTGCTTTAGTTACAAACAGTGCAATTCGTTTTTTTTTTTTTTAAAAACACTTCGTTCGTACAGTATTTTAAGGTATTAAACTAATCAAAATGACCAAACATTAATTTTGTTCTGATAAATCTAAAAACTAAATTTTAATTAGTTAATGTGAATTTATGTTTTTCTTTCATTTTATTTATGTTGTTCATTTAGATTCTTAAGATATGTCTAAAAGATTTTCTTTATGACTTTCGAGTTTTCTCAGTGATTGCAAGTGACAATTTCTTTCTGACACCTTCATTAATCAACGTGTGCTTATCCTAGGTTGACATATTATCTCCCACTACTATATTTTAAAAATCTCATTATATATTTCTCTTCTTGTTTTGCTAAGTGACATTCTGTTGTTTCTCTGATATTCATACGAACAAATCTATATTGTTTTGTTATAATTGCCCTTAGAGCCTACAGAGATTTTAAATGAACACATTAGCCAAAATTCCGGCCTGTAACAGCATATAAGCCTTATAGAATATTTTAGAAACAGTGAGAAAATTGTACTAGGACCGGGAAAGAAGGTTTTTAGCCTTCGGTGGGAAATTTTCGTATACGCCCGGTTTAACAAGAATAGAAAATTATTTTCTATTTTGAAAAGTGCTTTACCAGTTTGCACTGAAAACAATAATAAAGTTTTCCTTTTATTAAGAAAAGAATTCGCCAGGGGCCATATTATAGAATAAATCTTGTTTTGTAGAAAAGAGGAAACCAGATTGTATTTTGTTTTTTCATCTTGGTTTTTAAAATGTTTTCCGAGATTGTTTTTTTTTTTAGATAATTTAGTTTTCAATAGGCAATTTTGTTCAAAATATGTATGCTTTATTGTTCGCCTGGTCTTATTATTAATGCTTTTTTATTAATAAATTAACCTATACACATATTAATAAAAGGTGGTCTTACCCAAGTATTAGAAGTGGCATTTAAATAAATTTAAATAAATAAATTATACTTTATTTCGAACTAAATAAAGGTGAATATTCTCAAATAAATGAAAATAATATCCATTGTCTACCTCGTTAATGCAGCCCATGTTGCAAAATTTTTTTTTCAGTATAGAATGTTCTTCGTGTATTAAAATTTGGCACCCACAAAATAAAAACTGAAAATTAATTGTTGCTGAACATATCATTTTGGCTTATATTTATATGAAGAAACGCCCATGTAATGGCGAACTTTGGTTCGACCGAAAATACAAAGCACAGCTGTTGCTTCTAAACAAGTCAGCAACGTTTCTTCGATGTTGCAAAAATCCAATGAATTTCAGGATACCAATCAAGCTAAGCTAAGACATATTTTCTGACAAATTAACGCCTAGTAAGTTTAATGACGATGATTAGTAGGACAGAGTGTTCCCACATAAATATGTTCGGTTCTACGCCGGATTTTTATAATATCGCGTTCTATTAAGTTACCATCCCTCCAAAAGATAGATTTTCTTTACGGTTTGTGTTAAGCTAAGAATATATTTCTGTTTCTGCCAGTACATTTACATCGGTAGGTACTGTGCTTTCTTCTTCTTCCTTCTTCCTTCTTCATTGTAGGCACAGTTGCCTGTTCTTTCTTCGTAGCTTGCCTAATCGTAATTGATGGTAAGGTTATCGCTCCACCTTTTCCGTGATCCCTTCCCGCACTTCTTCTTCCCACTGGTGATTTATCGCGTACAATTCTCACGATTCTTTCTTGATCCATTCGGTCTATATGTGCGTTCCACTCGCATTTTCTTTCGAGGATCCACTTGTTAACCTCTTCCACCTGACATGCTCGTCTAATGCTGTCATTTCGCTCCCTGTCTTTCCGGCTATTTTTCGTAAGGCTTTCATTTTGCATATTTCAAGTATCCTTTTAGTTTTTATTGTGTATGGCCGGGTTTCTGCTATGTATGTGATTATTGGTCTTATGACAGTTTTATAAATTCTTGACTTGGTCCCGATTCGCAGGTGTTTGTTGTTCCATATAGTGTCATTCAGGCACCCGGCTACCTTCAATGCTTTGTTTGTTTGTTGTCTTACTTCTGATTCGACATCCCCGTGTCCAGAAAGCTCTATGCCCAAGTATCTGAATGTCATTTCTTGCTGGTTAATTTGGTCGTCAACAACGAGTTTACATCTGATGGGTGTTTTAGATGTCGTCAAGCTTCTTGTTTTAGAGGCAGATATTATCATATTAAGAGATTTGGCTGCCGAGTTGAAGTGGTGTAGTAGCCGTTGTAGGTCGTCCTCACATTCTCCGCCACCAGTACTGCATCATCAGCGTAACAAAGGATTGTGATGTTTCGATTGCCCACCTTGTACCCTTTTAGTTCGTATGATCTCATCACCACGTTGAATCGTAGTGGGCTCAGAGAGTCACCCTGTCGGATTCCTTTTCCTACGGGTATTGTTCTGGTTAGTTCTCCATCGATTCTGGCCTGTACCTTGTTGGCGCTATATATGTTTTCTATGACCTTGATTAAGTTGTAGGGTACTTGTCTGTTATATAGTAAGTGTACAACATCTTGTAGCTGGACTCGGACAAATGCCTTCTGGAGATCTATAAAACACATGTATGCAGGTTTATTATATTCGATGGATTTTTCTGCAATTTGTCTTATAACGAAAATTGCATCGGTGCACGATCTTCCTGTTCTAAAACCTTGTTGCTCATCTGACAGGGAGATGATACTATTCATTTTATTGGTAATTATTTTAGTTATTAGTTTCAGTGTGGTATAGAGTAAGTTTATGGCTCTGGCAGTTTTTTGTCTCCCTTTTTAAATATGAGGATGGTGATGCTCGTCCGACATTCGTCTGGTATTCTATGGTGCGCGAAGATGTCCTTGGCCAATTGGGTTATTTGCTGAACGAGATACTGCTCCCCACACTTAAGTAGTTCATTTGGGATGCTATCTAGACCGGGACTCTTTCTGTTCTTTAACTGTCGAAGTTCTATGTGTGTGCTCTATATTTGGATGTTTTCGTTGGTGACTATTTCTGATGCATCGTTGTGATCGATAGTGTCTTCATCCTTTTTATAAAGTGTTGTCAGATAATCGACCCAGGATTCCTTCGATATGTGTTTAGGCTCAATTAGCTCGTTAATTTATTTTCTTTGAGTTCTGATTAGTCGCCACATTTGTTTTTGAAGCCCATAAAAATCGCTTTCCATTCTATTGGAGAACTGGAGATACTGTTCAAGATTTCTAAATGGATGAGGAAGCATGTATATTATCTTTACTAAAGCTATAGATTTGATTTTTATTCTATTTTATTCAATTTCTAGTAAAGATATATTATTATGAAGTGTTTTCTCCTCATCTCCTTAACCACCACTTGTTCATGTTTTCCCGCTTACAAAGAAAATGAATACATTGAACTCTCTACCTTTGTTTGTTCCTCATCGATCTTAACTTCCTGCTAATAAAATTTAGGTTATTCATAATAATAAAAAAAAATGTTTTAATAACTATAGTCTTTAAAAATATAGTAATTATGTGATGCAATCATCTTCAATAACCAGTTTTGTTTGCCTAGAAATCCTTTTTCTTCTTCTTTAAATTAGGCATTCCTGCCTGTTTTTCTTTAATGTATCGTCGCTACAGGTCGTTGTTCCATCTTTTTCGTGGGCGTCCTATACTCCTTCTGCCCATCTGTGATTTATCTCGAGCTATTTTCACTAATCGTCATTCGAACAGTCTATTTATGTGTTGGTTCCATTCTTGTTTTCTGTTTCTTATCTACGTGTTAATGTCCTCTACTTCACATATGTGCCTTATGTTGTCATTTGTTTCTCTATCCCCAAGTATTCTTCCTACAATTCTTCTCAATGTTTTCATTTCACTTATTTATATCTCTGAATTTTGCGTGTTTCTGGTTTTGTCTCTGCTGTGTAGGTCATAACTGGTCGAACTGCAGATTTATATATACGAGATTTTACTTCTGTTCTCAAGTATTTATTTTTCCAAATAGTGTTCGTCAAGCATCCTACTATTCTATTGGCTTTTACTATTTGTTATTTTATTTCTTCGTCTGTGTTGTTATATGATAATTTAATTCCTAAATATTTAATTCTCATCACCTGCTCTATAATCTTATTATCGATTTCCAGGATGAACCTAATTGGTTCTTTGGAGATAACTACTGATTTGGTTTTTTCAGCCGATATTTTCAAATTAAGTTTTTTTGCTGTTGTATTAAACTGATGTAATAATCTTTGCAAGTCATGTTCATTCTCAGCGACTAGGACAGTATTGTCGGCGTAACACAATCTCTTCCTGTTTAATTATTTCGTCTAATTTAAGTTAAACAGTAGAGACTTAGTGAGTCTCCTTATCTAATACCAGTTGTTACCTCCATGGGTTCAGTTAACTACGAATTTACTTTCGCTTCTATTTTATTTCTTTTGTAAATGTTCTCAATTAGTTTTATTATATCCAATGGAGAATATATATATATATATATATATATATATATATATATATATATATATATATATATATATATATATGTATATATATATATATATATATATATATATATATATATATATATATATATATATATATATATATATATATATATATCAATCGGTTTTATAACGTCTTCCGTCTTCCGATGCCTAATTTCCACTCCTCCCGGTTTCTCCATCCCTCCTCCTCCAGATCTCTCTCTAGTACTTCCTTGTTGATTCCTGCTCTCCAGCTTTGGCGTGGTCTTCCTCGCTTTCTTTTTCCATGAGGGTTCCAATTTAAAATCTTTTTAGGTAGTCGGTCTTGTGACATTCTCTGTACATGTCCGTACCATACCAACTGTTGGGTTCTGATTTCGTCCACTATATTGTGCTTTATTTCTAAAGCTCGCCTTATCGTATCATTTGGTATGCGGTCTTTTCTGGATTTTCTGGCTGCTCGTCTCTAGAAATCCATTTCTGTAGCTTTTAGTATTTTTTTCTGTTCTTTCCTTTAATGGCCACACCTGGGAGCTGTAAGTTATTATACTTTTCACTAGCGAGTTGTAAATTCTCTTCTTATTTTCAATGGTTATGTTTTTGTCCCATAGTATACTATTAAGCATTGCAATCGCTTTTCTTCCTTGGATATTCCTCTCGAATATTGCTTCTTCCAGTGTTCAGTCCCTAGATATTCTCGTTCTCAAATACTTATAACTGGCACAGTGTTTGATGGTGTGTCCTGTGGCCAGTTTCAAGTCCTAGTGTTGTCCTCCGACGCACATGTACTCGGTCTTTTCAATATTGACTTCTAGGCCCCATTTTTCATATTCCTCCATAAGTTTTCGTGTCATGTATTCCATATCATCGATGTCCTAAGCGATTACTACCTGGTCATCTGCGAATGATAGCGTGTACAATGTAGTATCGTCATCCAGTGGTAATCCCATACTGCTGCATTTCCTTTTCCAGTTCTTCAGTGCACTCGCCAAATAGATTTTAAATAGCGTTGGGGATATACAGCAGCCCTGTTTGAGACCCTTTGTGACCGGGAACCCTGTTGTTATACCATATTTGGTTTTCACACTACTTCTTGCGTCTTGGTATAAGGATTTTACGGCTTTAATTATTTCGGTGCTTACATTACTCTGTTGTAGTGTTCCCCACAATCTCATTAGGGGCACGCTGTCGTAGGCCTTTTTTAAATCAACAAACAAGACATGGACTTCCTGATCAAATGCGGTTTTCTTTTCTAGGATTTGTCAGTGAGAAGAGATGGTCTATTGTGGATCTTCCTGCTCTAAAGCCTGCCTGTTCTTCCGCTTCTACGTCCGCGTATTCCGATGGAATATTCTTTTCATGAAGTGTCTTGCAGCTGTACTCTATAAAATGCTTTTACCAAATCTATAAAGCATAAGAACCCTGGTCTGTTATACTCAATTAATTTTTCAGTAATTTATCTGATTACAAATATTGCGTCGTTACAGGGTCTTCCGCTCCTGAATCTTTGTTGTTCTGTGCTGTATAAGTGGAGTTATTTTATTGGTAAAAATTTTTGTCGTCAGTTTTAAAGTTGTGCACAAAAAGTTAATTCCTCGATAATATTCGGATCGGTTTTTTCTCCTATGTTAAAAAGTGGTATCATTATGCTTGTTCTCCAGTCTTCTGGTATTCGCAATCCCTGTATTCTTTTGTTTATGAGCTTTGTCAATTCTTTAGTCAGTTTCACTCCTCCGTACTTTAATAGTTTATTTTGTATCTCGTTCTTACCAGCTGATTTGCGGTTTTTTAATTTTTTGAGAGCTTCTTCCACCTGTTTATCATGTATTTTTGATGTTTCGTTGATATAGTAATCAGTTGGTGTTTCGGGTGCCAAATTTTCTGTTGTATTATCCAATTGCTTTAGCTGAGGCATGTTAGTGAAATTAATGATCTGGGAGTTCTTCTTGACCAAAAACTTACTCTCAATAGGCACATTTTGTCAATTGTTCAGAAAGTTTATAAAAATCTGGGGTTCATCACGAGATACTGTAGGGACTTTTCCTGCTCTACATTTACACTGTTGTATTGTTCAATTGTGAGATCGCGGCTTGAGTATGCCGCTATAGTATGGTCTCCTCATTACAATGTATCTATAGAAGCCATTGAGGCGGTGCAGCACCGGTTTCTGCGGACTTGTGCTTTTAAATTGGCCATACTCCCAGATGGTTACCATATAGACCACCAAAACCTTAGGGGCATTTTGGGTATTTCGACCCTGAAGACTAGAAGACTCCATCGTGACCTGCTTCTAGCTTTTAAGTTAATAAATGGGCTGGTTGATTGTCCCTATCTCTTGGACAGGTTAACATTTAATGTTTCTCGTCGCACTAGAGGCAGGGACCTGTTTGGTATTCCCTTTCATGCGACTAATTATGGCTATTATGGACCCATGTCCAGAATAATGAGGCATTTCAATCGGTTCGATCTCAGGATTCATGGCTCCATTGGTAGTTTTAAATTGATTGTTAAAAAGTTGTGATATTTGCTTGCTGTGAAACTAGTTTTATTGATCTTGTGATGTTAGATTCTATGTATGTTTATAATTTTTATTATGTTTAGTTGATTTAATTATGTTTATAATTGTGTAAATTGGCGTAACGCCGCTAATAAATAAATAAATAAATAAATAATTTATCCATGTATCTTTTTCGATGTATCTTACTTCTATTAATTCTTTCATTTCCTTTCGCTGTCCACGTATCATCATCAAAGTCATGTTCCATTTCTTTAGAGAATTTTTCCCAGTGTTCCATTTTCTTTTTTCTCACTAGTGCGTTTGTTTTATTTCCGACTGTCTTATATTCTTCATATGTTTCGCTGGTTTTTCTTGATTTATATTTAAGATAGGCTTTTATTTTTTCTTGGCATTTTAATTTCACTTTCTCGCCGAACCAAGGTGTACTGTTCGGTCTTCTTGATGTTCTGTTTATTTTACGTTCCCCGAGTGCTTTCTTTGCTACGTTTATAATGTTATCCTTGATCTTTCTCCAACTGTCTTCTATGTCTTGTTCCTCCACTACTGGCTTTTTATTTATTTCGTTTTCCAATCTTGTCTGGTGGAGATTTTTTATTGATTCGTCTTGCAGGCTTTTTAACTTTGTCTTTGTTTCGTAAACTGTTAGGCTTGTTTATTGAGGTCTCTTTATTGTCATTCTGAGTTTTCCCAATACAAGACTGTAATCACTTCCTACATCTTCAGAACATAAACATCTTATGTCTAATATTTGTGTATAATGTATTTTTCTATTTGTTAGAATGTAATCTGCGATTGATCTCTCCCTTTTGTATTTTAAAATATATATTTATGTTGTTCTTTATGTTTAAAGAAGGTGTTATTTATTCGGAACTCATTTTGTGAGGAGAAGTTTATCAAAAATTTGCAATTCTCATTTGTCACATTTTCATTGAACCTGTTTCACTCCCGGTACTATCATGTTTCCTACTCGTGCATTAAAGTCCCCTATTATGATACTTACTTCTCTTTTTGGGACTGCATCAATTGCCTCTTGTAGTTTTTCGTAGAATTTTGTTCTCTCCTTTTCCGGTTTACAGTTTTCTGGACTGTATATTCCAATGATGTTAATTTTTTGATTCTCTGATTTAAGTTTTGTTACTATTATTCTTTCTAGTATGCATTTACATTCTTGGATGGCCTGAGTTAGCTTTCTGCGGATCATCAGTGCGATTCCCAGATATTTTTTATAATTTGTTGTGGTCGAGCGGTAAATGTTTTCTAGAAGAAAGGTTTTCGGTTATCCCGTTCCTTTAAGGTCTGTAAGTAAATATTCTTATTTTATTCCCCGACTAACATCTGTATGTGTTCGGAACTTTTATAAAACTGAGCTCACTGACTCCAAACCCTTAGTATTAACCCTATAGCCATTAATAGTGTTCCGTACAAAACACTTATAAGATCACTTCGGTGTCTGTCCGTCTGTCACACCCGATTTTCTCCGAAACTATTTGACATAGAAAGTTGAAATTTGGCACTAATATAGAAATTATTGGCCTCATCAGTGCCGTGTAGTTTTGAAAAATAAATTTTGACTTAAGGGGTTCGTTTTGGGGGGTGAAATCGGAAGCGAAAAAATTTTTTTTACCAGATCATCGAGTAGGGTGTCAAATGAAAGCTTGTAAAAATACGAGTTCAAAAATATATATAATGTAATACCTGCGCACACTTTTCTTTGTACTATTTTTAAAAAATTGCGAAAATTCGCTATCTCCCTCCCTTATCTCGAAAAGTACTGACCAAAAAATTTCGAAAAAATTCTGGAATATTCTCCACAGGGAGTAGATTAAACGAAAATTATGTGTATAAAAAAATAAAAATTTCAAGGTCATCAATTTTCAATAAAAATCCGAAAAAAACTTTGTTGCAAACTTATTTAGGGTGTGTTTTGTGAAGTCTCTGATCATTTTATACCTTTGTAACGAAAATTTTTATTTTAAAAGCAATCAAGGTACGGAACACTAATTGTCCGACTTGCACTTGGCCAGTTATTTTTATTTTACCTATCACTGTCCTTATTGGATTCTAAGTTAGGCCAGGCCTCTTTCTGATAATTTTTGAAAGTATATAAAAATAATTTCTATAACTACGAGGCTGCTTTGAAAAGTCCGTGCAAAAATAAAAACTACTTATGTGTTTGGGGTAAACCTTTTTTATTTTTCGACATAGTCTCCTTTTAGGGTTATACACTTCGTCCAACGATGTTCTAGTTTGTTGATCCCTTCCGAATAATAGGATATGTCCAAGTCTGCAAAATATCCATTAGTGTCTGCAATCACCTCCTCGTTTGAATAAAATCTTTGTCCCGCCAGCCATTTCTTCAAATTGGGAAACAAATAGTAGTCCGAGGGAGCCAAGTCTGGAGAATAGGGGGGATGTGAAACGAGTTGGAATCCTATTTCCATTAATTTTGCGACCACAACTGCTGAGGTGTGTGCTGGTGCGTTGTCGTGATGGAAAAAGACTTTCTTGTGGGCCAATCGCGGGCGTTTTTCTTGCAGCTCGGTATTCAAACGGTCCAATAACGATGAATAATATTCACCTGTAATGGTTTTACCCTTTTCCAGATAGTCGATGAGGATTATCCCTTGCGAATCCCAAAAGACAGTCGCCATAACATTTCCGGCCGAAGGAACGGTCTTCGCCTTTTTTGGTGCAGATTCTCCCTTGGTAACCCATTGTTTAGATTGTTGTTTGGTCCCAGGAGTATAGTAATGTATTCATGTTTCATCCACAGTGACGAAACGATGCTTAAAGTCCTCCGGATTCTTCTGGAACAGCTGCAAACCATCCTTGCAACACTTCACACGATTCCGTTTTTGGTCAAGCGTGAGCAATCGCGGCACCCATCTTGCGAATAGCTTTCTCATGTCCAAATGTTTATGCAAAATATTATGTACCCGTTCAGTCGAGATGCCCACAGCACTAGCAATCTCACGCACCTTAACTCTTCTCTCATCCATCACCATATCATGGATTTGATCAATGATTTCTGGAGTCGTAACCTCCACAGGCCGTCCAGAACGTTCA
This sequence comes from Pachyrhynchus sulphureomaculatus, assembly GCA_019049505.1. Taxonomy (NCBI): domain Eukaryota; kingdom Metazoa; phylum Arthropoda; class Insecta; order Coleoptera; family Curculionidae; genus Pachyrhynchus; species Pachyrhynchus sulphureomaculatus. The sequence goes on from CM032448.1 coordinate 89,535,583, forward strand.
GCGTCACTTGTGCCCATATGGCCAGTCCGAAAATTTTGAAACCACTTATAAACTGTTCTAATCGAAGGTGCAGAGTCACCATAATGTTTATCAAGCTTCTCTTTAGTCTCCTGAGGCGTTTTGCCTTTCATAAAGTAATGTTTAATCACCACACGAAATTCTTTTTCGTCCATTTCTTGAAAATCACTCGACTTCCTTGATTCACACGAATGCTAAACACAAAGAAATAGACCAATATGGCTGAAACTTGGTGTGCGTTCATTCAAGAGATGCTACTAACTAAACATGACCTCGATACGCGCCGGTGGTGCCATTTCTCGGACTTTGCACGGACTTTTCAAACCATCCTCGTAAATGTAAACTTATTCTGTCTTAACCTAAGTTCTTACAATAGGAATCCTATACTAACTTAACCTAGGAAATGTGTTTTTGGTATATATATGAAGTTTCTTAAAGCTAGGACTTAGAACTAAGACTAAAACTACCTTAGACTAAGACTTACGCTAACTTAAACTAGGATGTAACAATACTTAAATTAGGACTATTTTAAACTTAACCTAGGATGATATTCTTCTTGTCACGGCGGACGAGGGGGGTCGTCGTCTTCGTCCGAGAGCAGCAGCGGGTCCGACGGTCTAGGGAACTGGCGGTTAGCTTGAGGTGGGAGTCGGAAGCTGAGTTCTCCTTGTTTTGGAGAGCTGGCACCAGGTGGGGCAGGCGTACGTGAGGCCTGCCTTCACGACGGATTTGTAGACTAGGACCTTGGTCCGGGGGAGCAACTTACTGGAGCGGTTCAGGATGGTGTAGAGTTTCCCCAGTAGTTGCTTCGCCTTCTTGGTGTTTTTTTTTTTTTACCTGATTATGTCTAAGGATTAAATACGGGCAGGGCGTTGCTCTCGGGCCTATCACTGTCAAGTAGTAAATACAAAAGTAATTAAGAGTCAAACAGTATCTGTTTGAACCAAGTTTACTTGTCTTGATTCTGAGAGATGTCTAATAAAGATCGACCTACACGAGTCTGCTTCCGCGCAGGCGTCGCTCCTATAGGATTTTTCATACATCCATCCTATCACACACATAGGAGACGTGGTTATCACTCACGGTTAGTTGAAGTTGATATAAATAAGTTCAAATACTGAACTAACCTGCTGATTTTAACCAATGTCGCAAAGCAGGTCACAGTACAGTATCAGTTATCTCTTTGGGCTCATTCAGAGTAAAGATTCCATAGAAAAAATATATAATATATAAACCAGGTGATTCTAAATTATACTTTTTTTTGTTCTATAGGGTATCAGTGGGCAGTCTGACCTAGACCTGGGAAATGACCTCAATATATTCGCCTTGAAGGAATGCATTTAAAAAAATCTCTAAACAATGTTAGGCGTGATGATGACCTTCGATAAATAAATCGTTAAAATAATTTAAGTAAAATTCCTTTAAGCAATTCTGAATAATAAAAGTATGAATTGTTATCGACCTATGATTTGTTTTGAAGTTGCTTTTGTTATTCATTTCTTATGGACTAGTACATGCAAGGAGTATTCTTGTATGCTCTAAAACAGGTCAGTCGGTGATTTAGCGAACCAGCAGTAGTAAAATGTATGTACAGGGTGAATCAACGATAGAGTAAAGTTCATTATCTCATTTGTTTTGAGAATGACGAAAAAATGGTAAATACAATAGTTTTAGTGTAGCCGATATAACATATGTTTTTTTTTTAAATAGAACATCCTATTTTGTAATTTATTTTTTTTATGCGTAAAATTTTATAACTTTTTTTATTAATAATATTATATACCTAAACCTAGTAGTTTTTCTAATATTTCATTTTTTTTAAAAAAAAATACTGGTTTTCAGTTTTGTAAAAAATTGTCAGTAGCGCCATTGTTTCTGAAGGTGGAACACTTATAATTGATACGAGCGTCCTATAGAGATGAAAAAAAGATATATATAAAGAAATTTGATTTAGATGCTACAGGGTGTTCAAAATAAATTTATGCTTTTCGACTATTTTAAATTGAAAACTCTCAGATTTGTTAAATGGCTCACCCTGTATATTATTATTTTTTCTGATAGATTTTACAAAACCGTCCAACTTTTATTAAGTATGTTATATACCTGTTTCTAATAGTTTTCGATTTATTTTGAATTTTTCAATTTTTACCCTTGTTTTTAATACACTTACGCTAACTGAACTAACTAGTAGTCAAATTTCACTGGTTAAACTAACCATTAGTTAAAAATGGCTATAATCAATTGTTTCATTGGTAGTTAGCTAACTGATTGACTATAGTTACAAAATTTTAACTACTCGAGAAGGCTGTAGTTAACATTGACTATAGTTATTTAAATAAAATAGACTTTCATAAAAATTTCGATAATTTTGACGTCAAACAAAGATAGTTAAAATTATAATACCAGTATTGCCAACTAAAAAATAGTTTACCTGGAGGGAGACATCAAGTTAGTGGATTTTTTGCGTTCATTGCCGTGGCAATTCAGTTAACTATAGTTGATGTTAACAATAGTTAAAAAATAAATGAAACAACTATAATGTTCTTTAACTATAGTTTACAAACTGATTGTCACTATTTGACTACAGTTCAAACAACGGACCCTTAGTCAATTAGCTTTTACTGTTAAAAAGATTTAACTTTCTCGTAAGTTTTTTTATTGTAAATAGTCGATGTTGTTTTGGAAAGTTTTGTCAGCTTCTTGAAGGAATAAATAAATATAAAATTAACTCTCAAATATTATGTTTTTCACATGCTGTTTTTTTTATGGGTCTAGCACACGTGCTACAGGGAAGTCCCTAAAGCGCTACAGGAGCGACACGTGTGCGGAGAAAGCGATTCACATTGTTCTTGAATCGCTGTAGATTGTACTCGGTGGGAAACGCAGTCCTGGGCAAATTATTCCAAAGGGATGATGTTCTCCATATAAAAGACTGCTTGAAAAGCGTTGTACGAGGAGTAACAAGCTGAACCTCATATGGATGTGAAGAATTAGCGCGACGTGTACTTCTCACATGCACCGCTCTGGGAGGAATTAAGCGCATCCTTCGAACACTTTCCATGAAAGTACTTGTAGAATAGGCTCAAGTCGCCAACCGTTCTTCGATGTTCCAGCGAATCAAGGCCGACGGTCAGTTCCGGGTCTCCAATCAGACGAACAGCTCTTCTCTGAATAGAATCCAACAAATGCAGTGCATGTTTGGGAGTGGAGCTCCAGACATGGGAGCAGTATTCCATAGTTGGTCGAATTTGAGCTTTGTAAAGAATCAGCAGTTGTTGTGGAGTATGAAGCTTTCTGGTTCGAAATAATATTCCCAACTTTTGAGAAGCTCTCCTTGCTATGCCTGCAACATGTTCATGCCAGGACATATTTGCTCCCAAATTAACGCCCAACAAATTGAGTGACTATGTTAGAGGAATGGAGTGCCCCGACATAACTATGTCGGGTTCAGCAACGTTAACTTTTTTAGAAAAAACTGCCGCCTGGGTTTTTGTAGCGTTAAATTCCACTTGGTTACTGTCACCCCAAGATAGAATTTCTTCCAGGTCTTTGTTAAGTTGAATGACTTCCTGCTGTCTGCGGATATTCGTCTGAGTAGCCGATGTCCGAGCATTCAAAGTGAATGAAGAGATAAGTGTACTGTCATCTGCAAAGCTGTAGATTGGATTCTCGGTCTTTTCCAGCAGATCGTTAATGTAAATGAGAAAGAGAGTAGGGGACAGTATGGAGTCTTGGGGTACACCGGCGTTGATAGTGAAGGTGTTAGAAAGAAATCCGTCGACTGCCACTCGTAAAGAACGCTCTCTGAGGAAACATGAGAGCGACAAACAGAACTTTCCGACATACCATAAGAACGTAGCTTAGCCAACAGCCCATCGTGCCAAACACGGTCGAATGCCTTGGATATGTCAAGAGCAGCCGCTCGAGATTCTCCAAAGTGTTCAATTGCATTGTTCCAAACATGTGTTACATAAGTCAGAAGATCTCCTGTTAATCTATTTTTACGAAAGCAATATTGGTGATCGCTAATAATGTTGAATCCTTCAAGATATTTTAGAAGATGCTTATTGATAGCCTTTTCCATGACTTTCGATATTATTGAAAGCAGTGCGATTGGTCGGTAGTTATTTGGCAAGGTCTTCTTGCCTTTTTTAGGTATCGGCTGAACTGTAGCACATTTCCAGCAGGAAGGAAATATTCGTTTTCTGTAGGATAGGATAGGGCCCATAAAATTGCAAAAAAAAATGTAAACTATATCTGATCGTAAATCAACCAATTATTATTAGTTTTAAAATCCACATTATAGACCTAACATTATATACCACAGGAGATTTTAACTCCATTTTAAACTTTATAAGCTAGGCCTGTGATCAAAAGGCACAAATTCTGTTTGGAACTTACTAACTACACTAGATACGAGTTCATATTTTGCATATAAAATTAATGTTCCTATAAATATTAAATTTCTCGTAAACTTCACCGCCAGAGGTACTTACACATATAAAATACAGCAACCTTATGTTTATTTATTAAATTGCTGTTTTATAGCAAAATTTATAACATAAAAGAAGTTGATTTACCGTTGTGTTTCCCGATATATCCGGGTGTGCATCCGTTAGATAGTGTTATTTTGAGTCGTAGACGTTATGCCGAAATCTGATTTTTGCTTGCTTTACCTTTAAGTTTATCGTCGACCAGCAACCGTTAAGAATTTATAATGAGATTTTAGAAAAACGTCTGTGACTTACCAATCAAAATAACTCTAACCAAAGAATGCATACCAGGATATATGGAACGTTTCACGTCAAGCCACTCCAATACTCAAAAATTACCGAAAAAAAAATTCAAGGGTGTCAATTTCTTCATTAAAACGTAAGCTTTCAGATGCAACTTGACCCTTTTGAAGAAATAAGATGGCGGCTCAATATAGCGACTGAGACAAAATGCAATATTGATGTAATAGTTAGAGTAACCAACATAATTTTATGTAATACCAATATGGCGGATCCAATATGGCGCCTAAAATCGAAACTTACTCCGGTCTGAAAAAGTGCTATCCCACCGCAAAATCTCCATAATTGCTCATTTTTCGTCTAATTTTTCGGTTTTAGGCTCCATGTTGGATCCGCCAGGTTGGTATTAGATAAAATTATGTTGGTTACTCTAATTATTACAACATTGTCTCAGTTTTGAAGTTCAGTTAACTCCGCTTAGAAATCATGATTTTTTTGTTTCTAACCGCTATATTGAGCCGCCATCTTGTTCTCTTTCAAAAGGGCCAAGTTGCATTTGAAAGCTTACGTTTCAACGAAAAAATTTACACTCTTGAATTTTTTTTTCGTCAATTCTATTTTTGGGTATTGGGGTGGCTCCGTTGACGCGAAACGTCCCATATATATATATATATATATATATATATATATATATATATATATATATATATATATATATATATATATCTATAATATATATAAAATGCAACGTCTCTCTGTCTGTCTGTCTGTCCGTTAGTGAGCTTATCACTGGAGAACCACTTATCCGATTTACGTACTTTTTTTTTTAAAACATACATATGTTCTCTGGCCAGGTTATAGGCTATATTTTATTACGATAGGTAGCATAAGGAAAGAGTAGTGACGTAAAATAGTGAATGATGTCGGAAAAAGTTTGCCGCTAGCGCGTTGCCTCGCAAAACACCGCCTACACCATTAAATATGGAACAATATTATGTAGCAGAGAATATCTATAATCTATAATATATATAAAATGCAATGTCTCTCTGTCTGTCCATTAGTGCGTTTTATCACGCGAAAAACCACTTATCCGATTTATGTGTCTTTTTTTTAAATTCATACGTATATTCTTTGACCAGGCTACATAATAATAATAATAATAATCTATATCTATAATATATATAAAATGCAACGTCTCTCTGTCTATCTGTCTGTCCGTTAGTGCGCTTATCCCTCGAGATCCACTTATCCGATTTACGTGATTTTTTAAATTCATACATATGTTCTCTGACCAGGTTATAGATATATATTTTATTACATCTATAATATATATAAAATGTAACGTATATCTGTCTGTTTGTCCGTTTGTGCGCTTATCACTGAAGAACCACTTATCCGATTTACGTGTTTTTTTTTTTTTAAACATGCTAAACCATTAAATATGGAACAATATCATGTAGCAAAGAATATCTATAATATATATAAAATGCAACGTCTCTCTGTCTGTCTGTCCGTTAGTGCGCTTATCACTGGAGAACCACTTATCCGATTTACGTGCTTTCTTGTTAAACATACATATGTTCTCTGGCCAGGTTATAGGATATATTTTATTATGTTAGGTGACATAAGGAATAAGCAGTGACGATAATAGTGAATCCAGTCGGAGTAAAGTTTGCCGCTAGCGCGTTCTCTTGCAATACACTGCCTAAAGCATTAAATATGGAACAATATCATGTAATGATATATAAAATGCAACGTCTCTCTCTGTCTGTGTGTCTGTCCGTTAGTGCGCTTATCACTCGAGAACCCCTTATTATCTGATAAATATGCAAATCAAATAAAAATTAATAAAATTTAAATGACAAACTTATAACAACATAAAAAATTAATCAAATCAAAATAAATATATCAAAAACATAAAAATTAAATATATAAAAAATTAAAAATAAAAAATAACAATACATTAATATTTTAAATTAATATAAATAAAACAAAATATAACAAAAAACACATAAAACATATAACAATATAAAAATAAAAAATAAAAAAAATAAATAAAAAACAACATAAAATAAAAATAATAAAATATATTAATAATAAAAAAAATAAATATTTAAAATTAAATAACATATATAAAAAAAAAAAATCAATAAAAACACAAATAATAATAAATACAGACGTGTTTTTTTTTTTAATTCATACATTTGTTCCCTGGCCAGGTTATCTATAATCTTCTATCTAGAATATATATAAAATGCAACGTCTTTCTGTCTGTCTGTCTGTCCGTTAGTGCGGTTATCACTTGAGAACCACTTATCCGATTTACGTGTTTTTATAAATTTAAACATATGTTCTATATAATTCGATATAAGCCTAGATAATGGAATATAAGGAGAAATAATGGGAGATAAGTCGAGATAAGGCTCGATAAGGTGAGATAATGGGAGATAAATATAAATAATGGGAGATAAGAAGAAATAATGGGAGATAAGCAAAGATAAGTCTAGATAATGGGAGTTATGGTGAGATAATGGGAGATAAGGAGAAATAATGGGAGATAAGGAGAAATAATGGGAGATGAGCAGAGTTAAGCCTAGATAATCGAAATTATGTAGAGATAATGGGAGATAAGGGGAAATAATGGGAGATATTTTATTACGTTGGGTAAATTAAGGAATAAGTAGTGACGATGGTGGTGAATCAAGTCCACGCGAGCGGAGCCGCGGGCCCAGCTAGTATATATATATATATATATATATATATATATATATATATATATATATATATATATATATGTAGGGCCTTACACCCCTAAAGGAGTAGAAAGGCGTAAGGATTAAGTAAGTAAGTATATATATATATGTATGTATAAATAAATATCGAGTGGCGTAAGGCCACCCTATAACACCTCTTCTTGCAGGCCTTCCTACAACACCTCTTCTACCTATCCATAGATTAGAAAAAATCACATCCAAATATCTACGAACATTGATTTTATAGTGGAGATTCCTGTTAGGGGTATTCAAATTACTATGAATTCAATGTTCATAGATATTTGGATGCGATTTTTCCTAATCGATGGATAGGCAGAAGAGGTGCTGTAGAATGGTCTGCAAGGAGTCCCGACCTTACGCCATTCGATTTTTTTTATGAGGTCATTTGAAAACCGTTTACTGAAGTCGAAACTGTAGAAGATTTACAACAAAGAATTCAATATGAAGTAGCACAAATCATCCCGGATTCTCTGCAAAACTCTGTTCAGGCTGTTTATGATAGATTGGGCCATTGCCTCGCAGTTAACGGTAGACATTTTGAGCAATTGTTACCTTAAAAATCAACCTAGAGTATTTATTAATAGTTTTTTGTCTTTTTTTTATTTTAAATTTCGAAAGACAATAATTCCAAAACAGTTCAATTTAGACATATAGTATGTTAGACAAATAATATCTGGACATTTTTAGTAGAACTCAAAAATAAAATAGTATATTGGGCTTTTCATTTAAAAAAAAAATTTCGCCGAACTGACAGTTCAAAACACTTTATTGTCATCGTCAGCATGTGCGCCGTATTACACCCTATAACTTTTATTTAAACATTTTTTTGATTCACTGATTAATAAATACTGTGGAATCATTATTCCATACATATCGGGCACCCTACATATATATATATATATATATATATATATATATATATATATATATATATATATATATATATATATATATATATATACGAGTATATATATACATATATATATAAGTATATATATAAATATATAATATATATATATATATATATATATATATATATATATATATATATATATATATATATATATATATATATATATATATATATATATATAGCTATATATTATATATATATATATATGGTCGGTGTCTTGGCGTTGAATATTTATTTGATATATATATATATATATATATATATATATATATATATATATATATATATATATATATATATATATATATATATATGTGAACGATCAGGAAAATATTTTACAATATAACGACAGAAAAAACGTACAAAAAATAAGTAAGATCCAAGAATTATTCAAATGGACTAGAACCAGAAGAAAATAATAGAATAAACGACAATAGACAGGCAAAAAAGGTCAAACTCAATAAAGGTTGTGACAGAAGACCTCCGGTGGAAAGAATGCTGGACGTCCACATCGGATAAGACCTAATGGGGATAAACAGGAATTTGCCTACTTATATGACAAACCATATAAAAAAAAAGAAGGAGGAAAATATTTGAAGGCAAAGACACAATCATAAGAGAATTGTAAAAGTTTCTCGGTGCCGGTGGGATTCGAACCCATCGGCAGGTGATACCAATGCGCATGACGTCACGGGAATTAGGATTAGTTCTCGACTGAGGTGGGGAAAGCGTTTCTTGGCTGGTGAAGTGCAGGGGCGCATACTCTAAGACCGTTGGTTCATATCCCATCAGAACCGAAAAAACTTTTTAATTCTCTTATGGTTGAGTCTTTACCTTCAAATATTTTCAAAATATATATGTATATATCCTTCTCCTCTAGTCTAAATGTCTTATCAGACATATCGTGTTTATGTCTGGCTATTCGGTCTATTGGCAATGTTTCTAATAGTGGCACGCCAACGTTCTTTGTTAACTGTTTGTCTTGTAGCTTGCTCCATGTTGGTACCCAACAGCATCTCAATCGTATTCATCCAGCGGCTAGGTGATCTTCCGCGTCGCCTCCTTCCATTTGGTTTGCCTTGCACCATACGTTTCTTTATATTATCAGCACGTGTAATGTGACCAAAATACTTTAGGATGCTAGCATAGATTGTGGTAGAAAGTTTCTGTTTCAGTTTGACCTCATTAAGGACTGAAGCATTTATTGGCTGCTGCTGTCTCACGGAATTCTCAGCATTCTTCGCCAACATCTCATTTCAAACGCGTCTATACGGCGTCGATCAGCGGTGCGTATAGTCCAGGTTTCAGATGCATACCTAAATATGGAGAATACAAGGGTTTCTACTAGATTTATTTTCGTATTACGACTGATGTCCCTGGATCTCCAAAGCTTTGTGAGTTGAGTCATAGCTGTGTGACTCATTTGTATTCTTCGACGTATTTGATCTTTACAGTTGCCGGTGTTATTGATCAAAGCTCTCAAGTATGTGAAGCTGCTAACCACCTCATATCCATTAAACTGCTATACATTTGGAAAGTTATTGTTTTCCCTATCGACTATCAGAAATTTCGTCTTGCTACTATTTATTTGTAGACCGTATTCTCTACTGATATGCTGAAGTCTTTCAATTAAGTTCAAAAGCTCTTCTTGACTTGTTGCAAGCCATAGGGTGTCATCTGCATATCGAAAGTTACTAAGCCGACGACCACCTATATTAGTTCGTTCTTCCTATCGATCTAATACATCTTATTATGAATTCACTATAAATGTTGAAAAGAATGGGGGAGAGTATATACAGTCTTGTGTTACATTATTCGACAACTAGACGAATAATTGTTATATATAAATAAATATATGTATATATACATATATACATATATATATATATATATATATATATATATATATATATATATATATATATATATATATACCTATATAATATATATATATATATATATATATATATATATATATATATATATATATATATATATATATATATATATATATATATATATATATATATATATATATATATATATATATATATATATATATAATATGTATATATATATATATATATATATATATATATATATATATATATATATATATATATATATATATATATATATATATATATATATATATATATATATATATATATATATATATATATATATATATATATATATATATATATATATAAGACAGCACTGTCTTCTTATTACGCCTACATTCATTCGCGTATGAGATATGGAATCATCTTTTGGGGAAATTCCTGTGAAATAAACAGAATTTTGGTTTTGCAGAAAAAGTGTCTAAGAGTAGTGTAATAAATAAAGGCAAGAGATAGTTGTAAAAACGTATTCATTTCAAAACGGATTTTTACTGTAATAAGTTTATATATATATATATGAAGCAGTGTTATTTGTTCATAGTAATAAAGACCTATTTCAAGAAAGCATAAGAGTGCATGAACATAACACTAGGTTAAAAAATGATTTAAAACCAAACAAAAGTAAATATTCTTATATACAAAAGAATGTACATTTTTGTATTCTAAGATTGTACAATAGTTTTCCTAATCACGTTAGAATTTTAAGAACGAACTTGCTGAAACTAGTAATTAAGAATTATTTAGTCTGTAAGGCATTTTATAGTTTGGAGGAGTTCTTTGCTGATAAATCTCGGCTATTTTTATGTGTGTAACTGGAATATTTGATAAAATGCAATATTTCTTAGTTTAAGAACTTTTGACATTGTTCCACGCTCCTATATGGAGCTTTGTAATTTACAAGGAATAAATAAAAACATTATCTATCTATATCTATCTATATATATATTATATATATATATATATATATATATATATATATATATATATATATATATATATATATGTATATATATATATATATATATATATATATATATATATATATATATATATATATATATGTATATATATATATATATATATATATATATATATATATATATATATATAAATATATATATATATATATATATATATATATATATATATATATATATATATGTATATATATATATATATATATATATATATATATATATATATATATATATATATATATATATATCTTCGTTGTACGAAGGCTCAATGTTATCGCTGTAGAACGCGTCTGCATCTAGCTGATGAGAACAATTAGATCGAAATGTGCCCGAGATCCACTTTCCGCCTACTTTATCTCTTTTTTTTATCAATTTATGGACGTTAGACATGTTTTTATTCAGTCGACCCAATATTCTCTGACTAGTTGTTGCAGAATTGTCTCTTTTACTGCCACCGGATGGCACGGTTGATTTACTTTCGTTGCACAAGGGCTTCGTGTTATCGCTGCAGAACGTTTAATTCTGCCTAGCCTATATTTAGGTGATGAGCACCATCAGATAGAAATGTATGCTAGTATGCTGCGCCAAGTTAATCTTCTTTTTATTAATGATTAGACGTTATATCTACGTAGTCAAACACGATATTATCTGACTTAATAACTAAAAATACATCTAATTGGCACTTTAGTTTATTCAAATAATCTACAAACTTTGTGAAGTATTATTATTGTTTAACTCAGCAATAAAATAATCCCATCTCGATAGTCAAATTAAACTGATTTGGTGACAATGGGCGTTTGCTAAAGCCATTTTACACGTAATTGGTTGTCATTATGCCCTCCTAGTCGAGATACAACAATTTGGCGCATCGGAGGAAATAATTTAATTGCTTTAATTTGTAATTATTCTTTTCTAATCACTGTAAAAGTAACTTCAGTGGAAAAATCGTAGTTTTCTCGGTAACAAAATTTATTTGTATTAAAATACCACTCTCCATGCCCGCTCAGCGTAGATATAGGATATGACAAAACAAGTCTAACTTATTTTTTTTTTGTTTACCTTCCCGCCTCATCAGAGATTAACACTTATTATATCGTGGAGACATCGGCGAGGATGTCACGATATTCGTCAAGATTGTCGAGGTGCCAAGAAAGGTAGGCTAAGAGGAAAAACTCGCATATCTTTCTAGATAACTTCCGTCTTCACTTAGTTCAGTGTGACGCAAAGCCCCGTTTTTTCCACGATCCATCCTATAGAAATATATACCTACTCTGTGCTCTTTCTTCAAGTGCTAAAGATACATGAAAATCTTCGAATTTTTCTCTGTAACTTCGAAACAATATTTTTTAATAATTTTTCTATAGATTTATGAAAAAATAATTCGATTTTTTTACTTCTTAAAGTAGGTACTTCCATGGGATTATATCTACTGACGTGTACAGCAACACGTATATAGTTCTTTGTTAATTCTATATGCCCTCTGTTCTAAAAAAAAAGAAGAGAATATTTTTAAGTATATTTTTTTTTTTTTTTAGTTTGTTGTGACTACCTGAAAGGAAAAAAGAGGAAGTGTAGTTTGTTAGGGCAGTTTACCCTTACTTATATATTAATGAAAAATGTGAATTTATATAGAGCTGAATTAAAGTTTTATATTTTAATACATCTGACTTAAATTGCTGATTTCTTGTTTATCATTGACAACATGTTGTTTTTTTTTTTAATAAATATCATCTCTTTTACAAGACACTTGCCATATTCTTTTCCTTAAGTGACAACTTTAGTTTTTGAACACTGAAATTGATTCGTGCTTACGTAAACCGTGTAAAGGTAAAAGCATCACCTGTGTTTATGCCCATTTAATATAAGGTATTGCGTGATCATTCCCATATATATTTAAACCAGGCTACAGAATAGGCTCAGTTTAATTTTTTTCTAGTTAGGACTGTAACACTGAAATTAAAAAAGAAAATCGAAGATTGAAAATTTGATAAAAAATATTGAAATGAAAAATATAAAATCAAAATCTCAGAGGAAAAAAAACGCGCACTGATAGACGTATAAATCTACTTCAGGGTCCTGGACATATAGGTAAGGCTTTACGAATGATTCTTCAAACAATTTTAAGCTCTTATATATATATATATATATATATATATATATATATATATATATATATAAGCCAATAATTTTTTTTATTTCCTTTGCTCCTACCTCCGCAAAATGTTCATTCCTATGAAAAAATAAAACCCCTAAATTTTTAGAAAAAAATATTAATATTTAGAGGTCGCATCCATTGATTGAAAATATATTTTTTCTCCTCAATCGTTTTTTGCCCTGCAACAGCCCCCCGTTAGACTTCTGATTTGAATTTAAGTATTATGAAGATGTTTCTTTGTACATTTTTGATGCTGAATCCGTTCCCGAGGGCCTTTTCCCCCTAAAATCCTTCAATTTTTCATAATGCTCATGTTAAGTGCGCATTAAAAGTGAAAAAATACGCTTTCTTTTCAATAAAGTGCCGCAAAAGTTACGGGAAACATTGTAGATCAAGTTTTATGATGCAAAATCATAGATATGACACTGATCTTTGAGAAATTTTCATGGCGCACGAGTAATATTGGACAAAGACAGCGAGAACGAAGAGCTTTGTTGAAAAAAAGATTGACACACCTAAAAAACTCGACAAGAAGGCGATTTCAGAAAAAATGTTTCAGACAAAAGTTATAGCATTTTTACCCGGGAATTGAGTGGATCTATTAGATTTTGGGCCCAACTCTATGAGTTCCAAAATAATACATATTAGAATTCAGCGAGAATTTTAAGTCCGAGTAAACATTGAATTTTGACTGGGCCTGATTGGGCCTCATTAGAACTGCAATAAAATGCGGCACTTGAAAAGAATTATATCCGTGTAAAAAGCTAATAACTAAGGTTAAAAATCGAGTGACAAGCCAATATTTTATTGTTTTTCTTCCGTCGAGCATGTATTTACAGGAGTCCTTATCTTCGCCACTCATGCAGCGTCAAACTTTCCTAGTAACTTGCTTCACTTGAAAACTTAATAGAGAATACATTTTCCACATTACCATTGTTATTTTTCTACATATTGTTTGACATTTTTTTAGGTGTGTCAATCTTTTTTCCAACAAAGTGCTTGGTTCTCGCTGTCTTTGTCCCATATTACTCGTGCGCAATGAAAATTTGTCAAAAATCTGTGTGATATCTATGATTTTGCATCATAAAACTTGATCTATAAGGTTTTCCGTAAATTTTGCTGAACTTTTTTGAAAGGAAAACGCATTTCTTCACCCTTAATGCGCACTTAACATGAGCATTGCGGAAAATTGAAGTAGTATCTTATTGCTTTAGTCGGCTAATGAAACCGGAGAAAGAGAAAGGTGTCAATTTTTGACGTATTTGACCAGTTTCAATTGCCAAGTTTAACTTAAAAATGAATCACATTTCTTTGTTTAAAACTTATTTTCGGATCAGATTTCTACCACTAGAACTAGGCATTTAATCGAACAAATCTTATAAAACCACCAATGCAATTCTAATGAAGATAGTTGATTTCGTCAAAAAAAATACACAACAGTTTAGGTTACAATTTTTTAAATATTTTCAGTATTTGGGCATGAAATGATGGTAAAAGTTGTTCTTTTTCCGATACGTTATTTAATCTGATATCGGTTAGCTTATATCGTTATTCCTAAACTTTGTATAACAACATCTCTCTATCCGTAAAATACAAGATATGATTTTCAACCCAATCACGTAAAGGTTAACTGAACTTGATACAATTATTTATAAGGAAGGAAGTAGCTTTAAAAATAACGGGCCTGTATTTCTGGCTTGTTTTGTCTGTTATTTATGTGGTTGAGTGATAATAAATTAAGAAAATGCCAATGTTTCAGTGATTTTAATTATTGAAATAATGCGGATTACCTAGACATTAGTTCTTCTTGTTTGAAGGTCTAACGATGTTATTTAAATATGTAATGTGAAAGGCAGAGTCCCGCACCAAGTGCCTTATAAATATATATAGCGGCGGATTTGGAGATATGCCAGACTCGAGCGGTTGGGGATGAATTAAGTAAATTTTATTAAATATGCAGCTTTTTAGCGCCCAAATTTTCTAGAATTTCGTAGAAATCGTTTATTTTTAATCATTTTCACGTAGAATATTCCAAAATATGTAAAAATGTGTTGAATTCGTCTGATTTTGCGAATGGAAGGTTCTAGCAATCGCGCGAAAATTCGTGAAAAAATACTATAGCATTTATATCATAGTCTAGCGATAACAAAACAGTTCTTCATCTAATCATGTCTTGTCTGGCAATTACGAGGACTACACAAACTACCCTGGAATCTCCAATAATTTTGGACCAGTAGTGGTTGTTTTTTTTTTTTTAAATGATATTGGGCTTCCACATTGCTGAAAGAAGACAGGTGCACGACTTACCCGTAAGAGGCCTAAGTGCCGTAGGCATTAGTATTGAACCTATTTATATGTCTAACATAGTCCGCCTCTTTAGCTATGCATCTCATATGAGGTCACTAAGTAGCAGGTGCCTGTATTGGTCTGGCATGACGGCCTCTTGACTTGTTGGATTGGCAAGATGAATTGCTGTTATAACCCGCTGCTGAATTACTCTGTGGTCTGGATATCCAAATCCAAATGTAACCGGTTCTTTCGAACAAATAAGCTGGCGTTCATAATTATTTTCAAGGTCTTACTCTGTGTCACTTGCATGGAGTTTCTCCCCGTTTTATACAAAAGAATTAACGAGATCTGAGCTCACCACCATGTTGCGCTTAGAGCAGCTCGATGCAGGCAACGATGTCAAATTTTGTAACCAACGATCGCGAGGACTCGTGGCGAATTGGTGCTCAGTGGCGTGGATTTTTGTTTGTGCGCGGCTATGGAAATATCCGAGTGGGGATTACAGCAACGAACAAACAAGAAATTTCTTGTAAAACTGGTGTACGAGGAGAATGCCATAAAGAAATGAGCGGTGTACCAATTGATTAAACGATTTACTGCGAAGATGGAATAAGTGACTGATGAAGAGAGGGTAGGGCGATCAGTCCCCACGACTATAATAATTCTCCACTCCTGGGAAATTCCTTCCTTCCTTGTCAGTCTGAACTTCTTAGCAGAGATGTGGTGACTGCCAATGACACTAAGTTTTTCCACTGGTTTCTGTTGTCAGCCAGATGAACTGCATCGTGGACTCTAGCTCCGGTTAGCTTCTGAACTTGATCCGATCAGCGACATGGAGACCGGCCTCTGGATCCACGGCCGTTTACTTTTCCTCCTATGACTAGCAGCTCCATATCGTTATTGCGCCTAGCTATGGGGCCAGTAATTCTTTTAGCTACTCCTAGTTCTCCCAGACTCGAAATATTGGTTTTGTGCGCAGTCCATGGTATACGCAGTAGTCAGCATGTCGCTGAGGCATATAGTAAAATAGAAAAAACTAGAGAATGCAGGAGTCGAATTTTTGTTGTTTTAGATATATTGCGATCGTGCCAAATTTTTGTTAGTTTCACGGCAGCATGTCGGGCAGTCTCTAACCTACTATTTCTATCTCACGACTTCCAGAATTTGTAATTAAAGAGGCCAGATATGTAAATTTATCAACACAAATTCACAGTTAAAAACTTTCGTGATATTGGGTTGGTTATTGTTGGCTCTGTCTATGATCATAACCTTGGTTTTAGGTTGATTTATCCGTAGTCCCAGCAAGTCGCTTTCCCGCTGTAATTATTGCATGATACACTCAAGGTCTTGGATATTTTCGGCTAAGATAGGAATGTCATCGGCGTACCTCAGGTTGCTTATACCCCTTCAATTTACTGAAATGCCTCCATCATAGTTTTCTGTAGTTCTTCTCGTGATATATTCTCCATAGATGTTAAAGAGAATAGGTGACAATATGTAACCCTGGCGAACTTCAGAGTGGACTGGAAAAGGTTCCGATAGGACGTCATTCACCAGGACTTTCGCCGTATGTGTGTGTGTACGCACGCTCATAATCAACAAAGCAGATGTACAGGGTGAGTCAACGATAGAATAAAACCTCATTTGTTTCGGGAATGACGAAGAAATGTTAAATACAATAGCTTTAGGGGTTGTTAAGGTGCACAGTTTAAAATTATTTTTGGGTATACAAGGTACTTCAAAAAAAGTGTGGCCGATATAACACGTTTTTTTAAATGAAACATCCCATTTTCTAATTAATTTTTAAATTTTGCGTAAAATTTTATAACTTTTTTATTAATAATGTTATATACCTAAACCTAGTACTTTTTTTAATATTTCATTTTTTTTTTAAAATACTAGTTTTCAGTTTTGTAAAAAATTGCTAGTAGCGCCATTGTTTCTGAAGGTGGAATACTTATAATTCATTCGAGCGTTCTATAGAGATGAAAAAAAGATATATGTAAACAAATTTAACCTAGATGCTACAGGGTGTTCAAAATAAATTTATGCATTTCGACTATTTTAAATTGAAAAATCTCGAATTTTTTAAATGGCATACTCTGTATATTATTATTTTTTTCTGATAGATTTTAAAAAACCCTCCAACTTTTATTAAGTATGTCATATACCTATTTCTAATAGTTTTCGATTGATTTTGAATTTTTCAATTTTTACCCTTGTTTTTAATACACTTACGCTATTGTGAAAACATAAACAAATAGTTAATAATAATTTTAATATAGTTTCACTTATCTAATGATTAATTATTATGACGTATTAAGACTGTTATCTCTTCCTACATCTGCAGAATATAAACATCTTATGTCTAAGATTTGTGTATAATGTATTTCTCTATTTGAGCTAGCTCCTCTCGTATTTTGAAAAGTATATTTATGTTGTTCTTTATGTTTAAAGAAGGTATTATTTATTCGGAACTCATTTTGTGCGGAGAAGTTTATCAAAAATTCGCCATTCTCATTCGTCACATTGTCATTGAAGCTCTGTTTCACTCCCGATATTATCATGTTCCTCGCTCGTGCATTAAAGTCCCCCATTATGATAATTACTTCTCTTTTTGGGACTGCATTAATTGTCTCTTGTAGTTTTTTGTAGAATTCTGTTCTCTCGTTTTCCAGTTTGCAGTTTTCCGGACTGTTTTTTTTTTATGGGTCTAGCAGTCCCTAAAGCGCTACAGGAGCGACACGTGTGCGGAGAAAGCGATTCACGTTGTTCTTAAATCGCTGTAAATTGTACTCGGTGGGAAACACAGTCCTGGGCAAATTATTCCAAAGGGATGATGTTTTTCATATAAATGACTGTTTGAAAAGCGTTGTACGAGGAGTAACAAGCTGAACCTCATACGGATGTGAAGTATTAGCGTGACGTGTACTTCTAATATGCACCGCTCTGGGAGGAATTAAACGGGCCACATCCTTCGAACACTTTCCATGAAAATACTTGTAGAATAGGCTCAAGTCGCCAACCGTTCTTCGATGTTCCAGCGAATCAAGGCCACCTGTCAGTTCCGGGTCTCCAATCAGACGAACAGCTCTTCTCTGAATAGAATCCAACAAATGCAGTGTATGTTTTGGGAGCGGAGCCCCAAGCATGGTAGCAGTATTCCGTAGTTGGTCGAATTTGAGCTTTGTAAAGAATTAACAGTAGTGTAAAGCTTTCTGGTTCTAAATAATATTCCCAACTTCTGAGAAGCTCTCCTTGCTATGCCTGCAACATGTTCATACCAGGACATATTTGCTCCCAAATTAACGCCCAACAAATTGAGTGACGATGTTAGGGGAATGGAGTGCCCCGACATAACTATGTCGGGATCAGCAACGTTAACTTTCTTAGAAAAAACTGCCGCCTGGGTTTTTGTAGCGTTAAATTCCACTTGGTTACTGTCACCCCAAGATAGAATTTCTTCCAGGTCTTTGTTAAGTTGAACGACCTCCTACTGTCTGCGGATATTCGCCTGAGTAGCCGATGTCCGAGCGTTCAAAGTGAATGAAGAGATAAGTGTACTATCATCTGCAAAGCTGTAGATTGGATTCTCGGTCTTTTCCAGCAGATTGTTAATATAAATGAGAAAGAGAGTAGGGGACAGTATGGAGCCTTGGGGTACACCGGCGTTGATAGTAAAGGTGTTAGAAATAAATCCGTCGACTGCCACTCGCAAAGAACGCTCTCTGAGGAAACATGAGAGCCACAAACAGAACTTTTCAGAACGTAGCTTAGCCAACAGCCCATCGTGCCAAACACGGTCGAATGCCTTGGATATGTCAAGAGCAACCGCTCGAGATTCTCCAAAGTGTTCAATTGCGTTGTTCCAAACATGTGTTAGATAAGTCAGGAGATCTCCTGTTGATCTATTTTTACGAAAGCCATATTGGTGATCGCTAATAATGTTGAATCCTTCAAGATATTTTAGAAGATGCTGATTGATAGCCTTTTCCATGACTTTCGATATTATTGAAAGCAGTGCGATTGGTCGGTAGTTATTTGGCAAGGTCTTCTTGCCTTTTTTAGGTATTGGCTGAACTGTGGCACATTTCCAGCAGGAAGGAAATATTTCTTTTCTGTAAGATAGGTTGAAAAGTCTACAGAAAACTGATGTTAGTGCCCTTGCACAGTTTTTGAGAACTATGGCAGGTATTCCGTCAGCGCCAGAAGCCTTTTTCGCCTCTAGCTTCATCAAAATACGTTTTGTGATACGCTGCCTGAAGACAATATCGGGCATCCTTGACTGCACTATGGGAATATTAGGTGGTGTTTTTCCTTGGAAATCGACAGTAGAATGTGAAGCAAAGAGTTCAGCCAACATGTTCGCTTTCTCAACAGGTGTCGTTGCAATAGAATTATCTGGCCGTGTGAGTGGTGGTATGATGGATTTGGTGAAATTTTGACTAATTGCCTTAGCGGCTGACCAAAAGGACCTCGAATTGTTGGGACAAGCGAGAAGTTTGTTTCTAATCCATTGATTGTGTGCCTCCTTGGTTTCGTCGATAATTTCTTTGCATCTGTTCCTGGCACGAACAAAGGTGTTACGATTTATGGTATTAGGATTTTCACGCCAATGTCGGTATGCAAGATGTTTAGAAGCAACAGCTTCTTTGCATTTTCGGTCAAACCAAGGCTTGCCGTTGGAAGGGCATTTCTTCGAAAAAGGGATGTAAGCCTCCATACCGGCCAAAATAACATCGGAAACCTCCTTGGCGCAGTCAGATGGGTTATCGGATCGAAAACAAACGTCTAACCAAGGGAAAGTTCGAAAATATTCCATGAGATCTTCCCATTTAGCAGATTTGTAGTGCCAAATCTTGCGCGTCGCTATCACTGATTGGTAGGATACTCGATGTCGATAATAGTTTATGGTCGGAAGAACCTAATGGCGGATTTACGCTGACCGTGTAAATCTTCGGATTGGTGGTTAAAAACAGATCAAGAAGACTGGCGAACTCCCCGTCTCGATCAGGGATTCGTGTTGGTTCGTCGATAAGCTGAGTTAAGCCACAACTGATTGAAAATGATTCGGCTTCACGACCTTGTTCATCGGTAGTATTTGAATATTTAAGCCAGTTGATGTTGTGGACATTAAAGTCGCCCAGGATAGCAATTTCGGCATTTGGATAGTTAATTTGTAAATGGTCGACGTTAGTATCGCTTGGTGATCGATACAGGATACAGATGAACCTTGTGGTTGGTTGAGTCGTTATTTTTAACCACATAACATCAAAGTTTGGGGGCTCGAGAGCCTCTTCTCGTTGGCAAGAGAGGTCGCTTCTGACAAAAAGACAGT
Source organism: Pachyrhynchus sulphureomaculatus (assembly GCA_019049505.1). Classification (NCBI taxonomy): domain Eukaryota; kingdom Metazoa; phylum Arthropoda; class Insecta; order Coleoptera; family Curculionidae; genus Pachyrhynchus; species Pachyrhynchus sulphureomaculatus. The sequence continues at coordinate 89,556,684 of CM032448.1, forward strand.
GTGTATTCCAATGATGTTAATTTTTTGAATCTCTGATTTAAGTTGTGTTACTATTATTCTTTCTGATATGTATTTACGTTCTTGGATGTTCTGAGTTAGCTTTCTGTGGATCATCAGTGCTACACCCTCTTTTGTTCTGTTATTCCTTTCGACCCCGCTATATATTAAAAGGTATTCGCCTTTTGCCCTTCTTTTTTGTTTCCTGTAATGCGCATCTTTCTATCTTTTTATCTTTAGATTCCTTTTCAATTTCCTTATCTTTATTATTTAGTGTTTTTCTGTTCCACGTTGCTATTCATATTATATTCCTTGTTTTATTGTTATTCAGTCTGGGGTTCCTCGCCGTTTTCGTCAACCCATTGTCCGTCCTGTTCCATTATCATTTTAACGAGATAAAAAATTGGGCAAAAATCAGGACGCGAATAGGCTCGCTTGGGCCCATGATAAGATACTAGAGTGGTCCTCATAATCGCCGGACGCCACCCCTATTGAAAACGTTTGGTCCCTTGTAAAGAGAAAGCTCAGAGGAAAGACTCTGAGGACTTTGACTCAGTTGTCTCGTAACATTCGAAAAATTTGGAGTATGCAGAAAACTTCGTCGATAGTATGCCTTGAAGATGCCAGGCGATTATTAATGCAGGAGGCGATTGGACAACTTACTAAAGTAATTGTGCCGTTGTTGGCACACCAAAGAATATATTGATTGCATAAAAATTTCTCGAAACATATTTTTTTAATATGGGCAGTCACGTTTTTACTTGACCGACTGTAGAACGTCCTTCACAAATATATTAAGTTTTTTCAACTTGTGGGTAAAATGTTTGAGAACTTGTTAAAAATATATCTGATTTGTTGTGATTTCCAAGCAGAATGTTCTAGAACTATATATCAATTTTGTATTTCGACTGAATTTCACGACGATACAGATTTACTTTTGCCACAAACCAAACACGATTCAACGCCAATACTAAATTCAGTTAACGTCCATACCTAAACACAATAACAGCCATTTTCCAATAATACCACTTAAATAAAGGGTTGTCCGTTCCATACACAATAAAGGAAATGGATTTCATCACGTAATACACTGGTAACGTTGCAACCGGCATTGCAATTCCGGTAGAACTGGTCCATTATTTTATTGTACTCCTGATATTGCAATTATAAATTATGGATACTGTTATTTTGGTGAGTCGGGTATGATTTACAGAAGCGGATGAGTCCAGCGGGAAACCGGGAAAATTCCCGATTGGCTCGTCGGTCAAACGGCCTGATATCCGATGGAAATAGAAAACAGTTGGCGTACGTTTTATCAGGTTACCGATTTTGAGAAGCCTCATAGTAATTCCGATATTTATTAGATTGAAAAGGAAATAATGTCTACTGTTTTAAGAATAAATATTTCTTTGAATATATTCATGTTATAAATCCTTATAAATTCCAGATCTCGCGCTAGTTCTAACTATTTTTAAATTTCATTTTTGGTATTTTCTTGTGTGCTACAGGAGTGACACATGTGCGGGAAAACCGATTCACGTTGGTCTTGAATTGCTGTATTATGTAAGCTTAAAAGTTTTGGTCTAGCTACTTAAAACATATTTTTTTTTGCAAAATTCGACTTTATTCATCAACATGGTCTCCCTCAAGAGCGATACAATCAGTCCAACGCTTTTCTAACATTTCTATACCTTCCTTGTAGAAGGATTTGTCTTTGCCTTCAAAATGGGCTCCAATTTGGGCGATAATTTCTTTATTGGAGCCAAATCTCTTTCCTGCCAGCATTTTTTTGAAGTTTGCGAATAGATAATAGTCGCTGGGGGCGAAATCTGGAGAATACGGTGGATGAGGAAACAATTCGAACTTCAATTCATGCAATTTTGCCATCGTAAACCTTTCTTGTTCATTTGGGGCTGTTTCTTTGCGATTTCTGCCTTCAGACGTCCCAATAACTTTATGTAATATTCGCTATTGATTGTTTTTCCCTTCTCAGCATAGTCGATGAAAATTATTCCATGTGCATCCCAAAATACAGAGGCCAAAACCTTCCCAATCGACTGTTGTGTCTTTGGACGCTTCGGGCGGCTTTCGCCAGCTACTGTCCACTCAGCTGACTACCTATTTAATTCCGGTGTGTTGTGGTGGATCCATGTTCCATCTATTGTCACATATCGCATGAAAAAATCCCTTTTATTGCACTTAAACGGTTCGAAACAGCGCTTAGAATCATCAACACGTTGTTGTTTTTGGTCCACAAACGCGGTACCCATTTCGAACAGAGCTTTCTGATCCTCAAATCTTCATGCAAAATATGATGAACACGTTCTTTTGATATCTTTAGGGTGTCAGATATCTCATGCAATTTTACTTTACGATCAACCAAGACAATTTTGTGGATTTTTTTGATGTTTTCCGGTGTAACCATTTCACTTGGGCGTCCAGAGCGTTTAGCATCATTTGTGTTTGTACGACTGCGTTTAAATTCAGCATACCAGTAAATGATGAGTGATTTTCCAGGGGCAGAGTCCTCATAACACTTATCAAGCCATTGTTTTGCTTGAATGTTTAAGCAACACACGAAATTCGATTTTTTTCATTGTTTTGAAAATATCAAAAGTAGCGTCACTAAAACCGCTGTAACTTGTAATGGAGTGCCCCGACATAACTATGTCGGATTCAGCACGTTAACTCTTTTAGAAAAAAACTGCCGCCTGGGTTTTTGTAGCGTTAAATTCTACTTGGTTACTGTCACCCCAAGATAGAATTTCTGCCAAATCTTTGTTAAGTTGCGCGCCCTCCTGTTGTCGGCGGATATTTGCATGAGTAGCCGATGTTTGATCATTCAAAGTGAATGGCGAGATAAGCGTACTGTCATCTGCAAAGCTGTAGATTAGAGTCCTGGTTTTTTTCTGCAGATCGTTATTGTACATGAGAAAGAGACAATATAGAGCCCTGGGGCATTAATTTATGCATATTTTTATTTACAGAATTAGTGATGGTAAATTCAGACCGATATTTTTGTACGAGCTAAAAATAGACAATAAAGTAATAGAGGCAACTTGAAATATCAATAGCGCATTAGACACGGAAACTTCAAACAAACGTACGGTGCTATGTTGGTTCCAAAAATTTTAGGATGGAGATGAGTGCCTTGAATATATAGAAGATCGTGGACGTCCTCTAGCATACCGTCACAACGACGAACGAACTGCGTTGGTTCAGACAGGTTCACAAAAAACAATATGAGAGCTTATTGAATAGTAGACGTAAGTAATTTTGGATCACATCAGGCAACTTAGAAATTTAAAAAAAGTGGACAAATGGGTGGTTAACGAATTGAACGGAAATAAAAGATATCGGGGTTGAAAAATGAATCGTGTAAAGTTCGTTCAAACATATAACGTTTGACCCCTAATTACTCTTGTCTTTACTACCTGACTGTGGCAAGCCCGTACCCAGCAGCCTGCCCGTACTTAATCCTTAGGCATATTTAAGTAAAATAAAAATAATGACTTTGGGGTTAATACACGGCGTCCGAAGAAGAGAGGTGTTACTCGTGAGAATTAAATAAGAAAGCCTACTTATCGCCCGACGCAAAACAAGTTATGAAAAATGTTGGAAATCCCCAGTGCTAAGGGGCTGTCATGATGTGAGTGCTGTGAAACAAACAAGTAATATAACACAAATACCTACTTCCATAATACGAGATTTTTTTATGGACATAGTATATGAGCGATAAAGAAGGCGAAAAAGGCGGGTCACGTTGGTCTTGAATCGCTGTAACTTATATTCGGTGGGAAGAATACATAAACCATAACTAATACAAAATATCAACATTGTGGCATATATAATAAGTAATACCTCTACACAAAAAGGGAGATATCAGAAAGTTATATAATTACCGCCCGATTAGCTTACTATTTCATAACTATAAACTTTTGATTAAAATCATCTCTAATAGATTAAAAAATAAGTTAGATTTCTACCAGCCATGCAAACAGGCTGGTTTTAGATCCGGCTATAGTACATGGGACCACTTACAGACAATGAAAAATATCCTAGAGAGGAGCGATGAATACAATTTCGAACTCTACATAACCTTCATAGACTACGAGAAGGCTTTTGATTCTGTCGAAATGTGGCTAAACATCAACGGCTTGAATGACTCTAGGATTGATTCTAGATACACTATTTTACTCAAAGATATATACGAAAACATAAAGATGTACATAAAACCTAGTACAGAACAAATACGTATAGAAAGAGGTGTAAGACAGGGAGATACAATCTCTCCTAAGCTATTTATTACAGCTCTAGAAGACGTATTCTGCCAACTAGATTGTAAAAAAGAGGGCCTAAAGATAGACGGTGTGTATCTGAGTCCTTTAAGGTTCGCAGATAATATTGTAGTCATCCAGTAATCCAAGAAATGATAAAGAAAAGTTAAATTACCACTCAAAGACAGGTCTTAAGATGAATAGTAAGACAAAAATATTAAACATTAATAACAGCATAGTTATAAATTTAGAAGGAACAGCTCTCGAAATTGTTAAGGCAAGGTTGGAAGGGCAAACAATTACTACGACTAGAGACAGTGTCTCGGATGAAATTTCAGAAAGAATCAGGCTTGGATTGTGCGCATTCGAGAAATCAAGTTATATATTCAACGTAAAGTCATAAAGAATAGATAGATGGGAGGAATATACAGGGGAAATGCCTATTGACACAACTGGACAACATAATACAAATAAGCTTAATACAACCAGAAATAAAGACAAAATATTAGCAGCAGCAAATCACCTTAAAAACAAAAAGGCAATAGGAGAAGATAATATACCTACAGAAATCATTAAAATATTTCTTGAAAAACATGGACATTATACAGGACCTCTCCAACAGCGTATACAACACAGGTGATGTACCTCATGATTATTAATCGACATCAATCATCAATCAATAAAGAATAACCCTAGAAATTGTGAAGAATATCGGAATATATCTCTAATGAGCCATATCTTCCACTCTTCCTTAAAATAATCCACCAAGAGTATACAAAAAACTGGATGAACGTACTGGACAAACACAGTTCGGCTTTAGGAACGGACTAGGAATGAGGGACGCACTATTCTTCATCTGCGTTCTGATTAAAAAATGTAGAGATATCAACTCTGATGTTTATTTATGTTTCACAGATTTTCAAAAAGCCTTAGATATGGTAAATCATGAGAAAATGATGGAAATACTACGATCGTTTAACATTGATGAGAAAGACTTACAAATAATATCAAGTTTATACTGGAACCAGACTGCCAAAATAAAGGTTGAGAATCGCATGTCCAAAGAAATAAAAATAAGGAAAGGCGTACGTCAGGGTTGTATTTTGTCACCCCTGTTATTAATAATAATAATCTTTATTGTCTAACAGATATACCATTTACAAGACAATTAAGCATAAATAACATAATACAAAGGAGGTAGACATAAAAAAGAAAAGTAAAGTACTAGTATAGAACAAAAGAGACAGATAACATAAAAATCACATAGAAATTAAATAAAACTGGAAAATTAAAATTAAAATGATACACTTGGAATAAATACCTATACATGCAACAATTTATTTTTTAAGCATTTGGCAAATTGCGCAAATGACAGCTTGTTTAAGTCAATGTCGTTACAAGTACTGTTGAAACGCTCATAGCTTGAAACAGTAGGTAAATAGAAAACAGAAGAGGTTCTGACCAATCTATAAGGATCGTGAAAGGTTACTTGAAATAGTAAGTCAGGAGAGTCAATAAGAGATTTACATAAATTTATAAGAAAACAGACCAGATGGTAATTTCTTCGATTCGTCAATAAAGGTAGCTGAAATCGTTCAGTTATAATGAACTCATCGACACCCCTAACAGGGTACACACCATCATATTTTAATATAAGAAATTTGGCAAACTTTCTTTGAACATTCTCTACCTGTTTAATAACTTAGCGTATATTGGATTCCAAACAATTGCACCATATTCAAGCCGTGAAAACACCTAGCTGGAATATAAAGTTTTTGATGTTTTACTATTGTGAAAACCACTCGAATTACGTATTATGAAACCCAACGTCCTCATCGCAGTAGTGCAGATCCAATTAATATGATGGGCAAATAAAAGTTTAGGATCAAAAATAATTCCAAGGTCCTTGAAGGTGTTACAACGTATAATATCTTCATTATCTAACTTATATTGGAAGGCAATAGTGCTAAATTTATTCGAGTAAGTCAAAAAGAAGCACTTACCGGCATTCAATGGCAGCCTATTCAACTCACACCATTGCTGTAACGACTCCATATCATGTTGCAATGAAACGTAATCACTAGAGTCTGTTATGGTGCGGAAAAGCTTTAGGTTGTCAGCAAACAAAAGAAAATTACTACGTTATGTTATCATAAATGTCGTTAATGAAGAGTGAAAAAATTAAAGGTGCAAGGTTGCTACCCTGTGGTGCACCACTTGTGGCACTAAACGATGAGGATTTATGTCCACGAATTTCGACGTACTGTAAGCGGTTACACAAATAGGACTCGAAAAAAGTAATTAGGTTATTGCTGAAACCTAGTCTATCCAGCTTATGTAGAAATATGGAATGGTCAACCCTATCAAAGGCCTTCGAGAAATCATTGTACACAGCATCAACTTGCATTTGTTTGTCTAAAGCATTGCCTGTAAATTGAGCAAAACAAGCCAAATTACTTATTGTACTACGTTTGCAAAAAAAAAAACATGTTGATTTACAGAAATCAGGCTTTTAACCTGTGCGAAAATACACTGATATACTGACACCTCAAAGACTTTGGCGAAAATCGGTAATAAAGATACCGGTCTATAATTAGGTATATTACTTGCCTCACCCTTTTTAAATACGGGAACGATTTTGGCCTTCTTCCATACGTCAGGAAATCTGTTCGTTTTTAGAGACAAATTGAATATATAAGATAAAGGTAACAACAAAGCATGAGCACAATCCTTCACAATAAAGCTGGAAATATTATCAGGGCCACAAGTAAGTTTATCTCTCAATCATTTCAATGCCGTTAGTATAGTTTGCCTGTCTATGTCTATTCGAAGCAAATCTTTAATAAAGCACTTTCTGATAAAAAAGATGGAATTACAATTAATGGTGTGTGTGTAAATAACCTCCGCTACGCTGATAATACTGTCATTCTAGCGGGTAGTGAAGAAGGCCTACAAAGACTCATGAATGGAATTGTTGATGCATGTGAGGAATATGGAATGAAACTGATTACGAACAAAACAAAAACAATGGTGGTCAGTAAGAATCCTAATACAAACATAAATTTTAAATTACATCAACAAATACTTGAAAGGGTAACAAAAATAACGTACTTAGGAAGCGTAATTAGTAAGATTGGGACCACTCTATTGAAATACGCTCAAGAATTGAAAAAGCATGAAGCTCCTTTAATAAAATGTCCAGCATACTCTGTAACTGTCAACTAAACTTAAAAACAAGAACAAGAGTGCTACGATATAGAAGCTGCAACAATTACAGAGACAACACAACAAAGAATGGAGTCATTCGAGATGTGATGCTATCCCCGAACGCTGCATGTTCCTTGGACAAACCTAGAAATACTTGATCGGATGGGAAAAGAACGAGAGTTGATTCCACTTATCAAAGAAAGAAAAAACACTTACTTTGGCCATATTATGAGAAGGCAAAAGTATGCGCTTCTGCAACTTATAATTACTTACAACTTACGACAATGGACAAACATGCCATCTAGTGAATTGTTTAGAGCAGTAATAGATAAAATCAGATGGGCAAATGTGATCAGCAACGTCCTTAGAACATAAGGCACACTAAGAAGAAGATTCATAATAACCAAAAACATTATTTAAAAAACCGGTCAAGTGCAAGTTGGCCTTGCGCAATTAGTGTTCCGTACCGTAATTGCCTTTAAATAAGACAAAAAGTTCCTCACATGTATATATTTGAATATCCAACATGTATTTTGACATTTTTTCTTAGCTAATAATGTATAAGAGTTAGCTATTAAATAGGCAATGAATCAATCTAGCTCAATCTGGAATCTAATAATAAAAGTGTAAAATAATAATAATATTTAATTATAAATAAATAAAATAAAATTATTTTGTCTCGGTGCCTATACGTTGTGCACCAGTGTGTGTACTGAAAAGTATATTAAAAAAAACTGCCACCATATTGTCAAGCCAAATAGTTTTTTTTTATACCAGATAAATTACTAAACGTAATGCGCTCGTAATTGTTTGATCAGTACTTTTCCAGATAGGAAGGGGCAGCGATTTTTGGTCATTTTTAAAAAATAATAGAAAGAAAAGTGTGCGCAAGTTTTATGTCAAATATATTTTTGAACCCATGTTTTCACAACCTTTCATTTGACACCCCACTCGATGACCTGGTAATCTTTTTTTTCAGTTCCGATTTCACCCCCCAAAACTAATCCCTTAAGTCAAAATGTAACTTCTAAAACCACACGGCTCTGATTAGGTCATCAATTCTGATATATTTGTGCTAAATTTCAACTTTCTCTGTCAAATAGTTGGACAGTGGACAAACATGACATCTGCTGAACTTTTAGAGCGGCAATAGATAAAATCAGATGGGCAAATGTAATCGCCAACGTCCTTAGAAAATAAGGCATATTAAGAAGAAGAAAGTCATCCCAAATAAGTTAAAGGCCAAAGTTTACAATCAGTGTATCCTACCCGGAATTACATATGGCGGTGGGTTTCCAATTAGATGAACAGCTTTCTTCTGGATTGACTTAAATAAATGTAGTGTATGTTTGGAAGCAGAGCCTCAAACATGAGTGAAGTATTCCATCGTTCTGTTTTTAAATTAAGTTACCTAACTAGCTATGAAGGAAAACTCTCAGAGACTAAAAAAAATATATTGTTTTCTACATACCTACCGCCTACATTGATACAATTAGTCTTACATTTCTCCAGTCGTTTCATTCGTTACAAAAAATCTTTGGTTTGCTAAGGTTACAGCGATTTTTACCTCACCATCTAAGGGAAATTTTCGGCTTTTAGGTCCTTCTATTGATGTTTGAACAAAAATAAAGTCCAGGGTGTTAAATCGGGATTACAAGGTGGATATTGTAACTTGGTCCCAACACAATCTTCGGTAATGGCTTGAACTCAGTCAATTTTGTGGAGGCTGCACCTCGACACGTTTATTTCCACGGCCTCATTCAGGTTTTCGATTATCCTTCCATGAATCTCTTCTCTAATTATGGATCTTTTTTTCCATATACTCAATAAACAAAACACCTTTGCACGCCCAAAGGACAGTCGACTCCTGCTTCATGGCAGAATCCCAACAGAATACTCAAGTTTCATCACCTGTGAGAACGGCAAAAGGTCCTTGAGAAATTCCGTTCCTCGTCAGCTTCTCCTCTGGTGTAAAGAGTTTCGAGACTAATGGTAAAAAAATTTTCTTCTTTTTTTTCATAAACCACTGCTTCTCTGCTATCTCTGCAGGAGATAGGCCTCTTCAAGTTTCTTCCAATTGTCTCTATTCTGTGGAAACTGGAGCTATCTACTGCTTGCTATAAACCTCATATCATCTGTCCATCTTTCCACTGGTCTTCCGACACTTCGCTTGCTCTCCCAAGGTCTCCATTTAAGTAATTCGTTCTAGCCACATGCCCCGCCCATTTCTACTTTAATTTTGTTACTCTTCCACTGATATCTGTAGTTCTTGTTGTTCGTCTAATATCCTCGCTTTTAATGTGTTCTCGTTAACTAAACACCTAACATCTCTCTTTTTTTTCATGGCCCGTTTAGTACGTTGGAGTTGACAAAGACTATTTTTTGTAAGGGTTATGGTTTCCAGTCCATACGTACTTAGTAGAAGTATGCAGCTCTCGTACACTTTTCTTTTTATGGTCATGAGGACGAGACCAATTCGCCTCGGTATTTCCGCTGTTTGATTGTCCTTATCTAATCTAATCTTATGTCCCAAGTATATATCAACTTTCTCGATCTCTTCTGTGCCGCTCTTAATTTTTGTGTTGACTTTACTTTGTGTAAACTTTATTCATCTACAAATCTTCATGCACAATTTTAAAAAATCTTCTCTCTCTTCAGCATAACGACCCCTAATCATTAAGTAGGGCTTTTAATGCGGAAGTAATAGTCCAATGCTCTTTTTAGAATTAATATGTTATTGGGGCTCATAAACTTCATACAATTTGACTTTTATTGACGAATAAAAGTTTTACGTTTCGTAATAAATTATTTAGTAACATTGAGAAAATGCTAATGTACACGATAGATACAAGTCGTAAACTTTTGTGTGGTTTACTGTAACATAAAATTCAGAGTTCAAGGAGAGAGAAAGAAAACTGCTGAACACAAGAACATAGTCGTAAGCAAAAAAAAAAATTGAAAAACTACGTTTATTAATTCATCAAAATTTGTAATACCCTAATAACATTAATAAAGTTGCTAGTTAAAGTCTAACCGCAAGTAAAGAGCCATTATTACATTGGCTGGATAATAATTTAGTGAACACTTGCCTCCTCTGTCCTATTACACTTGGCAGGGCGTGGTGATTACTCGCGAGCTGGTTCTTCGCACTTGATCTTCCAGATCCCTCGGTCTAGGGCCATTTGGCTTGCCTCATGTAGAGTTTTTCCAACAAGGGACTGCAGTTGGTCTATCGATCTTCTAGGAGATCTGCCTCTTGACCTTCTGCCGCTGACTTTTCCTTGGACTACCAGTTTCTCCATGGTGTCTCTTTTTATGGCCATGCGACCAAAATATGTAAGGTAGGCTTGGTTTACACGTTTGAGTAACCTAGTTTTCACGTTCATCTGCTCTAAAACTGACGCGTTAGTCTCGGTGCTCTGTCCAGGAGATCCGAGGAACTCGTCTGTACACTTACATCTCGAAATTTTCTACTCTTTTTCTGCCAGTTTGCTGTAGTGTTCAGGTTTCGGCTGCATACATTGTGATGGGAAATATGAGGGCATTAACGATTTGTAGTTTAGTTGTCTGCGTTAATATGCGATCCTTTCAGATTTTTGTGAATTTTTTGGTCGCTGTCTTGGCAGTCGTTATCCTCCTCTTGATCTCATCTGAACATCCTCCAGCGTTGGCGATTAAAGCACCTAAGTATACAAAGCTCTCGTCGACTTGGTTATTGGTAGTGAACACTAGTCAGGTCTAAATATTAAGCTCGCGCTTCGTGTGCTCACTCAGTGTTCTAATATTAAATAGTAAGGTTTCCTGAAGGAGCCTCATGAGATTTTAGGCAGAACGTCAGAAACTCGCTCTAATTCGATACGTTCTTGTTTCAAAAACTACAATTTCTTTTTGTTTATTAAAATAATTGTTGATTTTACCACCACAATACAATTTTCATTTTCCTATTTCCTATTAAATAAGCTACTAGGAATAAGGCTATCAGGCCAAAAAAAAACTGTTTATATCTCTTGAACTAGTAGTGCAAAGTGAAGTTTTAATTCTTCGGAAAATTTAATTTACTGTAAAGTAAAGCTGTCCGATCCAGAATTTACGCTAGGAATGTTATCGGAATTTCATTTAGCGCAATGAGAACATCTTTTCACAAGTAAATTCAAATGCAGTGTCTATACAGGGGGTTGCAATTTACTACAAAATGCAGCGAGACAGGAGATAATTTTCTCCTTATAAGTAGTTATTACATGTTTAACCCGTTTTTAAGTAATTCACGCACACAATTTAAAATCTAAGCTTTCGGTAGCGCGCCAGCCAATTTTTCTCATGGCGTAAACCTTCATAGCGTCTCTGACGTTACGTGATGTCTACTGACGCATAGAAAAGACGTTTAATCACGTGTTAAGTCCGGAAAATGGTATTTACCTAGCGAATAAGTAGGGTTCAGCCTTGAAAGCTTATGAAGCTTCCTTGATCATTGAAGGTCTGCTTAAATTTTCTAAAATTATAAAAGTTTAATTTTCATTTCATCGGCCTTAAAATATTAAATAGGATAATAAAAAATCTATCAAGTACAAGTCGGACTTGAGCAATTGGTGTTCTGTACGGCGAGTACTTTTAAAATATAAAATGATCAGTGACTTCATAAACACGTCCCAAATGAGTTTTAAACAAAGTTTATTTCCGATCTTTGTTTTATATATACTCGTACATATATATATATATATATATATATATATATATATATATATATATATATATATATTTATATATATATATATATATATATATATATATATATATATATATATATATATATATATATATATATATATTACATTAGAGGTTTTCACGGATGGTGGAATATAATACATTAAAATTCCGGGTTCTGAAAGCACTTCGGTTTCTCAATTAGCTTCGAGCGGCAGCAGCAGCAAAATCACAATATCGAGTAGGAGCAGTAACAGCAATAGCACATGAAAATGCCAAATGAGATTTTGGCGAAACGTCGTGCATAAATTTATTTTTAGGCGAACGGATACTACAGGTCTATTTTTTAGGTAACAACCAAAGTTTATCGAAGTCGACTGTAGAACATTTACAACAAAGAATCCAATATGAAGTAGCACAGATCACCCCGGATTCTCTGTAAAACTCTGTTCAGGCTGTTTATGACAGATTGAGTAATTGCCTCGCGGTTAACGGTAGACATTTGGAGCAGTTGTTATTTTAAAAATAAACCTAAAGTATTTATTAATAGTTTTTTTGTCTTTTTTTAATTTTAAATTTCAAATGACAATAATTCCAAAATAGTTCAATTAGATATATGGTATGTTAGACAAATAATATCTAGAATTTTTAATAGGGCTCAAAAATAAAATATTATACAGGGCTTTCCATTTAAAAAAAATCAAGATGGCGTAATTTCTTCGAACTGACATTTTAAAACATTTTATTGTCAACGTCAGCATGTGCTCCGTATAAGACGATATAACTTTTTTTTAAACATTTTTTTTATATACTGATTAATAAATGTTGTGGAATCATTATTCCATACATATGGGACACCCTATATATACATATATATATATATATATATATATATATATATATATATATATATATATATATTTATTTTTTCGTACATATTCCAAGTTTTTTTAAAATGTGTGCTCTTCTTAGACCTTTGAGTAATTTATATTTCTATGGGTTTATATTTCTTGGTATTTGGTCTATTTATGGATGAAGGTTGATTAAAAAGTATTTATTTAAACGTTTCGACTTCTTACAAAGTCTTCATCAAGTAAAACATTCTACAATAAAATTGTTTCATATTCAGATATTTAAACTTTCTTTTATAGGACATTTATAATTTGAACTTACCATAAACGTAACCATTTTAATTGTGTTGTGTCAATGTATGGTGTAATGTTTGAAAATTTACGTTTATGGTAAGTTCAAATTATAAATGATAATATAAATGATGACGATAAAAGAAAGTTTAAATATCTGAATATGAAACAATTTTATTGTAGAATGTTTTACTTGATGAAGACTTTGTAAGAAGTCGAAACGTTTAAATAAATACTTTTTTAATCAACCTTCATCCATAAATAGACCAAATACCAAGAAAATATAAACCCATAGAAATATATATATATATATATATATATATATATATATATATATATATATATATACATATATACATATATATATATATATATATATATATATATATATATATATATATATATATATATATATATATATATATATATGAGAGTCGTCCAGAAAGTAAAGAACGATTGAGTATATTTCAACAAAAACAAACTACTTTTCTACATAATCACCATTATTATTTAGGAACTTATCATACCCAGACACAAGTTTTTTAATGCCGATGTTATTATACTCATCTGCCGCCAATGACTGAAGCCATGAAGTTACTACTTCTTTGAGCACTTCATCACTTTGGAAGTGTGTTCCCACGAAAAACGTCTTCATGTTTTGGGAAAAGATAAAAATCACTAGGCGCCAAGTTGTGACTGTAAAGGGAATGGTCAAAAACGTCCCACTTGAAATGTTGCAATTTTTGTTGTGTTGTGTTGTGCTGCTGTATAAGGCCGGGCGTTGTCATGAATAAACACAATCCCTGCAGGTAACATTCCACGTCTCTTGTATTGTAGAGCGAAACGTCGTGCAAATTCATTGTTAGGTGAACGGATTGAAACAAGGAATTTTAATGTATTTATATATATATATATATATATATATATATATATATATATATATATATATATATATATATATGTGTATATGGGTTATTCTTCGTTAACAGGACCCCTCCATTACTCCATAAATTGATGTAATTTATGAGGACATAATCTGGTCCAGATTAAAGTTTATAATATGTAGTTTTAAATTTTGAGTGGCATATTAAGAAATTGTGCTGATTTGGGCTCAATACCTACCCAAATCTAAAAATGGATTCAAAAAATTTCAGAAAAACTGAAGTAAAAATGTAATTTCCTAATATAACCAAAAGTTTTCCCCTGATAATCTTATTCTACCTCAAAAAACCTGCAACTTTTGTATATTCAACAGCCTGTTTTTATTTGTAAAATCACCTTGATTTTTAAAATTTTTTTTAACAATTCGTTATTTTGACCTACATGCACCGGAAAATTATTTTAGAACGAAAAAATCGTAAAAAAATAACGAATAGTCAAAAAGTACTTAAAAAATTCATAGTGATTCTAGCTAATTTCTCTAAAAGTTTTAGTTTTCAAGTAAAAAATTGTTCAATATTCAAAATATGGCAAATGCGCTGCGATAAATATCGTTAAAAATTGAAGCCATTAAACAAACTTTTTCCACAAAAGTTGTTAGTCTTTTGGGGTAGAATAAGATTACCAGAGAAAAAATATTAGAAAACATACATTTTTACTTTAGTTTTTCTGAAATTTTTTGAAATTCATTTTCAGATTTGGATCGGTATTAAGTCCAAATCAACGCAATTTTTTAATATGCCACTCACAATCAAAACTACGAGGATGGATTGAAAAGTTCGCAGCCTCACCGAAAGATAATTATAATATTTTTATCATAGTACCCTCAATAAGTTCATACTTTCTTTGGTTGTTACAGTGTAAAATTTTGATGCTGTAGATTTTGTGATTTTTAGATTAGAACGAGTTTAGTGAGACCAAGTGCAGCGTTTTTGGAAAAATGGAAAAAATTGAACAAGGTGCGATCATCAAATACCTGTTTAAAAAAGGATTAACTCCAAAGGAGATCCACGATCATATGAAAACAACACTAGGGGAATCTGCTCCATCATATACCACTGTGAAAAAATGGGTTGCAGAATTTAAATGTGGACGAGAGAACATCGAAGATGTCCCTTGCTCCGGCCTGCCCACGACGTATACGACTAAAGAAAATATCGGCAAAATATGTGATTTCATATTGAAAGACCGTAGATTAAGTATCAGGAAGATTGTAGACACTATAGGCATCTCGTATGAACGAACACAAAACATTATTGCCAACGAACTCGGATTTTCTAAAGTTTCCGCTAGATAGGTCCCCAGATTGCTTTCAGTTGAACAAAAAACGAATTCGACTCACGATTTCTTGCGACTGTTTGGAGATGTTTGAGGTTGATCCGCAAGATTTTCTTAACAGGTTTGTGACAATGGACGAAACCTGGGTTCACCACTATACTCCAGAGTCAAAACAACAATCCAAGCAGTGGAAAAAATCTGGTGAACCGACCGCAAAGAAAGCGAAGGCAATTCTATCTGCTGGAAAAGTGATGGCGTCAGTTTTTTGGAATGCGAAAGGCGAAACAATAAATTCGACTTACTATTGCACCCTTTTGCGTCATTTACGTCAAGAACTTAAAGAGAAACGCCAAGGATTACTGAGAAAGAAAGTTTTTTTTCATCAGGACAACGGTCGCGGTCACACGTCTGTTGAGTCTATGGCTCACATTCGTAATTGTGGTTTCGAATTGCTGCCCCATTCCGCTTATTCTCCTGATTTGGCACCTTCGGACTTTCATCTGTTTCCAAGCCTAAAAAACGCCTCGGTGGCCAGAAATATTTATCAAATGAAGAAGTCGAAGCTGCAGTTAACCAGTATATCGAAGACCTTGAGGAATCTCCTTTTCAAGCAAGTGTGGGAAGCACATGGAAGAAGTGCATAGAGCTAATTGGAGATTACGTCGAAAAATATAAAAAACGCCTCGGTGGCCAGAAATATTTATCAAATGAAGAAGTCGAAGCTGCAGTTAACCAGTATATCGAAGACCTTGAGGAATCTCCTTTTCAAGCAAGTGTGGGAAGCACATGGAAGAAGTGCATAGAGCTAATTGGAGATTACGTCGAAAAATATAAATATTTTTGTACGTATTTTATGTACATATCATAAGTTTTAATCTGGACCAGATTGTGTCCTCCTAAATTGTGTCAATTTATGGACTAATTGGGGGGGATCTGGTTGGCAAAGAATGACCCATATATATATATATATATATATATATATATATATATATATATATATATATATATATATATATATATATATATATATATATATATATATATATATATATATATATATATATATATATATATATATATATATATATATATAAATATATATATATATATATATATATATATATATATATATATATATATATATATATATATATATAATGTATGTTCAATAGAAATTTATTATTATTATTAACCCTTTATGTTTTCTTGTTTATTTAGATCCGTACCGCTAATTATAGCTACCTTTAAAATACGAAAAAACTTCGTAAACCCTCCTAGGGCCGTTTATTTTAAACGCCTGAAAACTGCTTCCTTACTTTGTTGCCCGGAAAATTTATGACCGAGGAAAACTTCCAAGAACACCATTCAGGTCTTTCAGGCCGCTCTCCATAACGGTCTTAAGCGGTGTTAAATTAAATTAAAGTACTTTTTGTATACCTTGATTTGTAGGGTTATTTTTAGTTTGTTTTAGGAACTTCACGTAAATTGTTTGGATGGTCTAGCGTAGTTTTTATAGTATACTAACGTATCCGCGTAGAACATATTACTAACATGAAGTGAAAAGTCACAAGACTTTGCGAGAGATGGCAGCATTTTCAGTTAGTGTTAACTATCAGAAGATTCATGTAAAATTTTCGTGACATTTTGTCTATTAGTTTGCGAGTTACAGCTTTTTGAATGACGCTACTTTTGATTTTTGCAAAGCGATGGAACGAAAAGAATTTCGTCTGTTGATTGAATATTGCCTTTTGAAAGCAACTATATGTCGATGGTTTAGTGAACTTAAATGCGGTCGTACAAGCACCGACGATACACCACATTCCCGACGTCCAAATGAGGTAATCACTCCAAAAAACACAAACAAATTGACTACATTGTACCACCATGAAAGGAGCAATAGAGGCCAATGTTTTCTAATGAAGCTATTTTTCGCAGTAATGGAGCAGTTAACAGCCATAACATGCATTATTATTCAACAGTTAATCCATTTTGGGTTCGGGAAGTTCAAAACCAAAACCATTGGTCGCTTAATGTAATTTGTAATGTGTAGTTTTCGAATTGTGGATTCGACAAGACGGAGCTCCTGCTCGTTACCACCGGGAAGTTTCGGAATTTTTAAAACGATCGTTACCCGCAAAAATGGATCGGTAGGGATGGATTCATTCAGTGGCCCCCTCGATCATGTGATTTAACACCTTTAGACTTTTTTTGTGGGATAGTGTTTATGTGAATCCCCCTACAACACCAATAGATATGGAAAATAGGATACGGGATGCGTGCAGGACAATAACGCCCTTTATGCTAAAGAAAGCGAAGGAAAATATAGTAAAACGACTAAACATGTCTATTCAAGTAGACGGGCATATTTTTGAACATTTATTACGTCATAATAATTAATCATTAGATAAGTTAAACAGTATTAAAATTATTATTAACTATTTGTTTATGTTTTCACAGTAGCGTAAGTGTAAAAAAAATTGAAAAATTCAAAATAAATTGAAAACTATTAGAAATAGGTATATAATATACTTAATAAAAGTTGGAGGGTTTTATAAAATCTATCAGAAAAAATAATAAAAATGTACCTTTCAAAAAATTTGAGATTTTTCAATTTAAAATAGTCGAAATGTATAAATTTATTTTGAACACCCTGTAGCACCTAACTCAATTTTCTTTACATATATCTTTGTTTTCACCCCTATAGAATGCTCGTACCAATTATGAGTATTCCACTTTCAGAAACAATGACGCTACTGGCAAATTTTTACAAAACTGAAAACTAGTATTTTTTAAAAAAAATTGAAATATTACAAAAACTACTAGGTTTAGGTACATAATATTATTAATAAAAAAGTTATAAAATTTTGCGCAGAATTTAAAAATAAACTAGAAAATAGGATGTTCCATTTAAAGAAACATATGTTATAACGGCCACACTTTTTTGAAGTACCCTGTAAACTCAAAAATAATTTTAGACTGTGCACCTTCCCTAAAACTATTTTCTTGATGTAATGAAATAATGAACTTTACTCTATAGTTGACTCATCCTGTACATCATAATTTGTTAAATTAGGTGGTTTGGTTAATTCGCTTGTTTCAGTTATCATTGCTGCAGCTGTTTCTGTTGAATCTACCATTTGGGCAGATGTATCACTCTTGAAGAAAACTATGTTGAAGAATAAAATTGATTTTTGGCAAAAACATTGTTTTTTCTTAAAAACTCTCGAGACTTTTCACCCCTTGTATGCTGCCCTAAGAAAAGCCTAATTTTACTCTCACGAATAGCAGCAATGTTTTCATTCGAACCAGCACTTCTTGGACTATCTGACTTTGCTACATTATGAACAGAACCATTTTTTTTTTAATATTTTCGCCGATTTTTGAATTGTTGGTTAATTGGGACGATTATGTTAACCCAAAAATTCACGAATTTTACGATGGTTTTTGTTACAGAATGTCCATTTTCATAGTACATTTAAATAATTTTAATGCGTGGATCTTGGGTATATTTTTCCATGATTATATTTGTCAAACATTGAACTAAACAAATTTCAAAGTAGAAACAGAAAAAGAAGCGTCAAACATCACTTATTACAGTCTGTCAAGTAAGAACATGACTGATCATGTTCTTGAAAAAATGTGTTTCGAGAACATTTTTTGCCATCAATGTATTCTTTGGTTGCTAACAACGGCGCAATTATCTTAGTAACTTGTCCAATCGCCTCCTGCATCAATAATCGCCTGGCACCTTCGGGACATACTGACGACGAGATTTTCTGCATACTCTGCAAATTTTTCGAATCTCGCGAGGCCACTGAGTCGAGTCCTCAGAGTCTTTCCTCTGAGTTTTCTCTTTACAAGAGGCCAAATGTTTTCAATAGAGTTGGCGTCCGGCAATTGTGAGGGCCACTCTCGTATCTTATCGTGGGCAGCAAAGATTTCTTCAACATGCTTAGGAATCTGGCATCATGGGCACGAAGATATTGTCAAATGGTCTCATGAAATACATTCAAATCAGATTTTATTAATTTTGCCGCTCGTTGATAAAGCGTCAATTTCAGATCCCGTGAAAACAAAGACACGATTCATTTTTCGACTTTCGGAGTGACTTTGCCTAGCGGGTCACGTTTTGGCAAGTCATCGACATTCTTCGTCTCGTTAAAATGATTTACCCACTTCTTTACAAACGGTACCGACTTTTGAATATATTTAGCGGCCGCGGTATGTGTCATTAGGCATCTTTGGATGGGAACAAAGAAAGACTGCCTCGAACCGACGCGCAAACAAGTTCGGAATTCCCTCTACCGATTTTTTATTGAATCGCTAGAATCGCATCTACCAAAAATGAATTATCGCGGACACGTTTTTACTTGACAGGTTGGAAATGCTACCGACTAGGCGTCCGCATTGAGTAACCATGCATTATTGGAATTTGAAAACGAAATTTCTCGGGGTTCTAGGGGCCCTAATACGTGACGAAATGCAAACCACTCGGGGGGGCAATTTTTTCACAAATCCAATACTTTTCCTAGCGAAGGAAGTAAAAACTAATTAGGATGGTAGCACGGAGGAAAATTATGTGAATTTTAAACTAAAGTTTTAATAATCCTACTTTAAAACTAATGTTTGTTGATTTAATATACATACATGAAAGTTCTTGTAAATTTCCACGATACTCAAGTTTAATAATTTAGCTTAAATAAATATTCTTTAGTCAAGAAGTTGCAGAAACTTTTAATTTAGTTTAATAAAGCAAAATCTGTTTAGCATAAAACCAAGTTCGCAATTAAATATCTATTTAAATCACATCTAGCGAGGAGTGGCAGCTACCACCCCCTGCCCCCCTGGCTAAACCCATGAGAAGAGGTTTTTACAAAAAACATTGGACGAAACTCCAAACCATGAGACCAGAGTATACTTTCCCAAATGAGTTGCAGAGTTTAAAGACTTTCAAATTTTTTGTGACATGAAAGTACATAAAACACTTCACCCCTCTCAGACACGCTCGTTATCAGTACATGCAGCAGTAAAAAGAGTATTTGAACAATTTTCTGCTCCAAAACTATTTTCTATAGAGCAAGTATCTAATAATGATCATCTTTTAGCTGCAGAAAATATATTAGAGAAGCTTCAAGATCCCATTACATTGCTATTTTTCGAATTTTTAGATTTTGTGTTACCATTATTTAACGATTTAAACAAAGAAATGCAGACAGAACACCCGAAGATTCATATTTATATGAAAAATAAGTCAAACATTAAGAACTTTTTTTGACTGCTTTTTATAAAAAAAAGAATATTCAAGTAAAGTACTCCAATCGAAAATGTTGATTTTAAAAATCCTAGACATTTTATGGATATCGATGCCGTATACTATGGCGCTGCGGCGTCTAATACACTACTTAGTAATTCAGATTTAAGCCCAGATCAAGTAAATTTGTTTAAACGCAGATCCCTAGATTTTTATATCGAAGCTTGCAAGCAAATAACTGCACGGTTTCCATTGAAAATAATCCAATAAAAGGTTTAGACGTGATTGAACCAACGAATGGCAAAACTGCTTCGATAATTCCTGTTAGTAGACTCTTTCCCAATATTGTTCAGAACAATGATTTCCAACAAATTGATACAGAGTGGCGTATTTTAAGAAATTGTGAACAAATGAAATCATTTCCTGATGACATAGAACTATTTTGGGATAATGTCAGTTTACTAAAATATGGCGATGACACTCAAATGTTTCCTTTGTTGTCTATTTTCATCTTTACTGTTTTATCACTGCCCCACTTATCCGCTAATATTGAACGCATTTTCTCGCATATTAATCTAATGAAAACAAAACAGCGAAATAAGTTATCTACTGAGTCAATCACTGGTCTATTACATACAAAA
Organism: Pachyrhynchus sulphureomaculatus; assembly: GCA_019049505.1. Classification (NCBI taxonomy): domain Eukaryota; kingdom Metazoa; phylum Arthropoda; class Insecta; order Coleoptera; family Curculionidae; genus Pachyrhynchus; species Pachyrhynchus sulphureomaculatus. Next base: position 89,578,117 of record CM032448.1, read on the forward strand.
CGACTATTTAATGACGCTAATTGGTATGACTTAGAAATTAGTTCAAAGATGACTGCGGCTATGGCCAAAGAATGATCCTGAAAATCGTAAAAATAATTAAATCTAACTTTGTGTACCTATTTGATGTTATATATCTTTAGTAATAAACGAATTACAAATTACTTAGTCGTTATGTTTTTCTTATTTTGATTTCAGTATGTTTTACTAGTATTCACTGGTATTTATTCACTTAAATATAAAATATTGTGAAAAAAAAAATTATTCTTATTAGTTTTAATTATATACTTAGTATATTCTGTAAGCTGCTATTATTTTACAAATATAAAGAAGTTTAAAATAAACAAATTTGACTGAATATTGTATTTTTTCATATATCGATTTTGGGTACAAATATACTGATATTAGTGGGCAACTCTACCGATTTCGCATTTTGACGTTCGAGACCACTGTTTTCGAGATATCCGAAAAAACACGATTTTTGGCTATATTCGGGATTACATTACACCGCGAATTAATTGAATGAATTTTGAAGGGGAAGAGTAGTACTTATAGATGCCGCAACGAGTTTTGTGGAGAAAAATTAATTCGCGGTGTAATATAATTCCGAATATAACGAAAAACCGTATTTTTTGTATTTTTAGGTTAGGATATCTCGACAACTTGATGTGATGGAGCAATTCTGAGGTCGGATTTGGATTCAGTGGACCAAAAACTTTTGAAAAAGTATTGTCTGGTTTCATGGTTTGAGAAATATTGGCCTATGTCATTATACTCGTCAAAACCGTACCCTGTATATGGTGGCTTGGAGAGTAGCTTCATCATGACCGACTTCTCACCTTCGCTCTTGTAGACTTAATTTTCGGGTGGTAGTATAATAATTTTATGTAACACGCAGGCTGAAAAGTTTTTGGTCTGACACATAGATGTCGCCCTTTTTAAAAAATTCATATGATCTTTAGGAAGTACCAACCTTCAAACGATACGTGTCAAAATTTCATCACATTTTAACGATTAGTTTACAAGTTTTTTCAAAACAATGGAAAAAATCGAATTTCGTGTGTTGATTAAACACTGTTTTTTGATGGGATAAAATACCGTTCGCGCAAAGCAATGGCTTGATAAGTGTTACGGGGACTCTGCCCCTGAAAATCACTCACCATGTACTGGTGTGCTGAATTTAAACGCGGTCGCAGATGCTGATCGCTCTAGACGCCCAAATCCACAAAATTGCTTTCGATGACCGTAAAGTGAAATGGCGTGAGACAGCTGACACCCTAAAGATATCAAAAGAACGTGTTGGTCATATTTAACATGAACATTTGGGCATGAGAAAGCTCTGTTCGAAATGGGTACCGCGTTTGCTCACAGTGGACCAAAAACAACATGTTGATGATTCTGAGCGCTATTTGGACCTGTTTAAAAGCAACAAAAAGGATTTTTTCATGCGATATGTGACATGAAACATGGATCCATCACTACACACCGGAATCAAATCGGCAGTCAGCTGAGTGGACAGCAGCCGGTGAGAGCCGCCCGAAGTGACCAAAGGCACAACAGTCGTATTTTGGGATGAGTATGGATAATTTCATCGACTATGCTGAGAAGGGAAAAACTATCAATAACGAATATTATATAAAGTTATTGGTGCATTTTAAGGCAGAAATAGCAAAGAAACGGCTCCAAATGAACAAGAAAAAAGGGCTCTTTCATCAAGACAATGCACCGGGTCACAAGTCAATGGTTACGATGGCAAAATTGCATGAATTGAAGTTCCAATTGCTTCCTCATCCACCGTATTCGCCAGATTTGACCCCCAGCGACTATTATCTATTCGCAGACCTCAAAAAAATGCTCGCGGGAAAGAGGTTTAATTCGAATGAAGAAGTTACCGCCGAAACTGAGACCTATTTTGAAGGCAAAGACAAATTCTTCTACAAGAAAGGTATAGAAATGTTAGAAAAGCGTTGGACTGATTGTATCGCTCTTGAAGGAGACTGTATTGATGAGTAAAGTCGAATTTTGAAAAAAAATGTGTTTTAAGTAGCTAGACCAAAAACTTTTCAGCCTACATGTTACATGCAAAAAACTGGTACCACCAAAAGCTATAAAAGTGTTTCGCTCGATACTGATTCCAGAAAGAATATTATTTTTAATACTATTATATTGCAACAATTACAATATGGCCGTCTTAAACTTAAAACAACTTAATCGAGTTTGTTTACTAAGTACAATTGTTTTTCTCGAGAATTAAACAATGAAACAATTCCTTTATCATAATTGTGTTTTCAAGTGTTTCCCATTTTAAATTGCAACTGTTTGCCCGATAAGCTTATTCTAGTAATTTATTGTTCTGGATAAGACTCTACAACAAAGCAATTTGCGAATGTAAAAACCAATTAGAACCATTCCGGAAGCTTGTTTACTCAATTTGAATTTCTAATTTGTTTTTCTAGTTCCTAATTGGAGCTATCAGGAAACTTATTTAATAATGTATTCTTGAGTGTTCTTGCGATTAGGTAGTCTTCTTAACTTTGTAAGTTATCCTATGGAAAAAGGAATATTTCGTTATGCTGCAGATGTAAAGTAAATCCCAAGATATAAGATCCTGCCTTTTTGCTTTTTCAATGGGGTAATAAACGACCCTATTAAGGTTTTGTGCATAGTTACCAGGTATTACGATAAACTATTTTTGTTTTACCTGCTTTGTATACCGCCCTCACTTGCACCTGCAATCATATTGGATCTATTTTTACCTATATGTTTACTACCTGGCAACCCGGTTTAAAGCCCTTTAAGTATTTGATAATATAGGCCTAATGACCACAGGTCCCCATTAAGATTCGAAAGATACTTTTTATTATTTTTATTTTTAGTTTTACTTACAACTTACAAAGTAACGGTTCTATTTTAATTATGTGGCGTCTGGGGAAAAATTGCAGTAGTGGCTATTGCAAGAGAAAACATTTATCACTTGACGCTAAACAAATAGTGAAAAATGTTTACGACAGTTTGGTAAAAAGAAATTTGAATAAACAAAGTGCTTTGCAAGAAACCAGTGAATTAACAAATACCCCAATTTCTACGATTAAGGGTATTATAGGAAAACCATCACTCAGGAACAGGAAAAAATGGAAAGATTTTCAAATGCATCATGTAGACGATTGTGAAAAAAAGTCATCAGGAGAAAAATATATTCTATGTATGAAGAGCAGTTGGTGCCGACACTAGACAAAATAAAATTAAGATTGGTGCAGGACGGGACCAATATACATTGTGGCCGATCAACCCTGACAGAATTCTCTTAAGAATGGGATTCACGTTCCGAAAAATCAACAAAAGGAAAGTAGTGATGGAGTCACAGAGATTACGAATCTTGCGACACACTTCTTTACAAAAAATTAAAAAGTATCGATCAGAGAATTGGCCAATAATTTACCTTCTCAAAACATAGTTCGATACCCATGACACTGTGCAAAAAGGGTGGGTTAACAGCAGTACAAAATGTCAGACTAACACACCTTCAAATAAAGGTAAACAAATAAACACTTTGCATGCTGGATCTGAAAAGAGCTGGGTTTCACGAAGACACGACCCAGAACTTTTTGAAAATTGGTTTCAAAATTCTCTTTTGTCCAATGTTCCCGAACAGTGTTATAGTTATGAACAGTGCAAGTTACCATAGTCGTCTACTAAATAAGGTTCCTAATGCAGTCAACACCAAATCGGAAATATAGGAATATATGTTAGAAAATGACATTTATTTTGACTTTAGTTATAAAAAAGTGATCTTTTGGAAGTTTTGAAAGACTATAAATTGAAAAAGAAATATGTTTGTGATAGTATGGCTGAGAAAATGAGACACACTTCCTCCGTATTACTGCGTGTTTAATCCAATTGAACATATTTGGGATCAAATTAAATCAAAAATAAGGGCACAAAATGTTTCTCCTACTTTAAGCATGTCAGTAGTTGAATTAGTAAAAAAAGTTATAAATGATATACCATATGTTGTGAAAGCTGGAAGAATTCCATTCAGCACGTTATTAAAGTTGAAGATTCATATATTTATGTAAATAATATAAACCCACTGATAATTACCTCAGCTGATGACAGTGATAGTGAAACCGAATTAGGCTTAAGTTAAAATATATTTTTATTTATACAATATGTGCCCTCTTGTAAACCCCATTCATTCAAACTGTATATCTGTACTTCTCATCCGTTTGTTGTTACATGCATCTATAAATAAACATTTACAAAAACACTTATAATTTTATTTATTTGCATAATGAATAAAATTCCGCAACTTGCAACCTATTATAAACAAAAGGTCAGAATTATTCTATGGTCCACTTAAAACGGCAAAAATCAGGATCATTTATTTTGAGACAGGCTATACTCGAATTCGGACTATACATAAAATAACCGGTCAAGTGCAAGTTGAACTTGCGCAGTTAGTGTTCCCTACGTTGTTTGTTCTTAAAATAAAAATTTTTGTTACGGAGGTATAAAATGATCACCCCACAAAGTTTGTTTCCGGTCTTTACTGAAAACTGATGACCTTGAATTTTTTTTTATATATACCAGATAAATTATTAAAGGTGAAATTCGTGATAATTTTTCGTTCAATTTACACCCTGTAGAGAATATTCCAGAATTTTTTCAAAATTTTTTGATCAGTGCTTTTCGAAATAAGGGGGGAGGGGGGACAGCGATTTTTCGCAATTTTTTTAAAATAATGCAAAGAAACGTGTGCACAAGTATTACATTATATATCTTTTTAAACTCGTGTTTTCACAAGCTTTCTTTTGACACCCCACTTGACCTGGTAAAAAAATTTTTTTTTCGCTCTCGATTTCATCCCCAAAACTAACCCATTAAGTTAAAATTTAACTTTCAAAACTACACGGGCCATCAATTTCTATATTAGTGCCAAATTTCAACTATCTACGTCAAATAGTTTCGGAGAAAATCGGGTGTGACAAACAGACAGACAGAGGAAAAGACACCGAAGTGATCTTATAAGTCTTCCGTACAGAACACTAAAAAGGTGTAAAGATCATGCCAAACTACTACTTGGTTACGGTCGGCACAAGATAGAATTTGTATCAAATCTTCGTGCTTTCGGTGTATATTTGCACGGGCAGCTGGTATTCAGGTAAGGTAACTGGAAACAAGCGTGGTCTCATCGGTAGAGCTACAAATTGGATTACAAAGAAAGATTCTGGAAGCATGTTGTTTGTTTACCTTGCGAACGGTCGACTCTAAAGTCGAAGTGAGCGGATCCCAGGTAAAGTATTTAAATCATCGTTGAGTGTTTTTTAAGAGTTCTTGAGCACCGCCCGTTATATTTTACTTATTAATTCCGACCTAGTCTAGAAACAAGAAAGAGGCTGACTTTTAAAAAAAATTGATGAGTTATCAACTTAACCACGAAAGAAAAAATTGTTGTTAAGTATCGAAGTTCATCAAATTATGTAAAATAACGCGGGCTTAATGTGCAAAAAAAAACTATATTCAAGAGAAAGCCCTTCTTCCAGTAAGTCATTATATAACCAGCATCGGAATACTGGTCGAAGAAACGTAACTTTTAACATTTGCTTACCGTGTTGCAATGTCGCCATGTGACTCCGCTGCCTCCCGGCTGATGCCGACTCCGGCACAGCTGACTGTCATCTATCGATCAATTTCCGGTCCACGATGGGCCTCTGGAAAACAATCGTATATTAGAAAAATTTTTAAAAGTTGAAAAAATTCAATATAAAGATTTAGTAAATACGGGAATTTAAGTATTTAAAATGATGCTGCGGTAAATATTTTTATAAGAATATGCGGGTCAATATTATATAAACAGAGATTCTACACTAAATTTTACTATATTAGCTGACAAATTTTATTTATTTACTTATTAAATGACAAAGCTCAATTTATTGCAACTAGAAAAATGTTTGTTAAATTCTTTTTAATCAACTTCAAAAAGGAGCAGCAATTCGACTCGTATGTATTTTTTTTTAATGTATGTTCCCGTATAACTCTGGCAAATATATACCGATTTGTATGATAATTTTTTTATTCGAAAGAGTACACATTCGAGATGGTCCCGTATAAATTTTATTGCATTAAGTATTTACTTAGTGAAGAATAAAGAAACGTAGGGCACGATACTAAAATATTTACAGTAAATATATAAAAACTCTTTAACAAAAAAAGACACACAAAATTTTGCCGCTATAAACTAAATGCTAAAAAAATTGACATTGACACAAAAAGTTGGCGGCAACTTCAAAAGTTATTTTTTTATAAAGAAATCATAATAATAAATAATAGCTGTTTTTAAACATTTTAGGATTTGTTTATACGGAATGAATAACTGATTTGTCACCTTAAATCAATATCTTAGAGGTATTTTACGAGTGTTTTAAAAACATTATTTTTTACTTTATGTTTATATATATATATATATATATATATATATATATATATATATATATATATATATATATATATATATAAACACATGGGCTGAAAAGTCCCGGGCCTAACAAAGAAAACATGGTTTTTTTGGTTCAAAATTAGCTTTATTCATCAACGTAATCTCCATCGAGAGCAACGCAATCATTCCAGCGCCGCTCTAACATTTCAATAGCACTTTTGTAGAACGGTTTATCTTTTGCCTCAAAATAGGCCTCAGTTTCAGCGATAACCTCTTCATTCATGCGAAATTTCTTACCGGCGAGCATTTTTTTCAGGTCTGCGAACAGCCAGTAGTCGCTGGGAGCCAAATCTGGCGAATACGGTGGATGTGGGAGCAATTCGAAGTTCAATTCATGTAGTTTTGCCATTGTTTTGATTGACTTGTGACACGGTGCGTTGTCTTGATGAAACAAAATTTTTTTTCTTTGCCATATGCGGTCGTTTCTTTGCAATTTCGGCCTTCAAACGGTCCAATAACGCTATATAATATTCACTGTTGATGGTATTTCCTTTCTCAAGATAGTCGATGAATATTACACCACGCACATCCCAAAATACCGAGGCCATAACCTTTCCAGCCGATTGTTGTGCTTTCGGGCGCTTTGGACGAGGTTCACCAGTTGCTGTCCACTCAGATGACGATCGTTTTGATTCCGGAGTGAAGTGATGGATCCATGTTTCATCCATTGTCACATATCGACGCAAAAATTCCGGTTTGTTACGTTTAAACATGGCCAAACACTGCTCAGAATCATCAACACGTTCTTGTTTTTGATCAACAGTGAGCAAACGCGGCACCCACTTTGAACAGAGCTTTCTCATAGTCAAATGCTCATGCAATATAAAGCCAACACGTTCTTTTGATATCTTTACGATGTCAGCTAACTCACGCAACTTCACTTTTCGATCATTCAAAACGATTTTATAGATTTTTTTGATGTTTTCTGGTGTTACCGCCTCATTTGGACGTCCACTGCGTTCTGCATCATCGGTGTCTCTACGACCACGTTTGAAGTCAGCAAACCAACGTTTTATTGTTGTTTCTGATGGAGCGGAGTCCCCATAACACTTTTCAAGCCATTGCTTCTCTTGAACGGTATTTTTTCCCATCAAGAAGCAGTGTAAAATTAAAACACGAAATTGTTTTTGATCCATTGTTTTGAAAATAACAAAAGTAGCGTCACTCTTAGCACAATAACTCACAAACTAATGAATAGAATATCATGAAATTTTAACAGCTGTCTTTTGAAGGTTAGTATTAACTGAAAAAAAGGTGACTGCAATAAAACTAGCGCCATCTATGTGTTAGGCCCGGGACTTTTCAGCCCATGTGTTATATATATATATATATATATATATATATATATATATATATATATATATATATATATATATATATATATATATATATGTATATATATATATATATATAATATATATATATATATATATATATATATAATATATATATATATATATATATATATATGTATATATATATATATATATATATATATATATATATATATATATATATATAATGTATATATATATATATATATATATATATATATATATATATATATATATATATTCGTATATGCCTTCTACCGTATGGGGTAGAGCAGTTTATACATTCTCCTTTTTTTCCCTCTTAATATGTACATATAAACTTCTCCCATCTGTCTCTATTCTTTGCCATTTTCACTACTTCTTTCCAGAATTTTCCCTTCTCCCTAAGTGTACCTCCAATACTCCTATTCCAGGTCTGTCTAGGTCTTCCTCGCTTCTGTTTTCCCTGTATTCAGGTTTCATACACTTGTTTCACCTGCCTATCATCCTTCATTCTCTGTATATGTCCCCACCATCCCAGTTGTCTTTGTTGTATATATTCCATAATTGCTTGTACTCTCAGCCGTCTCCTTATTTCTGTATTCCTTATTCTGTCCTTCCGTGTAACTCCTTGTACTGCTCTCAGGTATTTTATTTCGACGGCTTATTTTACTGCCTGTCTGTTAGGGTCCATGATTCACATCCATATGTTAGGATTGTCCTATAAATTGCTTTGAACACTTTTATTTTTGTTTGTTTCGTCACTTCTTTCTTCCTAATGAATTTTATTACTTATTGCATAGTAAAGTTTGTTCGTTTTTTCAATTCTTTCATTAATTTCTCTGTCTTATTTTCCAGTTTCATCCATTATCACTCACAAATACTTATACTGTTCCACTTGTTGTATTTTATTTCCTTCTATGTAAATCTTCGTGTGTTGGTTTTCCATTGTCATTACTTGGTTTTATCTATATTAATTTTCATACATTCTTCTCTAAACGCTTTATTCCACATATCGAGGATTCCTTGTAATTGCATTTTCCGCCACTAGCACAATATCATCAGCAAAAGCCGCTTCAGATATTTCTATTCTTTTCAGCTTCCAGTATCCAATTATCATTCTTTTCACTTTTGTTTCGCATTTCTTGATTATTTCATCCATGTATACAGTGAACAATGTTCGGCTCAAGCTTCCTCCCTTCCTCAAACCTTCCTGTGTTCTAAATCCCTCCGACTTCATGTTGTTTTTTATTACATACTGCACATTGTTGCTGTATATTCCCTTTATGATTTTTATTGTCTTTTTGTTTATTCCCTTACTTTCTAAGCAAGCAAGGTGTAGACTTTTATTTTGTTTTGATCTTTTTTCGATAATCTGTTTTAGTGTAAATATGTGGTCTTGTGTACTTCTTGCTGGTCTAAATCCACTTTGTGATTCCGATTTTTAATGATGCCCTCATAAATTTTGACAAACTACTTCACATAGAGTTGGCAACACTGACTCATAACGCCTTTTTGATACCTGACCTACCTTCATTATACACTAACAATACCCTAGACAGCCGTAAAATTACTTCACACAGAGTTGGCAACACTGCCTCATCCCCGCGCGTGCGCACATTCACGGGAGTGGGCCCAAAAATGGCACAAAAAATGCAGTTTTTGAGGGTCATAAGAAAATATATGGGTAGTAGGAGCCCCTACTTGTGCGTGTACTACTGTGTTTTTCGTTCGGCAATGATTTCTTGATTGTACTCCGCCACTTTAAATCGTTAGCCCGGAGATGAGTGCGAATCGTTTCCTACAATATATCCAAACCTTTCTACTTTATTTTTTGCGCTCGGTCCCTTGGAGCAGAGTTAATCGAGGATTTCGAGAAAACGTGTTAATAAACAATTTTTTCGTCCTTAGCAGACACTTTTCCTCTCGACTCACTTTCTGGTCGATCATCATTTGTTAACTGAGAGTATCGTTTCACCCACTTGCTAACGAATGCTCTCGGTATACCCACATACTTCGCAGCCTTTCTAGGCGTCCTTTTCGGACATTTTGGATGATTACATAGAAACACAGCTTCGAAGCGCGAAGCGTATACAGCATTCACGTTCAATAATATACTATGTAACCATAAATAAGGTTAGAAATGAATCTCTTTCCGCAAAGCATTGTTTGCCGGGGTGCCAACAATAACCTCAAAAAAAGGGATTTCTTTTACCGACTACAAGTTATAAGCGATACGTTCTTATTTGACCGACCGTACGTGCCCCTACTTTGTAGTAGTTCTCTAATTTATCTTCTTTTTCTTCAAGTGCCTTGTCTGTTGCGTTGGCTATTAACATGGCTATTCTGATTTTATTTGCGGTAGATCTGAACAGTTGTGCAGATAACAGTCCGAACTAATGGCGCAAGTTCCGGAGCGAAGAGTGTCTTCTTCTCCCGGGTCCCCACCTGTTGTCTTTCTTTCCTTTGTTTATTAACTGAAGTATCCGATATTTACTGTGCCTCATTAGATGTCCAAGGTATTCCAGCTTTCTACTCTTAATAGTTATTCCCACCTCTCTTTCCTTACCGATCCGACGTAGTACCTCCTCGTTAGTGATGTGGTCCGTGCAAGATATTCGCAGAATAAGTCTGTAGGCCCACAGTTCAAAGGCCTCAACCTTTTTCATAAGCCTGTGGGTCATTGTCCACGCTTCTACTCCGATTTTAAGAGGTAGGGCTATACTGTTGGAGATAAATATGCCCTCCATAAAGGGTGTTTTTTATAGAGGTATAGAACTTTGAAATGGAATAAAAAACAAAGATGAATTTTTTAAATTGACATGAAATTTACTTATTCGAAACATAATCTTCTGGCATTATAATTTAAATATGACTTCTGGCATGTGACCGCCACGGCTGGCTCGGACGTAGTCTAATCTGGAGGTCCAATTTTCGATGACTTTTTTTCCAACATTTATGGCCGTATATCGGCAATAACGCGGCGAATGTTGTCCTCCAAGTGGTCAATCGTTTCTGGCTTATCGGCGTAGACTAGCGACTTCACATATCCCCACAGAAAATAGTCTAGCGGCGTTAAATCGCACGATCTTGGAGGCCAATTCACGGTCCGAAACGTGAAACTATGCGGTTACCAAACGTTTCCTTCAATAAATCAATTGTGGCACGAGCTGTGTGACATGTTGCGCCGTCTTATTGAAACCACAGCTCCTGCATATCATGGTTGTTCAATTGATGAACGAAAAAGTCAGTAATCATGGCTCTATAGCGGTCACCATTAACTGTAACGTTCTGACCAGCATCGTTTTTAAAGAAGTATGGACTAATGATTCCACCAGCCCATAAAGCACACCAAACAGTCAGTTTTTCTGGATGTAACAGTGTCTCAACATACACTTGAGGATTATCGTCACTCCAAATACGGCAGTTTTGTTTATTGACGTATCCATTCAAACAAAAGTGAGCTTCATCGCTAAACAAAATTCGCTTATGAAAATCGGGATCAACGGCTATCTTGTTTTGGGCCCATTCACCGAATCTACGCCTTGCTAGGTGATCGTGTGGCTTCAATTGTTGCACGAGTTGGATTTTGTAAGCACGCAAACCAAGATCTTTCCGCAAAATCTTCCATAAAGTGGATGGACACATATCCAATTCCTGTGCACGATGGCGGATAGACTGATTCCGGTCTTCCTCTACGCTACGCTCTACAGCAGCAATGACTTCTTCTGTACCCACTGTACGACGTCTCTGTGGATGCGTATTATCATTTAGAGTAAACGTGGTGCGAAAACGTTCCATAGTTAATCGAATTAATTGCTCTGATGGACGATTATGTTGACCGTAAAATGGACGTAGTGCGCGATACGTATTTCGAACAGAACCATGATTTTTAAAATAAATATGCACAATTTGGAAGCATTGTTCAGGCGTCAGTCTATTCATGTTGAAATGCCAAACCAAACTAAACATAAATCACTTGACAGCTGACAAAATGGCCGCCAGTTAGAAAAGTGTTGCCAACTTAAAGTTTTATACCTCTATAAAAAAACACCCTTTATTATTAAATGATGCTCTTTCTATACTCACACATATTTCCGTTGCCTGGTCCCATCCTGAGTTAATTTGTTCCCAAATAGGTGTAAGATTCTACGTGTTCAATTCTTTGATTGTTTAGTATTAATTGTCTTGCCGGTTTTTACTTATAAGCATACATTTGGTTTTCGCGAGGTTTAGGTTTCAGTTGTTCTTTGTAACCTTTCCATCAGGCTATTAAGCTCATCTATGGTGCTAGCAGGTACTACTGTATCGTCAGCATATTTTATGTTATTAAGTGTTTCTCCATTTGTTTTTATGCCTTTAGTACTTTCTTCTAGAGCTAGATTGAATATTCCTTCGGAGTGGATGTTAAAGAGGCGGGGAGACAAAATGCAACCCTGGCGGATACCTTTCTTGATATCAATATTATTGGTTAACGCAGTTCCTACTTTCACTCTAGCCGACTAATTTATAAGTAAAGTAAATCTCAAGATATAAGATCCTGCCTTTTTGCTTTTTCAGTGGGGCAATAAACGACCCTATTTAAGTTTTGCGCATAGTTGCCAGGTATTACGATAAACGTATTTTTATTTTACCTGCTTTGCATACCTCCCTCACGTGCACCTGCAATCATATTGGATCTATTTTTACCTATATATTTACTACCTGGCAACCCGGTTTGGAGCCCTTTAAGTATTTGATAATATAGGCCTAGTGACCACAGGACCCCATTAAGATTCGAAAGATACTTTTTATTATTTTTTATTTTTAGTTTTACTTACAACACACAAAGTAACGGTTCTATTTTAATTATGTGGCGTCCGTGGAAAAAATTGCAACAGTGGCTATCGCAAGAGAAAACATTTATCACTTGACGCTAAACAAAGAGTGAAAAATGTTTACGACAGTTTGGTAAAAAAATTTGAATAAACAAAGTGCTTTACAAGAAACCAGTGAACTAACAAAAACCCCAATTTCTACGATTAAGGGTAGTTTAGGAAAACCATCACTCAAGAATAGGAAAAAACGGAAAGATTTTCAAATGCATCATGTAGACCAGGGGTGCTCAAACGGTCGATCGCGATCGACAAGTCGATCGCGAGTGCTTTTTGAGTCGATCTCGAGAAAAAAATTCCGATATAGAACTATTCACAGATTTTGTTTTAGGTAACTAAAACAAAATTTAATGGATAAACTACTAAAAATTTATTCGATCCACAATTAGGCCAGAAAAACCCCCTCATCACTTTCTTTTATCGTAATAACCCCCTGCTAGCGGCAAAAGGCGGTTTTATCAAAGGAACGCGCGGTACTTGTCAAAGAAAAGCCGCGTTTTTTGATTCCCGCCGATTTTTCTAGAAACTTCGGGCGGAGTGTTTTACGGGAACATTCAAGACTTCGTTCGCGCCGATATAAATGTTGCGCCTGCAGGAATAGGAGTCAGTCTGAGTTGTAACTTGAAGGCGATACATCGATACAAAGTTTATTAATAAATAGTCCAAAATGAGTGCGGCGAAGAAAAGTAAAACTTATCATTTTAATAACGACTGGGGGGAAGAATTTTTCTTTTGTATGGTAAAGGATAAGTGCATTTGTCTCATTTGCCGTGCGTCAGTTGCAATACCTAAGGGTGGGAACTTAGAGAGGCATCATAAAATGGTTCATAAAAAAACTATGAAAAGGATTTTCCGTCACAGAGTGAATTAAGAACACGTAAAAAGTACGTGATTTGATAACTTGTTTGAAAAAGGAACAAACCATGTTCACAAGACCAGCCAAACAATCAAAAGCTGCAACGATCGCGTCATTTAAAATATCTCATATATTGGCGAAACACAAGAAACCATTTGATGATGGATTGGTTGTGAAGAAAGCATTTATTGAAGCGGGTGAGACTTTATTTGGAGATTTTTAAAAATAAAACAGAGATTATGTCTGCTATTAGAGAACTTCAGTTATCTCGTCCGACTGTCATAAGGCGTGTTGAAGTCATGAGTCAGGACATGGCAGATAAACTAAAACATGATATCATCGAATGTACATACTTTTCTTTACAGTTCGACGAATCCACCGATATGACAGACACTGCCCAGCTGTGTATTTTTAGTCGAATGGTATTCAATGATATGTCGGCTAAGGAAGAGTTTTTGACAATGATTCCTCTGAAAGGAAAGACCCGTGCCGAAGATATATATGACGTTTTCTTCAATTCTTCTATAAACTAGTGTGCATTACAACCGATGGAGCACCAGCAATGACTGGAAACGAAAACGGTTTTGTGGCATTATGTCTAGCTAATGATGATTTCCCTTCATTTTTCTCCTTTCATTGCATTATACATCAACAAGTTTTGTGTTCAAAAGTTCTAAACATGGAGGAGATTATGGGCATTGCAATAAAAATTGTGAATTCTATCCGTGCACGTAGCTTGCAACGACGGCTCTTTAAATTGTAGTTGAAAAATAGTGAGTCAGCTGAACACACTGATTTAGTTCTTCACACGGACGTCAGGTGGTTGAGTCGCGGAAAATTCCTAGAAAGGTTTCAAGAATTAGTGCCCGAAATAACAGCTTTTTCTGGACGAAAGAGGTGATGACACTTAGATGCTGAAAAACGGAAAATGGCATTTTTGACAGACATCACAATGCATTTAAACACCATTAATTTGGAGCTTCAAGGTAAAGGAAAAACTATTATTGAGATGACTAGCGCAATAAACGCATTCAAAAGTAAATTGCAACTTATGATAGATCAACTGAAAAGAAAGGATCTGAAAAATTTTCCGTCTTTGAAAGCAAGGATTCCTCAGTTGAATTATGATATTTATGAGGTAGAATTATCAAATATTTTGGGCCAATTCGAAATACGTTTTTTATGATTTCAGTAAATTGGCAAATATCGCATCATTATGAATTATCCTTTTTCGTGTAAAAACATTGAGGAATTAGCTACTGAAATAGCAAGTCAGTTTAACATGGACTCATGTTCTGTTGAAAATGAGTTAGTGCAGATTATATCAGATATACATCTCAAAGCCACAGCATCTGGTGTTTTTATATCTGAAGATAAATATCCGAATCTAAAGCAAATCGCCCTTCAACTGACGGCAATGTTTGGGTCAACTTACTTGTGCGAGTCTGCATTTTCTGAAATGAAGATAATTAAGTCAAAATATCGCAATCGACTAACTGACGAACATATGTCATCATGCTTGCGATTAGCACTCGGTAATTACGTACCATCTTATGAAAAGTATGCTGAGGACATGCAGTGCCACGCTTCAACATCCAAAGTCACTCTTTAGTTAAGTTTAGACACTAGAACTCGTTTGTTTTGTAAGAACCAATAAACTCGCAATTTTGAATAATTATGAGTTTTTTCATTGACATTTTAGAGCAGACCTACACTTACCTTGACTAAAAAAATGCATATTGTGCAGAAAAACTAATATCTATGCCACGATATACCCTACCTAGACGACAATCCTGCATCACACTTACTTGCAGCCTCTCAGAGTCGATCGATCGTAGTTTAACAATATTGAGGTAGATCGCCAGCAGTTCAAGTTTGAGCACCCCTGATGTAGACGATTGTGAAAAAGACGTCATCAGGAGAAAAATATATTCTGTGTATGAAGAACAGTTGGTGCCGACACTAGACAAAATAAAATTAAGACTGGTGCAGGACGGGACCAATATATATTATGGCCGATCAACCATTCACAGAATTCTCTTAAGAATGGGATTCACGTTCCGAAAAATCAACAAAAGGCAAGTAGTGATGGAGTCACAAAGAATACGAATCTTGCGACTTACTTATTTACAAGAAATTAAAAAGTATCGATCAGAGAATTGGCCAATAATTTACCGTGTGCAAAAAGGGTGGGTTGACAGCAGTACAAAATGTCAGATTAAAGCACCTTCAAATAAAGGTAAAAATAACCATTTTGCATGCTGAAAGGGGCTGGGTTTCAAATTGTCTACTATTATCTACAAAAAATATTTTCGACAGATTCTAGTTTGGACTATCGCGAAGACACGACCGCAGAACTTTTTGAAAATTGGTTTCAAAATTCCCTTCTGCCAAATGTTCCCGAACAGAGTGTTATAGTTATGGACAATGCAAGTTACCATAGTCGCCTACTAAATAAGGTTCCTAATGCAGCCAACACCAAATTGGAAATACAGGAATATATGCTAGAAAATGACATTTATTTTGACTTTAGTTATAAAAAGCGATCTTTTGGAAGTTTTGAAAGACTATAAATTGAAAAAGAAATATGTTTGTGATAGTATAGGACACGCTGTTTTGCGGCTTCCTCCGTATTATTGTGTGCTTAATCCAATTGAAGATATTTGGCATCAAGTTAAATCAAAAATAAGGGCACAAAATGTTTCTCCTACTTTAAGCGTGTCAGTGGTTGAATTAGTAAAAAAAAATATAAATTATATACCTTGTGAAAGCTGGAAGAATTCCATTCAGCACGTTGTTAAAGTTGAAGATTCAGCTGATTACAGTGATAGTGACACCGAATTAGGCTTAAGTTAAAATATATTGTTATTTATACAATATGTCCCCTCTTGTAAACCCCATTCATTCAAACTGTAAATTTGTACTTCTTATCCATTTGTTTTTACATGCATCTATAAATAAACATCTCTAAAAACACTTATAATTTTATTTATTTGCATAAATGAATAAAATTCTTAAGTCCATCTCTGCAACCTATCATAAACAAAAGGTCAAAATTTTTATATTGCCCACTTAAAACGGCAAAAATCAGGATCTTATATTTTGGGACAGGCTATAACCCTTATTACAATCTCTAACCTCTAGTTTTGGTATAGTTTGTACAAAAAGAACTACATATTTCATTTCGCATTGTTATTCACAACCATCCATTTTCAGCTAATTTTACCATACTGCCCTATACAGAAAAATATTTAAATATCATTCATAAGCCAACCCGTATTAGAAGATTAGTGACATGTTCGAGTTCCACATATTTTCGTTCATAAATTAGACAAGAATTTCATTAGTATGGAGCCGAATTTTCGGTTGGCATTTGCATTTTAGGTCTTTCAACACTGCAGACGGTTAAATATTGAGGTCGCAAATTTCCCGGCTGTTTGTAAATAGTTCCGAAACAATATATCAAACTCTTGATAGTAAATTAATCTAAAGTTATACAACTAAAGTCAGTTATCCAATAAAATTAGTTATCAGGAAAACCGAAAGGATGACAAAGCTATAGCATTCAATTGTATGTGAAGCTACAGTGTGCGAAATGGGCCTGGAGGAAAGAAGGACTCGTTTTTACAATTTTACATCTTCTTCTTTCAGGAGAATTAGCGAAGTCGCTAGAATTTACTTTGTTTCGTCTAAAATTAGTTACGTAAACCGTAGATTGAAAAATGTTTGGTCTGGCTATTTAAAACACTTCTTTAGCAAAATTCGACTTTATTCATCAATATAATCTCCTTCAAGAGTGATACAATCAGTCTAATGCTTTTCTACCATTTCTATACCTTTCTTGTAGAAGGATTTGTCTTTGCCTTCAAAATAGACCTCAGTTTCGGCGATAACTTCTTCATTGACGCCAAATCTCTTTCCCACGAGCATTTATTTGAGGTCTGTGAACAGATAATCGTCGCTGGAGAATACGGTGGATGAGGAAGTAATTCGAACTTCAATTCATGCAATTTTGCTATCGTAACCATTGATTTGTGACACGGCGCATTGTCTTGATGAAAGAGCAATTTTTTCTTGTTAATTTGAGGCAATTTCTTTTGGATTTCTGCCTTCAAACGCACCAATAACTTTATATAATATTCGCTAATGATGGCTTTTCTCTTCTCAGCAGAGTCAACGCAAATTATTCCATGCGCATCCC
The DNA here is from genome assembly GCA_019049505.1 of Pachyrhynchus sulphureomaculatus. NCBI lineage: Eukaryota > Metazoa > Arthropoda > Insecta > Coleoptera > Curculionidae > Pachyrhynchus > Pachyrhynchus sulphureomaculatus. Next base: position 89,595,854 of record CM032448.1, read on the forward strand.
AAAATATAGAAGGTAAAACCTTCCCAGCCGACTGTTGTGTTTTTGGTCGCTTGGGGCGGCTTTCACCCGGCTGCTGTCCACTCAGCTGACTGCCAATTTGATTCCGGTGTGTAGTGGTAGATCCATGCCTCATCCATTGTCGCATATCGCATGAAAAAATCCTTTTTATTGCGCTTAAACAAATCCAAACAGCACTCAGAATTATCAACACGTTGTTGTTTTTGGTCCACTGTGACAAAACGAGGTACCTATTTCGAACAGAGCTTTCTTATGCCCAAATGTTCGTGCAAAATATGACCAACACGTTCTTTTGATATCTTTAGGGTGTCAGCTATCTCACGCAATTTCACTTTACGGTCACCGAAAACAATTTTGTGGATTTGGGCGACCAAAAAAACCAGCGTCATTTGTATCCGTGACCGCGTTTAAATTCAGCATACCAGTAAATGATGTGTGATTTTCTAGGGGCAGAGTCCCCGTAACACTTATCAGGCCATTGCTTTGCTCGAACGGTATTTTATCCCATCAAAAAACAGTGTTTAATCAACACACAAAATTAGATTTTTTCCATTGATTTGAAAATATCAAAAGTAGCGTCGCTAAAACCACTGTAACTCGTAAGCTAATCATCGAAACGTCATGAAATTTTGACACGTATCGTTTGAAGGTTGGTATTTCCTAAAACTCATATGGATTTTTTTGAAAAGGGCGACATCTATGTGTCAGACCAAAAATTTTCAGCCTACGTGTTAGCGAACTCGCTTGAGTTTACTTCATTTTCTCTAAAATTAGTTAGGTATACATATCTCCTATTTAAAGTAAACTCGTTTCTGCCTTTTAGCCTCTTTGCAACGAAATGTAAATAACTCTACAATCTAAACTTTGTTCCCTATAGAATCCTTTAAATTCACGACCGCGAAACGAATTAACTCCCACTCAACTAATTTGCAAACCTCTTTTCAACGACGTTTTAGACACTTTCCTGTAATTACTTGGCACTCCTAACAACCATAGAATAGGGTAAAACAAAACTGTAAACTAACAAAGAGAAAAAAAAGAGAAAAGAAAGTTAAGAGACTAAATACACGTTTTTTTTTATGCAAAATGCAAAACCCTGTTTTGTCTTATACCTTTTGGGCGGGGACTTTTGATAGTTTTCTTTCCCACACTTTCACTATCAATACTAGTGTATCCCCAGGGTTCCGTATTGTCTCCTGTCCTCTTTCCCCTTTACCTTAACGATTGACTGGAAAGGCCAAGAATTCAATCTATATGTAAGATTCTTCCGTGAATATATTGAGCTTTTGCTGACTTTAGCCTTGCTTTAGAATTAGCTTCTTGGCCGCCTCGACTAGGTAAAACGTCAAAATAATTTTAAAAAATAAAAGTCTTATTTGCAATTATCTATGCTCACTAATCAGTGGTTGATTGTAGACTGTGACGTTGAGATTTGTAGGTGCTACCCGTACTTCTCTGATGTCAGGGCTGGAGGTTTTAGTGTAGTTGGTTTTAGGGCAGCGTAGTTTAAGTCAGTTAGTTCAGTTTATAGACATCAGTTATCAGTTAGTTCAGTTTATAGTTCAGTTTATATGATAATTTAATTCCTAAATATTTAATTGTCATTACCTGCTCCAAAATCTGATTACACAGCCCCACCAAAAAAAAGTGGGGTATACTTTTGATGCGATATATCAGATCCGTAGTATTTTTGCCCGCTGATCACGAATCTGACGTCAGAATATCGCCATCACATCTCAATTTTTTTCTAACCTCAAAAAATAGGTAAAAATTAGTAAAAATTAAGAAAAATATACTCCTAAAAAATTGATTCAAGCTTTTTCATCATCAATCCAAAGATGTATTAATATGTATTCGGACACGCTAAGCTAATATTCATCGGTTGGATTGAGCCATACAGTTCTGTTTTCTTTCTAACCTCAATAAATCAGACAGATATAGTGCTTCTCGAATGCAAAAACAAATTCAACCGATCCTTACCAAATTTGGTACACGGGGATTTTTTTTTGGGTAGCTGATCACGAATCTGCGGTTGGATTTGTAAAATTCAAGATGGCAGATGTTTTCGCGCCATTTTGAACGCCGAGAAAATTCATCGGTCGATTTTTATTCTTCTACCTGCATCCAGGGCACCTCCACGTGGTGACGGTGGGCAACGGTGTTACTCCACTAGCCGGCAGAGTCCCTGGATAACGGCTTAGATGCCGTCATGGCAGGTAGAAGAAAGAGAATTACGATGCAGGGACTCGGAAACCCAGTATCGGCGGTTGGTCAGGGTGGGAAAGCGGGCCCGCAGCCGTCGTCATCCAGCGACCGTAGCTCTTCATGTGTGGGTGACTTGGTTCATGTAGAGTATAATGCTACAAGAAAACGGTCTCACGGTACAAGGACTCTTCATAAGTGCGATAAAAACAGTGATTCATTTTGTTATATTTGCTGTCAACACTATTGAGTAAAATTGAACATTGAAATACAGCGCCAGGATACAGATTGGGTTCCCCACATCATTTGCAGTTCTTGCAAAATAATGTTGTACATCAATAAGAAGGCGATTAAATATTCCAGACCAGCAATATGGAATAGACCATACAGTGAAAATGATTACTGCTTTTGTATGAGTGTTGTATCTAGGCATAACCGAAAAAATAAAAGCACTATTACTTATAACGATGTTTCGACAGTAACAAGACCAACTAAACTAATTCCGCCTCCTGAACCACTTGATGCTGATGTTATGGAAACAAATGATTTCACCTTATCAGTTCATGCCGAAATCATTGAGACTGTCGAAAAAGATTCAAACACTGTTACTAATGAATGTTCTAGTGACAACCTATCATATACTAGTGACACAGATAAAGAATTTCTACCATACAACCGTAAACCAGAACCAATACTCGTATCAGTCAGAACTTAGTGATCTAGTCAGAGATTTAGGCTTATCCAAAGATGGTTCAGAGCATCTTGCTTCCTTTTTAAAGAAAATACATTTACTTAAGCCAGAAGCTACGATTTCTTATTATAGAAACAGAGATGAAGAATTTCGAAAATATTTCACAATGGACGAGGAATTGTCACTTTCATATTGTACCGATGTAAAAGGTCTAATGGATGAATTTCAAAATAACTCATACGATCCTGAAGAATGGAGACTGTTCATTGTTTCTTCTAAACGGAGCATTAAGGCAGTTTTGCTGCATAATACCAACGTTTACGCTCCCATTCCGATTGCTCATTCCACAGTTATGGAAGAGCAATATGAAAAAATGAAGCAGCTTTTGATAAAAATAAAATATGCTGATCATAACTGGAAAATTTGTGGAGATCTGAAAATTGTAACAATATTGCTTGGCCAACAGTCAGGGTTTACACTTTATCCCTGTTATAAATGTCTGTGGAATAGCAGAGACAGGGAACGTCATTATAAGAAAACAATTTGGCCAACAAGAGAATCGTTCACTCCTGGTGAAAATAATGTATTGTTTCCACCATTGGTAGATCCAGGAAAAGTTCTTATTCCCCCGCTTCACATTAAGCTTGGACTTATGAAGCAATTCACGAGAGCATTAGATACAAACGGCCCATGTTTCAAATATTTGCATAAAAAATTTCCGAAATTTTCTGAAGCTAAAATTAAGGCAGGCGTATTTGACGGGCCACAAATAAGAAAATTGTTTCAAGATTCATTATTTGTTACTAAAATGAATAAAGTTGAAAAAGCTGCTTGGCTTAGTTTTAAAGAAGTCGCAACAAACTTTTTGGGAAATAATAAAAGTCCTAAGTACAAAGAAATAGTCGAGAAAATGGTAAAAAATTTTCAAACATTAGGTTGCTTAATGAATCTAAAATTACATTTCCTGGACTCCCACATCGATGATTTCCCAGATAATCTTGGTGACTACAGTGAGGAGCAAGGGGAACGTTTTCACCAAGATCTGAAAATCATAGAAAATCGGTATCAAGGACGATGGGATGACCATATGCTAGCGGACTATTGCTGGTCGCTAAAAAGAGAAACAAGTCCTCAAAAGCGTTTGGGCAGAAAAAACCTTTGAGTAGGTCATTCGCGGAAAAAAGAACAAGATACAGCCAAAAAAAGGAAAGTTAGGCGCGGGTCTAACCTTCGCAATTCTAGGGCTTAAGGGTCTACTATTTGAGAGTATATGGTTTAAAAGTCCTGGTTTTGAGTCTATTGGGTCTCATTTTTAAAGTTACAGGGTTATTGAGGTCTATTTTTTGAGGTTACAGGGTGTGAGAGTCTAAGGTTTCAGGGTTTAGGGTTTAAGAGTATCAGGTTTGAGGATTCCCCAACTGTATACCAAATTTGGTAGGAATCGGTTGGTTTTCAAAAATTTTGTCCGCCATCTTGGATCCGCCATTTTGAATTTTGTAAATCCGACCTCAGATTCATGATCAGCAACCCAAAAAACCCCCGTGTACCAAATTTGGTAAGAATCGGTTGAATTTTAACTTGAATTCGTTTTTTGCATTCGAGAAGCACTATATCTGTCTGATTTATTGAGGTTAGAAAGAAAACAGAACTGTATGGCTTAATCCAACCGATGAATATTAGCTTAGCGTGTCCGAATACATATTAATACATCTTTGGATTCATGAAAAAGCTTGAATCAATTTTTTAGGAGTATATTTTTCTTAATTTTTACTAATTTTTACCTATTTTTTGAGGTTAGAAAAAAATTGAGATGCGATGGCGATATTCTGACGTCAGATTCGTGATCAGCGGGCAAAAATACTACGGATCTGATATATCACATCAAAAGTATACTCCACTTTTTTTTTGTGGGGCTGTGTTATCGATTTCCCGCTTGTACCTAATTGATTCTTTGGAGATAACTACTGATTTGGTTTTTTCAGCTGATCTTTTCATATTAAATTTCTTTGCTCCAAATCTCCTTTTGCATACCATAAAAGTCATGTTCCATTTCTTTAGTGAATTTTTCCCAGTGTTCCTTTTTCTTTTTTCTCACTAGTGCGTTTATTTCATTGCGGACTTATATTCTTTATATGTTTCTCTGATTTTTCTTCATCTATATTTAAGATAGGCTTTTATTTTTTTTTGACATTTTTATTTCACTTCCTCACACCTGAACTAAGGTGTATTATTCGGTCTTCTGTTTATTTTACATTCCCCGAGAGCTTCCGTTGGTGCGTTTATAATGTTATCCTTGATCTTCCTCCAAGTGTCTTCTATGTCTTCTTCCTCTACCACTGAGTTTTTATTTATTTCGCTCTCCAATTTTGTCAGGTAGAAATTTTTTATTGATTCGTCTTGTAGGCATTCTACCTTTGTCCTTGTTTCGTAAACTGTTAGGCTTGTTTTTTGAGCTCTCTTTAGGTCATTCTGATTTTTCCCAATACAAAACTGTGATCACTTCCTACATCAGAACATAAACATCTTATGTCTAATATTTGTGTATAATGTATTGCTCTATTTGTTCGAATGTAATCTATGATTGATCTATCTCCTCTCGTATTTTGAAATGCGTATTTATGTTGTTCTTTATGTTTAAAGAAGGTTTTTTTTTTATTCGCCCTTGGCTCGGATCAAAATCCATTTGCCAGACCTATTTCTATTTTACTATTTGAAAATTTATTCAAGTGACTACACAACACCCAGGCAGACAGGAGGAATCGAACCTCCGACCCTCTGATCAACAGTAAGTTCCTCCACCTACTGCGCCAGTGGTCCTCCTAAAGAACGTGTTGTTTATTCGGAACTCATTTTGTGCAGACAAATTTATCAAAAAATATTTATTATTAATGTATAATATAAATTAATGTGCCCTGAAGGTATCAACATATAGATAGGAAATAACTCCATAGAACGCGTCAACGTGTATGTCTTCTAAGGTCACACTATTAGGATCGGAAAGGAGAACCAGCATGCAGAAATTACCAGGCGAATAAGTTGAGCATGGGCAGCGTTTGAAAAACTAGGATATATTTTAAAAAATACTACAAAACCCATAAACATAAAAACTAAAGTTTACATTACGAGGCTGATTTGAAAAGTCCGTGCAAAAATAAAAACTACTTATGTGTTTGGGGTAAACCTTTTTTATTTTTCGACATAGTCTCCTTTTAGGCTTATACACTTCGTCCAACGATGTTCTAGTTTGTTGATCTCTTCCGAATAATAGGATTTGTCCAAGTCTGCAAAATATCCATTAGTGTCTGCAATCAACTCCTCGTTTGAATAAAATCTTTGTCCCGCCAGCCATTTCTTCAAATTGGGGAACAAATAGTAGTCCGAGGGAGCCAAGTCTGGAGAATAGGGGGGATGTGAAACGAGTTTGAATCCTATTTCCATTAATTTTGCGACCACAACTGCTGAGGTGTGTGCTGGTGCGTTGTCGTGATGGAAAAGGACTTTCTTGTGGGCCAATCGCGGGCGTTTTTCTTGCAGCTCGGTTTTCAAACGGTCCAATAACGATGAATAATATTCACCTGTAATAGTTTTACCCTTTTCCAGATAGTCGATGAGGATTATCTCTTGAGAATCCCAAAAGACAGTCGCCATAACCTTTCCGGCCGAAGGAACGGTCTTCGCCTTTTTTTGGTGCAGATTCCCCCTTGGTAACCCATTGTTTAGATTGTTGTTTGGTCTCAGGAGTATAGTAATGTATCCATGTTTCATCCACAGTGACGAAACGACGCTTAAAGTCCTCCGGATTCTTCTGGAACAGCTGCAAACCATCCTTGCAACACTTCACACGATTCCGTTTTTGGTCAAACGTGAGCAATCGTGGCACCCATCTTGCGGATAGCTTTCTCATGTCCAAATGTTTATGCAAAATATTATGTACCCGTTCAGTCGAGATGCCCACAGCACTAGCAATCTTACGCACCTTAACTCTTCTGTCATCCATCACCATATCATGGATTTGATCAATGATTTCTGGAGTCGTAACCTCCACAGGCCGTCCAGAACGTTCAGCGTCACTTGTGCCCATATGGCCAGTCCGAAAATTTTGAAACCAATTATAAACTGTTCTAATCGAAGGTGCAGAGTCACCATAATGTTTATCAAGCTTTTCTTTAGTCTCCTGAGGCGTAGTAATGTTTAATCACCACACGAAATTCTTTTTCGTCCATTTCTTGAAAATTACTCGACTTCCTTGATTCACACGAATGCCAAACACAAAGAAATAGACCAATATGGCTGAAACTTGGTGTGCGTTCATTCAAGAGATGCTACTAACTAAACATGACCTCGATACGCGCCGGTGGTGCCATCTCTCGGACTTTGCACGGACTTTTCAAACCAGCCTCGTACTTCATTTGTGATATGATTTACCCAAGATATTCGCAATATTCGTCTGGACGTCCACATCTCAAAAGCATTAATCCTTTTGCTGGTTGCTTCAGTTATTGTCCAAGTTTCTACCCTGTATACTAATACCACAGTAAATATAAAACACAGTAGCGACGCTGAAGAAAATTTTTAGGTTCTGTTTTTTCATGCATGCATCCCCTATCATACCAACAACAGGGCTGCCAGCGCGGTCGCGGGTTGTGTTTACATCTGGATTTTAAGAACAATCTTTTTATAACATTCAGTTCAAAAATATTTCATAAGTTCTTCTCATTTAGTAGATCTGTAGTACCAAATCTTGCTCAGTTTAATCGCTTCTCTGTGGCTGGTCGGTAGGATACTTGATAATGATGACAGTGTAAATATCTGGAGTCGTAGTTAAAAACAGGTCAAGAAGACTGGCGAACTCTTCGTCTCGATCGGAAATCCGTGTTGATTCATTGATAAGTTGAGTTTGAGAATAATTCAGCTTCAAGGCCTTGTTCGTCGGTTGCATTTGAATACTTAAGCAAGTTGATCTTGTGGACATTAAAGTTGCCGAGGATGGCAATTTCGGGGCTAAGATAATTAATCTATAAACGATCGATGGTGTCTTCAAGAGAAGCGAAAAGCGAAAAGTGTTATTAGTATCACTGGGTGATTGATAGAAGCAGGAAATAAACCTTGTAGTTTGTTGAGCCGTTATTTTTAACCATATAACCTCAAAGTTTCGGGGTTCCAGAGCCACCCCTCGTTGGTAAGAGAGATCGCTTCCGAAATTCATTATAAATAATTTTGCAATAAGTAAAGGATCGTTTGACGTTATAATTGAAAATAATTATAAAAGTCAAGAGGAAGTTTTTGTTGGGGCGGTTAGTGCTTGTAAAAAGATTTGTGGTATCTCCAAAGGAGTTAATTTTTTAAGATTTCCCAAAGATCCTAAAAGGTAATTTATTCATAATTCTTTATTTCTATTATGCAATATCTATAATATGTGTAAAATGCAACGTCTCTCTGTCTGTCTGTCCGTTAGTGCGCTTATCACTCGAGAACCCGATTTATGCGTTTTTTTAGATTTATACATATGTTCTCTGGCCAGGTTACAGGATATATTTTATTACGTTAGGTAATATAAGAAGTACGCAGTGAGACTAATAGTGAATCAAGTAGGAAAAAAAGTTTGCCGCTAGCGCACTCTCTCGAAATACGTTGCCTAAACCGTTATATACGGAACAATATCATGTAACAAAGAATATATATGAAATGCAACGTCTCTCTCTGTCCAATCTGTCTGTCTGTCCGTTAGTGCGCTCATCACTCGAGAGCCACTTATCCGATTCACGTGTTTTTTTTTTTAAATTCATACATATGTTCTCTGGCCAGGTTATATAATAATAGTAGAAATCTATATAATATATATAAAACTTAGTGTCTTTCTATCTCTCTGTCTGTCTGTCCGTTTTTTTTTAAATTCTTAACTTAATATTTATCAAAAAAAAAATTTATAATATATGTAAAACGCAACGTCTGTCTGTCTGTCCGCTTAACACTCACGAACCACTTAGTGTGTTAGTGCGCTCATCACTTGAGAGCCACTTATCCGCTTTACGTGTTTTTTTTTATAAAATACATATGTTCTCTGGCCAAAATATAGGATATATTTTATTATGTTAGGTCACATAAAGAATAAGCAGTGACGATAATAGTGAATCAAGTCCACGCGAGCGGAGCCGCGGGCACGGCTAGTATTATGTAAAGAATATCATAATTGTGTTTTCATATTAGAGATACATTTTATTTGTAAAACAGTTATTGTTTTATTATTGTTAAGTAATGGTTTATATCATTCTACTTGTAGTTTTTTTTTAAATTCAGAGCAGAATTATGGTTATCAGCATGTGACCTACCAGGTGTCAATTTCGATATCGAAAAACTACATAACACATATAGAGTATCTAGCCTGAATTTCACAATTTCGATGTTTCTCAATGACCTCAAGAATCGATTGTAAAATCATGGTTATCCAGTCATCAATCTGGGAAATGAAGTTGGAATCCCATTAAATGACCTCAAGAATGTTTGTATATCTGTTTTAATAAAAAACTCGATAAAAAAAATGTTTCCAAAAAAAATTTTCTCATTTTTTTCTTCCTTTCAATCAACAAAATTTATTTTTATTGTATTCTGTGGATTTTTCTTGAAAGGAATTTGAAGATTTCGAAAACTCACAGGCATCATACCAGCAATATGGCGACAGGCCATGTGATCAATACAAACTTGAACTCCTTGAGATCAAAGGTGTCGCTACTGTGTTTTATGTTTACTTTGGTAATATTGTGAATACGTAACAAAAAAGGAGTCTAATTATTGTCTCTAATTTGAGACAGTGGCTTTTAAAGAGAGGGCTTAGTTTGTTGAAAGCTGTTCTCGCTTATTCCATACTGGTTTTATTTTCTATCTGACATTAACAACTGTACAGGGTACCCTAATAGACATATACCATCCAGAAAATCCACCACGAGAAAATACAAGTATCATCCCTTTCATATGGAACTACACCAAGAACTTCAACACCGTGATTTTGAACGACGAGTAAACTTTTATACCACCATGAATGGAGCAATAGAGGCCGATCCAAATATTTTATCCAAAATAATTTTTTCTGATGAAGCTACTCTTCGCAGAAATGGAGCGGTTAACAGCCATAATATGCGTTATTATTCAACAGTTAATCCATTTTGGGTTCGGGAAGTTTAAAACCAAAACCATTCATCGCATAATGTATAGTGTGAAATATTAAATTTTCAAAATATTGGTCCATATTTTTTCCGCGAACCGCTTAACGAGCCTAGATATCTAAATTTTTTGCAAGAAGTTGATAACTTGGAAAGGGAACAAATGTGGATTCAACAAGATGGAGCTCCTACTCATTTCCACCGGGAAGTTCGGGGATTTTTAAACGATCTTTACCGACAAAAATGGATCAGTAGAGATGGATTCATTCAGTGACCCCCTCGGTCACATGACTTAACACCTTTATACTTCTTTTTGTGGGGCTACATTAAAGATCGTGTTTATACGAGGCTGGTTTGAAAAGTCCTTTTTCATTTTTCGACATAGTCTCCTTTTAGGCTTATACACTTCGTCCAACGATGTTCTAGTTTGTTGATCCTTTCGAATAATAGGATTTGTCCAAGTCTGCAAAATATCCATTAGTGTCTGCAATCACCTCCTCGTTTGAATAAAATCTTTGTCCCGCCAGCCATTTCTTCAAATTGGGGAACAAATAGGAGTCCGAGGGAGCCAAGTCTGGAGAATAGGGAGGATGTGAAACGAGTTGGAATCCTATTTCCATTAATTTTGCGACCACAACTGCTGAGGTGTGTGCTGGTGCGTTGTCGTGATGGAAAAGGACTTTCTTATGGGCCAATCGCGGGCGTTTTTCTTGCAGCTCGGTTTTCAAACGGTCCAATAACGATGAATAATATTCACCTGTAATAGTTTTACCCTTTTCCAGATAGTCGATGAGGATTATCCCTTGCGAATCCAAAAGACAGTCGCCATAACCTTTCCGGCCGAAGGAACGGTCTTCGCCTTTTTTGGTGCAGATTCCCCCTTGGTAACCCATTGTTTAGAATGTTGTTTGGTCTCAGGAGTATAGTAATGTATCCATGTTTTCATCCACAGTGACGAAACGACGCTTAAAGTCCTCCGGATTCTTCTGGAATAGCTGCAAACCATCCTTACAACACTTCACACGATTCCGTTTTTGGTCAAGCGTGAGCAATCGCGGCACCCATCTTGCGGATAGCTTTCTCATGTCCAAATGTTTATGCAAAATATTACGTACCCTTTCAGTCGAGATGCCCACAGCACTAGCAATCTCACGCACCTTAACTCTTCTGTCATCCATCACTATATCATGGATTTGATCAATGATTTCTGGAGTCGTAACCTCCACAGGCCGTCCAGAACGTTCAGCGTCACTTGTGCCCATATGGCCAGTCCGAAAATTTTGAAACCACTTATAAACTGTTCTAATCGAAGGTGCAGAGTCACCACAATGTTTATCAAGCTTCTCTTTAGTCTCCTGAGGCGTTTTGCCTTTCATAAAGTAATGTTTAATCACCACATGAAATTCTTTTTCGTCCATTTCTTGAAAATCACTCGACTTCCTTGATTCACACGAATGCCAAACACAAAGAAATAGACCAATATGGCTGAAACTTGGTGTGCGTTCATTCAAGAGATGCTACTAACTAAACATGACCTCGATACGCGCCGGTGGTGCCATCTCTCGGACTTTGCACGGACTTTTCAAACCAGTCTCGTATGAAACCTCCTACAACACTTCTCTTTCCAACGATTTTCCCCTGTAACAGTAACTGAAGCAGTCCATATCTTTGTTGGTTACGAATAATATACCTGAGATATTCTAATTTACATATTTTGCTGTTCGTCACGATTTTTGTTTGTCTTTTCAACCTTTGTAATACGAGGCTGGTTTGAAAAGTCCGTGCAAAAATAAAAACTACTTATGTGTTTGGGGTAAACCTTTTTTATTTTTCGACATAGTTTCCTTTTAGGCTTATACACTTCGTCCAACGATGTTCTAGTTTGTTGATCCCTTCCGAATAATAGGATCTGTCCAAGTCTGCAAAATATCCATTAGTGTCTGCAATCACCTCCTCGTTTGAATAAAATTTTTGTCCCGCCAGCCATTTCTTCAAATTGGGGAACAAATAGTAGTCCGAGGGAGCCAAGTCTGGAGAATAGGGGATGTGAAACGAGTTGGAATCCTATTTCCATTAATTTTGCGACCACAACTGCTGAGGTGTGTGCTGGTGTGTTGTCGTGATGGAAAAGGACTTTCTTGTGGGCCAATCGCAGGCGTTTTTTCTTGCAGCTCGGTTTTCAAGCGGTCCAATAACGACGAATAATATTCACCTGTAATAGTTTTACCCTTTTCCAGATAGTCGATGAAGATTATCCCTTGCGAATCCCAAAAGACAGTCGCCATAACCTTTCCGGCCGAAGGAACATTGTTTAGATTGTTGTTTGGTCTCAGGAGTATAGTAATGTATCCATGTTTCATCCACAGTGACGAAACGACGCTTAAAGTCCTCCGGATTCTTCTGGAACAGCTGCAAACCATCCTTGCAACACTTCACACGATTCCGTTTTTGGTCAAACGTGAGCAATCGTGGCACCCATCTTGCGGATAGCTTTCTCATGTCCAAATGTTTATGCAAAATATTATCTACCCGTTTAGTCGAGATGCCCACAGCACTAGCAATCTCACGCACCTTAACTCTTCTGTCATCCATCACCATATCATGGATTTGATCAATGATTTCTGGAGTCGTAACTTCCACAGGCCGTCCAGAACGTTCAGTGTCGCTTGTGCCCATATGGCCAGTCCGAAAATTTTGAAACCACTTATAAACTGTTCTAATTGAAGGTGCAGAGTCACCATAATGTTTATCAAACTTCTCTTTAGTCTGAGGCGTTTTGCCTTTCATAAAGTAATGTTTAATCACCACACGAAATTCTTTTTCGTCCATTTCTTGAAAATCACTCGACTTCCTTGATTCACACGAATGCCAAACACAAAGAAATAGACCAATATGGCTGAAACTTGGTGTGCGTTCATTCAAGAGATGCTACTAACTAAACATGACCTCGATACGCGCCGGTGGTGCCATCTCTCGGACTTTGCACGGACTTTTCAAACCAGCCTCGTACTTGTCAGTACATATGGACTGGAGATGATGTGCCTCACGAAAGCGTTTGTTAAAAAGCTCATAACTTCACAGAGAGCTATAGAAAGAAGCATGCTTGGTATCTCCATTAGAGATATAATTCATAACGAGCATATAAGGAGATGAACCAAAGTCAATGGCATAGCTCTGGAGGCGGCAAGGATGAAGTGGAAATGGGCGGGTCATGTGGCTAGATTATCCCAAAACAGATGGGTATGTAGGGTCACGGTATGGAGACTCAGACAAACAGGAAGGAAGAGCTGTTGAACATCCAGAGAAACGGTGGGTCGATGATATAAGAGTAGTGGTTGAAGCTGGCAAAAGATAGGGATGTATATAAGAGATTAGAAGAGACCTACGTTTAGGAGTGGACAATCTTGGGTTGACAAAAAGAAGACATAACATACAAATGTAGTATCGTAGATATTTGAGAACAAACATGCATGGTTGGAGAAAATCAGTCTACAAGTTTTAATAAGAGATTCGATCCATAGGGTTAAAATACATAAGATTATTATGATATAATAAGCTGCGCAAGAGTCTTTTCGTCTTTTTTTGTATGTATGTCTATGTGCGTTATTATTGACTCCATTTACTTTAATTTTCTCCTTTATACATGTTTGCATTGAAAGCTGTAATTGTGTTATCCTTTTTTGGAAACTTCGTAAACGGACTGTACTCAGAATTCAAGACATGCTGTACGAATCGATCGTTTACCGTATTCGAACAAGTATTTTAGATGTTCGCTATCCCAAAATTTGTTTCTCGTATTTAGTGTTAAAATACACGATTTTGAAGGCTCTAAACTTCAAAACTAAATTAATAAAAGATCTAAGTGTGAAAATAAAATGGAAACGTGCGAAAAATAACAAAGTGTCAGTCAGTGTTAGATATTAGTGGTGTGATTTCCAGATCGGTAGAAAATTGAAAGCGTTTAGAACTAACTTTTTAAAATAAGTTTAGTGGAAAACGAATACAGAATACTTAAGTTTTCTTGGCAGTCATTGAAAATATAGAGCGGATGTTCGAAAGTCGTTTTTCAGTAGAAAAAATATCATCAATTTTCTGAAATCTTATAGTAAAACAATCTAACAGATAAATAAAAACCTTTATTGTGTATCAAAATGCGGCCCTTAAAAATAATTTCCTATATCATCTCAATATGACCCGTTACATTATCAGAGTTCTCTAAGCGAGCGATGAAATTATTGATCACTGCTTGACACATCGACATCCGCTTTTAATGGCTTCAGCGAGCAAGGACTGTTATTATAAACTTTAATTTTTAGATATTCTTGTAAGAAAAAGTCTATCGAAGTTAAATCGGGCTTAAGTGGTGGTCTTATTTCACCTCTTCTGAAAGACAATTGATTCGGGAAAATTATAAAATCACTGGCAAAACGTGTTTAATGCCGCCCTAATCTTAATCGCTCCCTTCCTATTTCATTCATTAAAATTTTATAAAGCAGGCATAAAGAGGTTCTCAACCATCTTCACATATCGCTGCAAATTGCCAGTTATTGTGCGGCCTCTGCAGGAATAGAATGACTTAGTTCTATGCTCAATAATATATACGACTCTGGAGATATACCTCGAAGCTGGCTGAAATCTACCTTTATAACACTACCAAAGAAACCTGGCGCGAAGAAATGCGAGAATTTTAGAATGTTTAGTCTCATGAGTCACCTACTTAAAACTTTTCTGAAGATTATCCACAATAAAATATACAAAAAAAGTGTGGCGCACATATCCCGTACTCAGTTTGGTTTCCGAAATGCGTTAGGTGTTTGTGATGCTCTTTCTGTTCAAGTCTTGTTTCAGCGCTGAAGAGATGTTAATTGTAACGTGTATGTCTGCTTCATAGACTATCGGAAAGCTTGCGATAAAGTTAAACATAACAAGCTCAATACTAAAGTCTATTAACCTGGACGATAAAGACGTAACGGTTATAAATAACATTTACTATAATCAGACAGACATAGATGGACAATGTACAGACGATGTTGCAATTGAGCGTGGAGTCCGCCAAGGTTGTAACCTGTCGCCTCTCCTTTCAATATTATGGGTGAAGCGGTGAATGGAAAACGTCTGAATAATATAAGATATGCCGACGATACGATTATCCTTGCAGATAGTGTGGAAAGTTTGCGGTCTCTTGTTTCAAATCTGCTAAAAAAAAGTCTACGTCCCGGTCTCGAATTTAACATCAAGAAAACGAAATAAAGTTATCAGTAAAAACCAGATAACATCCCGAGAATGCCGAGGAGCAACCAACTGGAAGAGTTAGTGACTTCCCTTATTTGGGCACCACCATAAATGACCAATGGGATTACTCAGTTGAAATAAAAAGACGTAGCGAGATGGCAAGAACTTCATTCGTCAAGATGAACAAAATCTTCAAGAGTCGAGACTTACTACTTAGCACTAAAGTTCAATTACTTCGGTGCTATGTCTTTTCAGTGTTCATGCACAGAGTAGAATCTTGGACCTTGACCGAGGCCACCATGACGAGACTTGAGGCTTGTGGTGTTATCGTCGAATATTAAGAATCTCCTGGGTAGACAGAATAGCAAACGTAGAAGTTTTAAGAAGAATGGGCAAGCAATACGAAATACCTTTTAGCGTAGAGACGAAAACTTGAATATCTGGGCCACATAATAAGGAATAACCAACGCTACGGCCTGCAACTTATATTCTAAGGAAAAGTGTATGGCAAGAGAGGCCTAGGACGACGACGAAATTCTTAGCTCCAGAATCTAAGAATGTGGTTTTCCTTAATAACCACGGACCTTTTTCGTGCGACTGTTAACAGAGTCAGGATAGCTCTTTTGATCGCCATCATGCGAAACGGATAGGCACCTTTAGAAGAAGAAGTGCGGCCTCTGTTATCCTGAAATCAAACCCATATACGGATCAAACCGTAAAAATGGTGGCTCCAAGGTTGGGGTTATTTAATGACCGTGCCAATGCGCGTAACATCAAAGAAATTAAGATTAAGCTCGACTGAGGTAAAGAAAGCATATATATATATATATATATATATATATATATATATATATATATATATATATATATATATATATGTTTGTATATTTATATATAAAAATATATATACTAACTGAATACAATATCACAGCCTGGATGGCACTTGTCGATTTCCGAAAAGCTTACAATCGGAAAAGTGAATCGAGAACTGGAAGTCAATCGAAGGATATACCTGGGATGGGCGGCTTATGGTAAAATGAAGCAAGTCTTTCAGTCCAAACTGCCTTTAAAACTTAAAAGTAAAAAATATAACGAATAATAATAATAAAAGTAACAACATATGGTAGCGAAACTTGAGTTCTGACACCGAAACTTAGGGACTGCAAACCAAACGGTTGGATCAGGAAAAAAACAGGAGTCCAAGACATAATGCAAGGATATCTTCCCTCAAGTGGGCTGGTTATGTGACCAGAAAGACTGATAATTGGAGCAGAAAAGTGACCAGATGGAGACCATGGGGAAAAAAAGTACTGGCAAACCTCAACAAAGCTGGTATAACGATATTAAAAAATCAGCGGGACTCAATTAGTATCAAATTGCTCAAAACAGGGACATATGGAAGCACATGTGGGGTATAGGTTTGTATGTGGTTATTTTTATGTTATAAAAACAGATTTTAATGAAATTTCGTCTAATGTATTGGGCTTTATTATATTTTATTTCTCTATTTGGATTACCTACAAATTAAAAGATGTTGAAAATATTGTAAAATAAATATTTTATGAGCATACTTAATAAGAAACAGCGTATTTTAATCGTTGAAATTTGAACAAAAAGGTTTAGTTAGGTTAGGTTTGTTTGTAGTTTAGTTTAGTGTTTATATGTTTAGTTTGAATATATTAAGCGATTTTCATAACACCCTATATATATATATATATATATATATATATATATATATA
The DNA here is from genome assembly GCA_019049505.1 of Pachyrhynchus sulphureomaculatus. Lineage (NCBI taxonomy): Eukaryota > Metazoa > Arthropoda > Insecta > Coleoptera > Curculionidae > Pachyrhynchus > Pachyrhynchus sulphureomaculatus. Next base: position 89,612,893 of record CM032448.1, read on the forward strand.
TATATATATATATATATATATATATATATATAAATATAAATATATATATATATATAGATATAAACACATTTTATGGAAAGATATTTGACGACTTGGTACATGAAAAACTAACAATTATAAACGAACCCAGAGCTATCCATAATTATTTTGACAGTGTATTCATCGTCAGATCTTTTTGGACCGAGAGGCCTTCCACCGACAACATACCGTTGGAGAAATGTCGGTTTGAGCCGATGTCTGCGGCATGACAGCATGACGTAGTGTGTAGCCTAGTCAAATACATTTGGGCTGTCGCGCACATAAAGCTGGACCTTACTGAGACGCTCGGGCTGCCACAAGTCTAGGGTTTAAATCATATTAAGAAAAAAATCATAATGCTTCGGACCAAAAGGAGAATTTGACATAAAAAAAAAGGGATTAAACGTGCAATACAACGGACGAGATTTGGACTAAACCAAGTTTTCGTATTAAAATAAATTGTAGAGTTGTTTACTCAGATATTCTCTAGCACAAATAATAAAATTATTCGAAAGTTGGAACTTGAATCAAATTTCATTTGCTTTCATTTAGTAAAAATAAAGAAGGGCTGACGTGACCTTTAAGTAAATTCGTCGACCTGGGCCTTTTTCACCTACAAATACGTCGATCGCCGTTTTTAAATCAAAAATAAAATAAAGGATAATTACAAAAAAAAAAAAAACGAATGCACCAGCTTGAAAAATATTAATGGGAATTTTTATAATTTTTGTGGGGTTCTACCACAGAGTTTTTATCAAAAAATTCTGACTTATGCCCACATTCCGAGGCTTGTAACCGCTTTCTTGAGCAGTTGTTTTTGTAAAAAATAGATTGCTGGCTTATTGCATCAAACACCAACCAGTGGGCTTGAAAACAAATAAATATATCGGCTGTAGACTGTCTGAAGACAAGTGCAGGAATCTCTAGGCTAGAACGAAAAACTAATGAGGAAGTCAGGTGTATAAAGGGGAGAAAATCTTAAAATGGTTTGGTGATAGCTTACGAATGCAAGACTAAAAAAAGTGTTTCAGTGGGTGCCATCAGGAAGAAAAAGTGAGGAAGACCAAACCGTTCTTGGAATGCAACCATGAGAGATATATTGAGACTAATGTCGCTATTAAATGAATAGAAATAACTGTAAAAATAAAGTAAAAAACACCTAAAAGTGGTATTAGTACTCTTATTTTTTACAGTTGCCACCTACTATTGCCGCTATTATTTAATAGCGGCAATAGTAGCCTATGGCCAAATTAAATGAATAGAGTTGGCTATTAACACTTTTGGGTGTATGCCTTCTAATTTATCCTGCTGATACTGTTATATATATGTTATATATATATATATATATATATATATATAATATATATATATATATATATATATATATATATATTTTATATATATTTATATATATATATACAGTAATACCCCCGCTTTACGCGAGGGATACGTTCCGAAAAAAATCGCGTTAACTGAAATTCGCGTATATCGAGGTTTATGATTAAACATAGTCAAAATTTAATACAAAAAAAATACAAATCATTTTAATCAATCACTTTAATTCTAAGAACACTTTATGCAATACATACTCTTATTTTTTACGGAAAAATACATCTATTGTCTTTTGGGTAACGTTTTGTTTACGTTCTTGTAAAATACGTTCATAACACCCAACACTGTTTTTAATTGTTTGACACACGGTCAAGACACGGTCATCATTATTGTCTATACTCTGCAATATGTCCAAACCTGAATAAATTTTTGAAAGTGCATTTTGTATTTCCCCTGAAGATAAAACTTTCTCTTCTACTTGTTCTTCCTCATCGTAGATAGGATTTTCTGTAACTCGATCAGATCTTCATTGCTAATAGGATCGTCGTGCGTTGCTACAAGTTCTACGAGATCTTCTACCGTGACATCTTCAAGTTCAGACCCCTCAATCATTGCAGCAATGTCTTCAAGCACTTGTCCTCTGCATCTGGACAATTCTTCTAGGTGCTTCCACTACATCTGGCCAAAGATTACGCCACACCCCCATTCATACAACTCATTTTAACTTCCTTCCAAGCCTCTTCTATGTTGTGAATAGACTTCATAATGTTGTATGACTTCCACCACTCTCGCATAGACTGTCTTCCTTCCCCGTCAGTTTCATGAATTAGTTGGCTAAAAGTGCGGCGATGGTAAATAAGCTTTGAAGTTTGCTATTGCTCCCTGGTCCATAGGTTGTAATATTGACGTAGTGTTTGGTGGAAGGAACTTTACGTACACTTTTAAGTCTCTGGGCGTATCAAGTGAGGTTGGATGTCCTGGGGCATTGTCTAAGAGTAATATAACTTTAGGTTCAAGCCCATTTCTGTCACAGTATGATTTGACTGATGGGCAAAAACTATTAGAATACCATTCTTGAAAAATTTCCCGTGTAACCCACGCCTCTCTGTTTGATCGCCACACAACTGGTAGACTTGTCTTGTCTGTGCCTCGCATTGCACGGGGTGTTTCTGAATGGTACACTAGTAAAGGTTTCAGTTTGAAATCACCAGTGCCATTACCACCCAGCAGAAGTGTTAGTCGATCTTTCGCAGCTTTGAAAACCACTGGCTTGACGTTCTTCCTTAGAAATGAATATTCGAGATGGCATTTTTTTCCAGTAAAGTGCGGTCTCATCATCAACATTGAAGATGAGACAAGCAGGAATTTTCTCTCGTCTAACGAAGTCTTGAAAACTTGTCTGGAAACTCAGCTGCAGCTTGAATGTCCGCGCTGGCCGCCTCGCCTGTTATGTGGATATTGTGAAGATTAGAACGCTGCTTGAACCGATGGAACCAGCCTCTGCTGGCAGCAAAAGTCGGAGTGGCACTCCCTTCTCCTTCTTTTGTTTTCAGCATTCTCATACAAAAGATTTTGCTTTTGTGCATATGAGATCTTGACTTAGTGGTGTGTTCTTCTTATTCAAATCTTCGATCCAGACTGACAGTAATTTCTCCATTCTTTCTAAGATAGATGATCTCGAACGAGAAAGTTTTGTTGCACTTATAGGTGTTGAACCTTCGCTGGAGATTTTAATTTTTTCCCGATTTTTATAAATCGTTCTCACAGTCGATTCTGAGAGTCCAAAATCTCTCCCAACAATTGTTGCTTTGCCTCCATTTTCCCATTCTTCTTAACACTTTCATCTTCAATATCCAAAGTGACGCTTTTACGCTCTTTTTTCTTTACAGGCGGCATTTTTAAACACGTAGGGTTAAATTATGTATGTATGTATCTCCAATAAATATTAAAACAAAACTGCCAGCCGACCGAACTAACATTACGGAACAAATGAACACACGAAACGAACGAGGAAATCCCCATAGAACAAAGTCGAAGGACAGGGAATTCCCAATTCTTCAAAGAGAATATTCAGAGAAAGCGGGGATCCCCCCGCGACCATAGAGAGTTAATGACTACATGAGCGCGAAATTTGAAATTCGCGTTATAGTGAAACCGCGGCGTAACGGGGGTCGCGCTAAGCGGGGTATTACTGTATATATATAATATATATATATATATATATATATATATATATATATATATATTATATATATATATACTACCGTTATAAAAAAATAAATAAACCGTAAACGGGTTATTTATTTTTCCAAATTTATTTCGTCCCCTTCAAAGTAATTCCCCTTGGATACAATGCATTTATGCCAACGTTTTTTCCAGACTTCGAAAACAGTTGTTGAATTCGATTTTGGAATGGCTTTTAAAGCCTTCTTCGATTCGGCTTTTTAATTTCCTCAATCGACTCAAAACGATGTCCTCGAAGCTATTTTTTAACTTTAGAGAATCGCCAGAAGTCCGACGGAGCTTAGTCAGGCAAATAGGGCGATTGCGGAATGATATGAGTTGAATTTTTTTGATGAAAAGTCGCGAAGAACCAATGCTGTATGAGAAGGCTCATTATCGTGATGAAAAAACCAAGAGTTATCGGCCCATGGTTTCACAGACATTAACACGACGCTCTTTATCGAAAAAACTGAGTGTTTTTGGTAACAAACGAGAGGAGACGAGTTTGAGGCCCAAGTTGTCTTTTAAAATCGATTGAATTGACCTAAATGATAAGTTGGTGATGTGAACAAGGTGTCTATTGTCACTCGACGATTTTTGAGCACCAAATCCTTTGATTTGCTTGACGTGGTTCTCATCGCTGGATGTTGAAGGACGATCAGGACGTTCATCGTCCTCTACACGTTCTCTGCCTTCTTTAACAATTTATACCAATTAAAAAAACACTTGCTCTGGATAGAGCATCATCACCAAATGACTTTTTTTATCATTTCGAACGTTTGAGAAGCCGAAAAAAAACCATTTTTAAAACAAAATTTAATGCAGCTTCTTGCTGAATTTTTTCACTCATGTTAAAAATCGAAAAAACGTACTTTTTTTGTTAAACGAATGCAAGCGAATCTTATTAACCCACTGACGCTATAGTCTTAAAATCTGACACAGATGGCAGTTAAGGTTCTTACCACCTAACGAAAAAAAAATTAACTCGATTAGGAAATGCCCGGGCGATTTAAATTTACTATTTCTTGATCATAGTAGTTCATATATATATATATATATATATATATATATATATATATATATATATATATATATATATATATAGATATATATATATATATATATTATATATATATATATATATTATATATATATATATATATATATACATATTATATATGTATATATATATATATATATATATTTATATATATATATTATATATACATATATATGTTTATATATATATATATATATATATAGTATGTATATATATATATATATACATATATATATGTATATTATATATATATATATATATATATATATATATATATAATATATATTATTATATATATATATATATATTTATGTATATATATATATATATATATATATATATATATATATATATATATAAATATATATATATATATATATTATATACAGTCGACACTCTTATATAGTGAAAGACCAAAAAAATGTTGACCGAAATTTCACTATAGAAAGTTTTTCACTTATAAAGAAAAAATCCGTATATATTGCTATGTATGTATTTTATATTGGTAATCATTTACTTATATTTTATAAGGTACAAGCAATAAAAAAAATTGCAAAATTGAATTATTAGAAAAGATTTTATTAAATATTTGGAAAGTTTAAATAGTACATAGCATGTACAGGGCTATAAATACATACATAAAGTCCGTACGTTATATCTTTACCCGTGAGTCATAGTTCGCAGGCCATATAACAGACGACTATTATATTATTTGTCTCTTTTCACAATAAATCGTAGGTATTGGTAAAAAGAGACAAAAAATATAATAGTTTGTCTGGGATATTGCCTGAAAAAACTATGACGCACGTGTAAGATATAACCGTACGGACTTTATGTATGTATGTAACATACGAAATAAAAAAGCATAATACAAATATCTGTTAATACATATGTACATACTATGTACAAACGTACTAGGAAAAATAATCAATTATTTTGTTTTTTCGAACATTACTTTGAAAAATAATTGTTGCTGAACAAAATTCTCGCATTTATTCAAATGCATAAAGATTTGATCAGGTACACTTTCCTGGCCCCTGAGAGTAGTTCGCACAATGTCAAATGCATTTCTTTTTCATTTTGACTAAATTTAGCAGGACATTCCCCGGTTTCAGTTTCTTCTTCATGAACTTCTATACTTTTTATGTCGTAAATTATGTCTTGGTCAGTTGGGAGATCTGTCGTGCCAACATCATTGTCGATTTCTAAGAAATCTTCAAGGAAAAAATCTGCGTAGACGGTAGCAGTTTTTTGTAGAATACTCCATTGCCTTTTTAAGGTAGTGAGATCCATATCGTCTTCTTCTTCCCATTCGTCAATTTTTTCAGTAAACCTGCTTTAGAAAAGCAGTTTTTGATAGTTTTCTGTGAGAAACATTTTCACTCCATACTTTAGCGACTTCGGTTTAAACACTCTTTAAGGGTAATCAATTTTTGGATTGGAAGGTTGTTATCAATCGCATTAACAATTTTGTGAACAATTCTGTTTCGGTAATGATGTTTTATGTTTTTTATAATACCCCGGTCCATAGGTTGCAATTTGGAGGTCATGTTTGGTGAGAAAAAGATCAATTCATATTCCTTAATTTTTTACTTACAGTAACTGGATGTGCAGGACAATTGTCTATAAACATCACAATCTTTCGCTTTTGGCTTTTCATTTTCGTGTCTCCAGTTCTTTGATCCATCTTTCGAAAATCTCAGAAGTTATCCATGTCTTTTTATTATTGGCGTAATCTAACTCCAGAGATTTAACAACGGGGATTTTTGCTTTTACCTATGAGCAGTAATTTCAGTTTTTGTCACCCTTTCTTTACTTGTTTTAACACCAAAACATTTATCACTTTTAAAAGAAAAAGTTTTATTGGCAAACCATTTAAAAAACAAACCAGTTAGTTTCATCACAATTGAAACGTTTTTTGGCTCGTACTTTTTCTATGTGCACTTTTTTAAAACAGTTTCAAGTCCAAATGTCACAGTCCTCCTGACTAACGCTTGCACTCTCGCCAGACACCGTCTTGAAAACTATTTGAATTGCGAGTCTTCCAGGCACTTAACCACCCTTCACTAGCTTGAAAAATTAAACGCAGTTAAATTCTTTAGCAAATTGTAGAGCCTTTTGCTTTATTAAAATTTCCCGATATTGGTACGTTTTGATGGTACGGGCCACTTGAAACATCGTAAAACTGCTTCATTTACATCCTCGTAAGTGCTCACCCGTACTCGTTTTCGACTCTGCTTGAACACTAGGTTTGTTATGATACTGTCGCGACTTTTTATTATCAGAGAGACGCAACTTGGAGAAACACCAAATTTTGCAGCAACATCAATTTTTTTTGCAGCCTTTATTAAACTTCCTCCAAAACTTTAATTTTCTCAGCTAAACTTAAACACACTCGCTTGGACATCTTACTTGATTCTTAAACAAAAAGAAAACTGAACCTGAATTTGCGAATTACTAGGCCTCGATTATAAAATGGGTTTTCCCCGGGTTTCTATAAAATGGGTTATTCCCCTGGTTTTCTCACAGAAATCTACCTGATTTATTTGCCAACCATTAGGAGTTATAAACGCGTTAAGAAACCTTTTCAAAAGGGAATGCCTCATAAAAAAATGGAATTCGTGCTAATGTTAGATAAAAATGGGGAAACCCGAAATGGCCAAGATCTCAATAAATGCATAAAAATTTATACATAAAATTCCGGGTAAAATTTTATTATGTAGAGTGTTACTAATTTTACAGATTCACAATATGCAGGGCTTTTACATGAAATTTTCATTAAAATATTCTAGGTCGTGAAAAAATTGCACTGTAAAGAGTTTTTTTCACTATAAACAGTGTCGACTGTATATATAATATATATATATATTATATATATCTATATATATATCTATATATATTATATATATATATATATATGTATATAGATATTAAATATATATATATCTATATATATATATATATATATATGTATATATATATATATATAATATATATATATATATATATATATATATATATTAAAAAAACGATACTTATACCTGAACTGATGAGAGCTCAATGGTTTGATCTTCTTTCTTTGTTTAGGAAAAAAATCCAGTTTTTTTATGCCCCAGGTAAATTAATTTTCAGAGATTTTTTGGTATGTCAAAAACGAAACATAACAGTAATTTTTTACTTCTTTAATGAGGTAATTAAATTTTTAATTATCCCATAAAATTAATGTAGCTCTGATTATTTTTTAGACTAATTAGAAGATTTAATAAAAGTCAATCAGCGCAGTGGTTTTTCATTAAATTGCGAAATGATGTTTAATAAGGATGTACTTGAGTGTTTTTTATAATTAATATCTAAACTGTAAAAAAATGTATGTAAAATTATATGGAAAAAAACATTAAGTTAAATGGTTCCATGAAATTTCACATTAATATATA
>CM032448.1:89621059-89643559 GCA_019049505.1 Pachyrhynchus sulphureomaculatus
ATAAATAAAATTACTAAAAAAAATGCTTGTCAATTCACTAATATTCTCTATAGCCACATACAGAGTCGAAATATCGATTACACAGGTCTGCAACAAAAATGCTGTCTGGATGTTTTCAACTGATTTCTATGTATTTAGGTGTTCTGAAAACTAAAAAAATACTCAAAAAAATCCAGAACGTCAGGTTATTTTGCAAAACGCAAAATTTTATTATAAAAAAGGGTTTTTTGGGCTAACTTGAAGTCATAAATAAATAGGTACAATTTTATTTTGATTACTGTTTTTAAATGTATACAGGCCATAACTATCATTACTTTCTAAATAAAGAACGCCCTGTGTGAGCTAAATTAACAAACATAAACGTTGTAACCAGAACGTGCTCGCTCCGATAGTGTAGAAAGTGGCGCGGTATAGTTACGTGTAACTAGTCATTGTTTCATAGATCTTGGTTCAATATAGTGCAATGTCATCTGTGCGGAAGTGTGTGAATTCGTCTGACAGTTTCTGTTATATTTGTGGCGAATATATGGTATTAAAGCAACAACTTAATATTACGGACTTTGTAAAAAAAGTATACTTTACGTATTTTGGCTTAAAACTTGGAGATCAGGATAAAGTTTGGGCACCTCATAAAGTCTGCAAACGATGTGTGGAAGACCTTCGAAATTGGTTTAAGGGCAAGAAAAAAGCTTTCCGATATGTGATTCCTATGGTATGGCGCGAGCAAAAGAACCATAGTGATGATTGTTACTTTTGTTCGTGTAATGTGAAAGGGTATAATTCAAAATGGAAGCAGTCCATTTCATACCCCAATCTGCAATCAACTATTCGTTCTATCCCTCATGGGACCGAAATACCAGTGCCCAAGGCCCCTGCTACCTTGGAAGAGATTCCAAGTTCTGACAAAGATGGTGCTGTACCTGAACCCGATGACAAGTCAAGTTTTCAATTTGAAGATGACAGCAGTCCTAAATTGTTTTCCCCAGGGCGAGCTAAATGATTTGGTAAGAGACTTGAATCTTCCCAAAAACGCTGCTGAGTTGCTTGGATCAAGGCTCAAAAGCAGGAACTTACTTTTGCCGGGAGTGTCTTCCTCCTGGTTTAGATATCGTGAGAAGCAGTTCACTTCCTACTTTGCCCAAGAGGACGAGTTGGTTTATTCGACCAATATTGAAGGTTTGATAGATCTCATACGACCCAGCACAGTGGCGTATTTTCATAGATTCTTCAAAAAGAAGCCTTAAAGCAGTTCTGCTTCACAATAGCGGTTTCTATGCTTCCATTCCTGTCGGTCATTCCGTACACCTCAAGGAAACCTACAAGAACTTGAAATTGGTTCTTTGCAAATTAAAATATGAAGACCACGGTTGGCAAGTGTGCGGTGATTTAAAAATCTTGGGCATGTTGCTCGGACAACAATCTGGGTTTACCAAATTCCCTTGCTTTTTGTATCTATGGGATAGTAGAGACCGAGCAAATCACTGGACCAAAAAGTGTTGGCCTCCGAGGGAGCTTAAAGTTGACGAAAAGAACGTCCTGTATGAAACTTTGGTGCCTCCTCATAAAGTTCTTCTACCACCGCTTCACATAAAGCTGGGATTGATGAAGCAATTTGTAAAGTCACTTCCAAGAGATGGAAATTGCTTCAAATACCTAATATTAAAGTTTCCAGGCCTCTCGGAGGCAAAGTTGAAGGAAGGTGTTTTCGTTGGACCAGATATTAGACGGCTTATGGCTGATCCACAATTCATCACAACCATGACGGATCCCCAAAGAGAAGGGTGGATTGCCTTTAAAGAGGTCATAGAGAAATTTTTAGGCAATAACAAAGACCCTAACTACAAACAAATCGTCAAAAGAATGTTAAAAGCATTTCAAGCTTTAGGTTGCCTAATGAGTTTAAAAGTACATTTTCTTCATTCCCACCTCGACTACTTTCCAGAAAATTTAGGAGATCTGAGTGAAGAGCAAGGTGAACGATTTCACCAAGATATTAAGGAGATGGAAAAAAGATACCAGGGAAGATGGAGCGTCTCAATGATAGCAGACTACTGTTGGACGCTTCAGAGAGACCTTCCAGATGCTTCCTACAAGCGAAAATGTACCAAAAGGAGTCTCACTGGGAAAAAGAAATGTGTTTAGTGCTTACTAATGAACGTATTTTAGATAAAAAAATAAGTTTTGTTACGCAATTATAAATTTAAAAAAATTTTTTTAGTCTTTTATCTTTTATTTTAAGATGATAACTTGTTTAACATAGATACCTACATTGTCAGAAAACGTGACGTTCTATGACAAAATGAAAGTCATTTTCGGATTCAGTACACCCAAAAATATAAGAATTACGCAAAAAAACCAAAACAGCTCTCAATTTTTTTTTTGCGGACTTGCGTTATTAATGCAGCATACCGTAAAAAAATAGAGGCTTTCGAAACTACATGTTTCAGGAGGATGCTCAGAATTTCCTGGACAGCTCATAGGACAAATGCGTCTGTTCTGAGCGATCTTAACATTCAAATATTGACCGGCTGTTACCATCGATTCAGAGAAAAATAGCATCATTTTTGGTCACATAATAAGGAGGGATGGCATGGAAAAGTTGATGATCCAGGGAAAAGTCGACGGTAGAAGAAAAAGAGGTAGATCTCCCAGCAGAGATATCGATCTGATCATATCTACAATGCACTTAAAGTTACCGGAGATGAGGAGAAGTGTCGAAGATAGAGAAGCCTGGAGGGCTGTTGTAAATTCTCTGTAACAATGCAATAGAAGTCATGACGCTCGTGGCCGAGCAACGATACGAGAAAGAGAGATAGATAGAGAGAGAGAGAGAGAGAGAGACAGAGAGAGAGAGATAGCTAAGATGCTATAACTTTTATACATCATTAACTAAGAAAAAACATGATGGATTTTAAGTAATGATTTTTTAGTGAAAAAGTCATATTTCATATTTATTTTATAAATTTCGTTTGCAAGTGAAGTAAGGGGTAAATGATATATTTTTAAGTTGTTTTATTTAAAATTTACCTTGTCTAAAGCATATTTTACTTCATAACTAAATTTAATGGAAAATACCTTTATTTTATTTATTCTTTCCTCGAGGAATCTGAAGATAAACATCAGCTAATTAGTGTTTTCAAATGCAAAAAGCTCATTTTCATTTCAAAGAGAACACTCATTAATATGAAGAGAGCCGGTAAAAGAAGCGAAAAACTCTTTTATGTTTCATTAAATATATATTTTTGAGTTTCAAACGGCTTGGTATGACTTAACCTGAACACGTGTCCAAATATTATTAAAATATTTTCGGTGTCTGGTTGCCTTGGCTTAGCAACGATGCTAGTCAGAGTTGACCTGCACTGATCTCTGTTAGTACTTGGAACTGCTGTCATATGAGAAATTGAATCTCATACCTATGTGTTGTATAAAGGCGACGTGTAATCACTGCTGTAAGAGAAATCAAGCGGGCAGCATCCAATGAACATTATCTAAGCAAGCATTTATAGAATAGAGTCTGAGTCCTCAGTCAGGCAAATAATTCTCTTCTGAGAAGCAAATTAACGCCCAGTTGAACGACGATACTTGTGGAATAGTATCTTGACAACACATGTAGTGTCTTGAAATGTTAACTTTTTAAGAAAACACTACTTTCTAGGTTCTTATTGGGGTTATAAAGGAGAGAAAGGTCGAAGGCAGAGGAGTACCCTGGATAACGACCATGCATATAAGGCTAAGGTAATTAAGTCAACAGGGGAGATGTGATGTGTGTGATGCCTGTGATGCAGCCAAGGGGGGGAAGCAGGGAGAGCATATGTCTCTCAGTCCTCATGGATGTAGAGAATTACGCCACTTAGAAACCGGGATTTGTTATTGCAGGTTCTTTTTATGAAAAATCTCAGCATTAATTTTTAAAGGGGGAGTAAGTTCTGTCATCGACTTTTAAATTAAGTTTAAATTTTTAAAGTTTCACTGTTGAAAGGGTTCTTCGGACATCAATTTTTAGTTTGTTGTATTGTGAAATGTCTAAAGGGGGGGTCCTTTTTCATCAAGGAGTTTCACCCTTCTAGTGTTGTTTGATGCCTCGTTAATATAATACAATACAAACAGCCTTTAGTTTTCTCTTTTTTTCTTAAAGAAACTTATTCATATACATTCGACTTTATTTATCAATATTGTCTCCTTCAAGAGCGATACAATCAGTCCAACGCTTTTCTAATATTACTTTAGCTTTCCTTTCATGTAGAAGGATTTGTCTTTGCCTTCAAAATAGGCTTCCGTTTCGGCGATAACTTCTTCATTGGAGCCAAATATCTTTCCTGCGAGTATTTTCTTGAGGTCTGCGAATAGATAATAGTAGCTGGGGGCCAAATCTGGAAAATACGGTGGATGAGGACGCAATTCAAATTTAAATTCATGCAATTTTGCTATTGCAACCATTCACTTGTGACACGGTGCATTGTCTTGATGAAAGAGCATAATGTTCATTTGGAACCGTTTCTTCTAACTTCAAACGCACCCATAACTTTGTATAATATTCGCTATTGATGGTTTTTCCCTTCTCAGCACAGTTGATAAAAATTATTCCATGCGCATCCCAAAATACAGAGGCCAAAACCTTCCTAGCCGACTGTTGTGTCTTTGGTCGCTTCGGGCGGCTTTTACCGGCTGGTGTCCACTCAGCTGACTGCCAATTTGATTCCGATGTGTAGTGGTGGATTGATGTTTCATTAATTATCACATGTCGCATAAAAAAATCCTTTTTACTGCGCTTAAACAGGTCCAAACAGCGCTCAGAATAATCAACACGTTGTTCTTTTTGGCCTATTGTAAGTAAACGCGGTACCCATTTCCAAGAGAACTTTCTCATACCCAAATGTTCATGCAAAATATGACCAACACGTTCTTTTGATATATTTAGGGTGTCAGCTATCTAACGTAATTTCACTTTACGGTCATCCAAAACAATTTTGTGGATTTTTTTGATGTTTTCCGGTGTAACCACCTCATGTGGGTGTCCAGAGCGTTCAGCATCATTTGTGTCTATACGATCACATTTAAATTCAGCATACCAATAAATAATGAGTGATTATCCAGGGGCAGCGTCCCTGTAATACTTATCAAGCCATTGCTTTGCTTGAACGGTATTTTTTCCCATCAAAAAACAGTGTTTAATCAACGCACGAAATTCGATTTTTTCCGTTGTTTTGAAAATATCAAAAGCAGAGTCACTAAAACCACTGTAACTTGTTAACTAATCGTTAAAATGTCATGAAATTTTGATACGTATCGTTTGAAGGAGTGAGAGCAAGAATGTATTGCCGAAGTTATTATACCAAATAATAAAGATAGTAAAGAAAAAGATAAGCGTATAAATCTTAAAACGACTAAGATCCTTGAGCCGGGTATTTAAGAAAATGGTAAAAAAATGCTAAATTTATTATTTCACTTTTTGACCTATGCCCTTATGTGATAAAAAGCATAAATCGGTAAAATATCGGTTTTATAGCGTAAAAGTTGCCAGAGTCAAAGTTTAACCTTGACTTCTATATTTTTCACCATCAAATTTTCAATCTGTCTTCGTTAAAACTGCTTGACGGTTGATCGATATTCTGTTGTCTTATTCAGAAATAAGGTTAAAGTTTACGAGAAAATAACAAAAAAATATATAATATATCCGTTTTCAGATTCAGTCGCAGCTAAAGAGATTTATTGTTATTTTTAATAAGCATCAGAATTGTTATTTGTCTGTTGGTTTTTGCATTAACTAAGAACTTTAAAAACATTCTGCAAGTCTGACAAAAATTGTTTACGCTTTTATGATAATTTTAGTATTCTAAATGATATTCATACCAGAACAATTAAAAAAGTAATTTGGAAACTTTTAGTATAGTGCAGTAAAAAAAGCATTTGAAATTGTACAGTCTAGATACAGCAATATTATGATTTCATCCTCTTTAAGATATCATTAGGACTATTGTCCTGAGTTTTGGACCTCAAAAAACTTGTGCTCTGTTACTACTCAGTATATATCACCACTACACCAAACACTTTATTTTGTACTCTGACGCGAGTTTCGCTAACCATGTTAGCTTCATCAGGAGCGATGATTGACTAACATGGTTAGCGAAACGCGCGTCAGAGTGCAAAAATAAAGTGTTTGGTGTAGTGGTGATATATACTGAGTAGTATCATTGTGCCAAAGATTCCACATTCCCAACTAAGTTGTGCTCTGTTGTTTATAAACAATTTAAATTTTCAAATCGCGTTTTTTGAGCTTGAAATGTGAACAATTTCGGATCGAGACAGAAAAGCTAGACCCTTCATAATGAAATTTCCAATAAATCCTCGTTTTTAAGTCGCTCAAGATAACCTACAAAATCGCGTGACCTTCATTTAAAAAAAAAATCATTTTCGTTAATAATTTTTTTTCAAAATGACCAAAAAAGGCATTTCTTGTTATTTGATTAATAAACAAATGTAAAAGAAACAGTTAAAATGACTCCAAAAAAACTTTTTTCTAAGGGTATTGGAAAGTTGACGTCGAGACCTAATTTTTTTTAAAAAAAAGATCCATTTTGGACCATATGGCATAAAATGGCGGGCAATTCAAATTTTAAATAAGACATTCAATTGTACCAAAATTTTAGAGTATTTTTGCTATAACAAAAGGCATATTTTCTAATAGTTTCAAGCCGGTCGGTTCACTTAGTCGACCTGTAAAATAAAATGAAAAAAAAAAACAGTTTTTGCCAGTACTTCCGTGTTTGTGACTCGATCAATCCAGCTAATTCTTAAAATTCTCCTAGAGGCCCACATCTCGAAAGCTTCAATTCTCTTTAGGAGGATGTTTGTAAGTGTCCAGGCCTCCACGCCATACAGCAAAACTGGTAACATATAACATCTCAGCATTCGTATCCGCGTCTCTAAGTTCAAATCATGAGAGCATAGTACCCGTTTCATTTTTGTTAATGTTGTTCGTGCTCTTGCTATTCGTATTTTCATTTCGACACTCGGATCCCACATTTTGTTCAATACACTTCCGAAGTATGTCATCTTGCTCACCCGTTCAATGCGTGATCTGTTAATAAATATTCCATTATCCACAATGTTCCCTGCTTTACTTATAATCATGTATTTCGCTACTGCACTAGTAGATATATGAATTTCCATGGCATTGCGGCAAAATATATTAGTCGGTGACAACGCTCGATCGTTCTAGCTCTACTATGGCTCCAGTGGGTGCCAACGAACGACATGTCGTCGGCAGTTTTTTCCTTGAGATCCGGTCCCAGTATTCGAAAGCCAATTTTAGGTACCCGTCGCATGCGAGCTGAGTCCAACTAACAACAAGCCCTACAGTTTTCCGTTGGAGATGGCACTCGGTCTTCGAAGGCCGACTTCAGTTGTCCGCCCAACCCGTGCAGGATGGCCATGCCTTTATTGTCAGCCTGTCGTGGTTCGAGCAATTTCTCTCTGTTACACAGAATTTGCCTTTCGCCTGCTGGCTAGAAGAATGACGTGGAATGGTGAGATATTAATTTAAAATATACCGGCTAAGTGCAAGTCGAACTTTCGCAAATAGTGTTCCGTACGTTGCTTTTAAAATAAAAAAATTTGTTACAGAGGTATAAAATGATCAGTGTCTTCACAAAACACACCCTAAATGAGTTTTCAAACAAAGTTTGTTTCCGATCTTTGTTGAAAACTGATGCCCTTGAAATTTTTTTTTTTTTATATATACCAGATTAATTATTAAAGGTAATGCACTCGTGATAAGTTTCGTTCAATCTACACCCTGTAGAGAATATTCCAGATTTTTTTCAAAATTTTTTGATCAGTACTTTTCGAGATAAGGGGGGCAGCGATTTTTGGCAATTTTTTAAAAATAATACAAAGAAGAGTGTGCGTAAGTATTACATTATATATATTTTTAAACTCGTGTTTTCACAAGCTTTTATTTGACACCCCACTCGATGACCTGGTAATTTTTTTTTTCACTTAAGATTTCACCCCCCAAAACTAACCCTTTAAGCCAAATTTAGCTTTGAAAACTACACGGCTCTGATGGGGTCATCAATTCCTATATTAGTGCGAAATTTCAACTTTCTTTGTCAAATAGTTTTGGAGAAAATCGGGTGTGGCAGACGGATAGACACCGGAGTGATTATAAGTGTTCCGTACGGAACACTAAAAAAAAGTTGAGCAGAAATAGTGACACCTGACACCTGATAATTTCTTCGTCCATTTCTATTAAAATTGGAAATAATAAAAAAATAATTTAAGGTTTAGATTCTCCTATTTTGAGAACCCCAAAAAGGACGTATAGCATGACACATTCAAAGCAACTCCTCTAATACTTTCTTCCATACTTGTAACTTGTAAGTATATGTTTTACTATAAATAGGAGTGCTTAAAATTTGTCTATTCTCCAAGAAAAATTTTCATACTATTAAAACTATATAAAATTTAAAACCTACATCTCTTTTATGCCTCTTTCCTGAAACGATCTCACTAAAAAATTACAAATCCCTTTTCTACTGCAGATACTACTTGTGTACCAAATTTAAAATCGATATTTCATTTCGTTTGAAAGCTATAGTTCCAACAGACACACTTACCGTCAAGTAAGAACGTGTCCTCGATAATTCATTTTTGGTTGATGTGATTCTAGAGATTCAACAAAAAATCGGTAGAGGGAACCTCTGTCTATCAATTCACTTCCGGTCGACAGTTCGAAGCACGCGGACGCATTTTCTGGGTTGGGGCTTCTGAAGGCGGGCTTGGTAGGGGTTCTAATCGCAGAGGGTTACTAAGCACTGTATGGAGTGATTCCTAAAACGTCGGTTGAGGTTATGTGATTTGAGCAAGTGGTGAACACTTGAGGCCATGTTTTTTGTGACAATTACGTAATCGGACGGACGGGCAGGCTGACAGTACATATCCAAAAATAAATCTATATAGTAAATATCCAAAACCAGTAGCAGGTCCCCGAGGAAATTCTTTATCAGTGCTCATAATATAAAAATACATAGGAAAAGATAAAACAAAAAAGAATTCTGAAACAAAGTTAAAAAGAAAAAGTATCAAATAATCTAAAACATGATCATGCTATGGTTGAGCCAGACAGTTCCATGATCATTCATAACGTGCTGACGAATTGCCCGTTAAGAAGCAGAGCCACCAATTAATAATACATACAAAAGTGTCAGTCGATCCAAAATGAGACGGTGGTTTGCACGTCGGTTCGAGGCAGTCGTTTTTTGTTTCCATCCAAAGGGGCCTAAAATGACACATTCCGCAGCCACTAAATATACTTATTAAAAAGTCGGTATCGTTTGTGAAAAAACGGGTAAATCGTTTCAACGAGACGAAAAATGTCGACGGCTTGTCAAAACGTGGCACGGTAGCAAAGTCACTTCGAAAGTCGAAAAACGCATTGTGTCTTTGTTTTTACGGGACCCAAAATTGACGCTGCGTCAATAGAGTTTGAATGTGTTCTATAAGATCATTCGACAATATCTTTGTGCTAAAGATTTCAAATTCCGAAGCACGTTGAAGAAACCTTTGCTGGGCGAAAATCACGACGCCAAGCGGCTCGCCTGGGCCCACGATAAGATACAAGAGTGGCCCTCACAATCGCCAAACGCCAACCCTATTGAAAACGTTGGGTCCCTTGTAAAGAGAAAGCTCAAAGGAAAGATTCTGAGGACTTTGTCTCGCTAGATTCGAAAAATTTGGATTTCGAAAATATTTCCGCGCGAGTATGCAGAAGATCTCGTCAACAGTATGCCTCGAAGATGCCAGGCGATTATTGATGCAGGAGGCGACAACTTACTAAGATAGTTGCAATGTTGTTAGCACACCAAAGAATACATTGATGACAAAAATTTTTCTTGAGACACATTTTTTCAAGAATACCAGTGGTCACATTCTTACTTGATAGACTGTACCAAAGGGCGGAAATGTACTATGTTGTTAGTGATCTAAGGAACCTGAACCGTAAATAAATGCGAATATTTCAGAGGGTGATTTTTTCACGAATACACTTCTTTTCTCCAACAAAATACGTAAAATAAAACATAAAAGGTAAAATATAATTCAGTAGAGGCACTGGACTAAATTATTCTTTCGAGAATATAATAAATTTGGATTTATAACCTGGGAAAACAACACTTGTATTTTTTTTGGGCTCGTATAACAAAAAAGTGTGAATTCTGCAACAAAAAAGGAAAAAGGGATAAATATAGCTTTAAGTAGTTATGTATTCCGAAAAATATTCTGAACGGACAATGTAAAAAATGGTTTTCAGTACAAGATATTTCTGGATACGTGCATATTATAAAAGCAGTAAATAAATTGTTAAAGATGTAACGGGTACTCGGTCTACCCAGTTAAAACCCGGTACCTGGCTGATATGGCGGTTTAGCCGAATACTTTATTACCCGGCGGGGTACCCTGTCAAATTTTTTGAGTAAATTAAAACAAACATTTATTTCAAAATATGCATAAGAGGGGTTTCGCTGTAGATAATGCTACGCTTACTGCTCTACATTTCCTGTTACCATTTATTATTACAGCTATAGTAATAATATACGAGGCTGGTTTGAAAAGTCCGTGCAAAGTCCGAGAGATGGCACCACCGGCGCGGCGCGTATCGAGGTCATATTTAGTTAGTAGCATCTCTTGAATGAACGCACACCAAGTTTCAGCCATATTGGTCTATTTCTTTGTGTTTGGCATTCGTGTGAATCAAGGAAGTCGAGTGATTTTCAAGAAATGGACGAAAAAGAATTTCGTGTGTGGTGATTAAACATTACTTTATGAAAGGCAAAACGCCTCAGGAGACTAAAGAGAAGCTTGATAAACATTATGGTGACTCTGCACCTTCGACTAGAACAGGTTAAAAGCGGTTTCAAAATTTTCGGACTAGCCATATGGGCACAAGTGACGCTGAACGTTCTGGACGGCCTGTGGAGGTTACGACTCCAGAAATCATTGATCAAATCCATGATATGGTGATGGATGACAGAAGAGTTAAGGTGCGTGAGATTGCTAGTGCTGTGGGCATCTCGACTGAACGGGTACATAATATTTTGCATAAACATTTGGACATGAGAAAGCTATCCGCAAGATGGGTGCCGCGATTGCTCACGCTTGACCAAAAACGGAATCGTGTGAAGTGTTGCAAGGATGGTTTGCAGCAGTTTCAGAAGAATCCGGAGGACTTTAAGCGTCGTTTCGTCACTGTGGATGAAACATGGATACATTGCTATACTCCTGAGACCAAACAACAATCTAAACAATGAGTTACCAAGGGGGAATCTGCACCAAAACAGGCGAAGACCGTTCCTTCGGCCGGAAAGGTTATGGCGACTGTCTTTTGGGATTCGCAAGGGATAATCCTCATCGACTATCTGGAAAAGGGTAAAACTATTACAGGTGAATATTATTCATCGTTATTGGACCGTTTGAAAACCGAGCTGCAAGAAAAACGCCCGCGATTGGCCCACAAGAAAGTCCTTTTCCATCACGACAACGCACCAGCACATACCTCAGCAGTTGTGGTCGCAAAATTAATGGAAATAGGATTCCAACTCGTTTCATATCCCCCCTATTCTCCAGACTTGGCTCCCTCGGACTACTATTTGTTCCCCAATTTGAAGAAATGGCTGGCGGGACAAAGATTTTATTCAAACGAGGAGGTGATTGCAGACACTAATGGATATTTTGCAGACTTGGACAAATCCTATTATTCGGAAGGGATCAACAAACTAGAACATCGTTGGACGAAGTGTATAAGCCTAAAAGGAGACTATGTCGAAAAATAAAAAAGGTTTACCCCAAACACATAAGTAGTTTTTATTTTTGCACGGACTTTTCAAACCAGCCTCGTAAATATAACAAAAATAACAATTCGAAACTATTATACTTATATTATACTTTTACCAAAGAAGAATAGTCCTCAGGAACTCGTAAATATTGTAGAAAATCATTCATTTCAATCCTTTACACGAAATGAAATTCGCATCTTAAACAAAGGTCTTAACTTTGCAGTACCCCCTCCTAGAGATAATTTATCAGAAATAGTTGCTCACATTGAAAGTTCCATTAGTACACTTCCAGAAAATAGTAAATCATTTGTTAGGGAAGCATGTCGCAATCAAATATCGAAAAACATAGTTAACAACACAAACTCTAATTCATGAAAAAACATAAAAGTAGTTTAAAGGATTGAAAAAGAAAGATGTCTTCTACTTAAAAGCGGATAAAGGAAATAAGGTTGTTATATTGGATAAGAAAGATTACTTTGAACGCGTAGATAATCTTATCGAATCTGGCCCTTATGAAAAAGTAATAAGAAATCCATTACCGAGAATGATATCAGAGGTTAAAAATTCTTTAAAAAAATGTAAGAACCTTGTCTCCGATTCGCTAAAATTTAAATTAAATGTGAGTAATCCGACCATACCAAAATTGTATTGCTTACCCAAAATTCACAAACCTGGAAAAGCAATGCGACCCATTGTTTCATCGGTCGGATCACCCACATATTTAATATCCAAATGGTTATCAAAAGAACTTGAGAAGTTACCATTAAATACTTTCGCAGTGAAGAATTCGTTAGAATTCATTAATAAAACAAAAAAATCTAGTTCTTAATGAAGGTGAAGTCTTACTTTCTTTTGATGTTAGTTCTTTGTTTCCAAGTGTGCCAATTCCACAAACTTTACAATATCTCGAAGAATTACTTAGAATGAATGACTTTGAAGACGAAATTATTCGTGAATACTTAATATTATCTAAACTCTGTATGGAACAAAATTATTTCCAATATAACAATCAATTTTATGTTCAGAAAGAAGGAACAGCTATGGGTAATTGCTTGTCACCTTTCATAGCCAATTTATTCATGAGTAAGTTTGAAATCGAAGCCAGTCAAGGATTCGAATATTTCCCAAGGGTATGGTATAGGTATGTAGATGATATTTTCGCGATTTTTGATACAAAGAAAGCAAATATTGATGATTTTGTTTCCAAATTAAATAGCCGGTATGATTCCATTAAATTCACTTACGAAGTTGAGAACAAAGGACAATTGCCTTTTCTAGATATTTTAATTATTAAAAATAATAATAGATTAGAATTTGATATCTATAGAAAGGACACAGTAACAGATAGATATATTCCTAATGATTCATTTCATTGCAAACAACATAAATTAGCCTCATTACATTTTTTAGTTCATCGTTTGGTCACTTTCTCTCTGAATAAAGTAAACTTTAATAAAGAAAGGAATCGTATTAGAAATATAACTAGAGTTAATGGTTATGACGATGACTTAGTAAATAAGCTAATAAATAGGCATAAGTTTAGGTTTAATATTCAGAATTCCACCTTTTTTACACGCGAAGAAAATAACACCAAGTATGTCTCCATACCATATAATCCGAAATATAGCAAGGGACTCAATAAGGTATTTAATAAGGTAGGCCTCACCTTAGTCTATAAGTCATCAGACAATCTGAGGAATATCTTAGGAAATCCCAAAGATAAGATTCCTAATTGTGAGAAAAGTGGAATTTATGAAATTAGTTGTAATGATTGTGACAAAAAGTATGTTGGGCAAACTAAAAGGTCAATTAGAACACGATTTGAAGAACATTTAGCACACTTAAAATACAACAGAACAGAAAAGTCTAGCATTGCCGAACATGCTCTTGAAGCTGATCATACTGTAACATTAGATAATCTAAGATTAATAAAAAATGTATCTGATAGGAGATTGTTGAACGCATACGAAAGTATGGAAATCATAAAATGTAAAAGTAGTTTAAACAAAGACAGAGGGCCTATTCCTTATAGTCCCCTCTACTGGTTACTTGACCGGAACTGATAGCCTTGCCTATGTCATTAGTTCCGCTTGAGTAATTCAATTCAGCTTTAGTCAATCATCGCTCCTGATGAAGCTAACATGGTTAGCGAAACGCGCGTCGAGTGCAAAAATAAAGTGTTTGGTGTAGTGGTGATATATACTGAGTAGTATCATTGTGCCAAAGATTCCACATTCCCAACTTAGTCTAAACTATTTATAAAACTATAGTACAAAATTTACACATAGAATATTTTAATATTTAAAATCGAGCAAAGGTACATTATGATGTAGGTATATAAGTATTTCACCATTTTCAGATGACAATCTGTTCCTTTTTTCTTCATATATATTTCTAAACTCAGAAAATAACCTTTCACTAGTGTAGAAGTTTTTGCTGAAAGAAATTTAATAGCAAGTTCTCCTAACCTAGAAAAATTATTCTTCTTCTTATAAGAAAAGGTGTTGGGTCGCCTGTTTTTAAGCCTGTTATGACGTAGATGCCCAACTTCCGTGCCATCTTTTTGGTGGTCGACCGGGAGGTAACCTTCTGATTTTTCATCTTTTACCCATCTTGGTCAGCTATTAGCTGGCATCCCCCCAATATTGACGTCTTGATCTGGCGAAACGGACGATATCTTGAATCTTGAGTTCTTCTCGTATGGTTGTACTTCGTACCTGGTCTCTCAGTGTTATTCCTTTGATGGTGCACAGTGTTTTCATTTCTATAGCTCTCATGAGGCTTTTTCTTTTAGATATTTCTGTTCTTGTTTCTGTTGCATACGTTAGAATCGGTCTTACCACGGTTCTGTATATACGCTCTTTGCTTTCTGTAGACATGTAGGCATTTTTCCATATTAACTCCCTCAAACAACCAGATATTCTCGAAGCTTTATTTCCCTGATTGAGTACTTCTTGTTATAGATTTTTGAGCTCGATAGCTATACTCCTTGGTATGTACAGTGCAGGTTCTGTGGTACTGTTTTGTTGTAAACGGCTAATTTACACTTAATAGGGTCTTTAGCTATAACCATTGATTCTGTTTTTTCCACTGATATTCTCATGTTGTAAGTTTCTGCTGTGGTTTGGAAACGATATATTAGTTGCTGTAAGCCATCTTCATTTTCTGGAAATTAATCTGCCCTCATAAAAATGGACTAGCTTGACGATTTATCGGTGTCAGACTCAAATAAAAACTGAACTCTGTTTCTACCTCCCGATTTCATGGGAGACTTTCTTATTTTTTTCTCTGGATTTACCAGTCTTAGAGAATATCTGCTTCCGTTGTATATATTTTTTTGATACTGTTAAAACATCATGTGAGGAATCTGACTCCAATTCTGATACTACATTTTCATCGGGTTCAATTTTACTTTTAACGATATTGCTTGTTTAATATATTTTAGAAATGTCTTTTTTAACCTGCTCTTTGTTAGTTAAATATGCATCTTGAAATCTTGGATCCAGGAAGTATTTACGAATCTCTGGTTCAAACCTTAAAGTAAATTATCCCGCATAGATACCAAACCAGGAACCTCGATTTCCATTAAATATTTACTTAATGATAAAATTGTTAGAATCACTTGTCATATTATACATAGTAAACTACTGAAATGTTTGGTAGTTTGTTCAAATAGTTGTAAAAGCTTCAGTTACGTTTTAATTAAGTCCCACTGATTTTATGTCAAAGAAAAATTGAATCATATTCAACAGCAAGTAAGATGATAGCTCTTCTTTGTTCAAGAAGCCTTTCCAGTAGATAAATTTAAGCGTGTAGGTACATCTTGTACCATTTTCTTTACTATAATGTTAAAATCTCTATGGATTTGTTCTAATTTCATTCCGAAAGGAGATTAATGGTTTAAATGAGTTAATTCTTTAGAACGTCCAAAACAGATCTTTGCACTTTTAGAGAGTCAATTACTACACCAGTTGTTGGGTATGTATGAATTAATGATTCATTATTTGCTCCTACGTCTCTTGTAGCTTCTTTAATGTTAGGTCCACTATCTCTAATAAATAGGGGAACTCTTGTATTGTTTATATTGTTTTCTTCAAGCAACTGATTTAAAGCTTTCTTGATGTTTTTCCTGGTATGGCTACCTTCTAGGCCGCTGATATTAAGCACAAAATGTTTTGCTTTAAAATCTACTCTCTCGTTATCTACGTCAGATGTCCATATATCTGTTATAAAGGACAAGAAATCAACACCTGAAAGTAAATCAGCAATTCGAGTCTTGGGTAACCTTGGAATATTATATTTCGCCTCAAGTAGAGCAAGCTGCAACTTGAATACTAAAAAAAGAAGTATTTAGAATTTTTGCGATTTTATTTTGTAATCGGAAGAATATTTTTAGTGACTTATTTTCAGATAAAGAAAATTATTTTTAAACTAATTTATTGTTACCTTTATCCTTTAGGTTACAATTAGCTCCAAATTCACATATGGAGACAAGAAATAAATTTATGATCCATAAACAGATCATTAGACCAGTACTAATGTATGCTGCACCAGTTTGGTGTGGTATATCGGACGCACGGACATACAGACTGCAGCGAATGCAGAACAAAATACAAAGATGCGTGACATCGAGCGGCAGCTACATAAGAATTAGAGACTTAAATCACATGAAAACATGCAAATACTAAGACAATACTTATAAAAAACAGCAGATAAATTTTACGACTCTGACGCAAGACCTGATACAAACCAATATAGAACTTAACCCGACACACAAATCATTGTATCAGAGATCATTAATTTACTTCGAAGCCGAATTCGGAGAAGCCAAATAAAGAATTTACTTACAGGAATTCGAGGCTCAGCTGATAAAGTATCTGAAGCGCGCCTAAAGCGTGCTGAAAGCACGCTACGATACACTGACCTAAAACTGGTGAGCGTCGGGTACCTGTGCGGAAGTAACGTAAACAACTAAAAATAGACGACAAAGCAAAAAGAGTAGCAATTATGTAAATGATGTTATTCTCGTAAAAGTGTAAAAAGTTTTAAACAAAGTGCAATAGTGCAGTAAAAAATGCTAAATAAAAGTCATGAACGTCTAATATATATATATATATATATATATATATATATATATATATATATATATATATATATATATATATTATATATACATATAAAATAAAAATTATTTTTCCCAAAAGACAATAAACTAAATCCCCACATAAATATACAAAGCATAATAAAAAGAATATCTCAGAAAACAAGCCTAAAAAAATAAACTCCCATTTAAGGATCTACCGTAAATGGCACTATTACATAATCACGTACATAAGGTTCAAATAACAAGGCAGAACATCAGCCGCTGCAGGGCTGATGAGAATGCTGTAAAGCATTCTGTATCTACGGAACATGAACATGTATGTAGAACCTGTAATCATTTATCATTAATAATAAAGAGATTTTTGCATTTGAATTCGATTTTAAGTCATAGGTGTATTTTACTGTACAAAATTAAATAACAACAGTAACCTTAATATAATATTTCATTTTTACGCTTGCTTATATTTTCTACTAATGAAAAACGCTGGTCGTCCAGGGGTATCATCTTTCCTATTGCCGTGTGCTCAAATTTTGCTTTAGCATCTTTGATATTCCACTGTTTTCTTGTCCCAAAATATTCCGTAAAAACAACTTATTTTAAATTCCCAGAGGTCGTTGATGATTTTGCTTCGTTTTTATCTGCATTGACTAAACTAGTGGGATGTTTAAATTTTAAATGATTTTCATAAAGATGAAGGCTTTCTTTTCTTAACTTAGGGTGATTTTTACGCTACACGACCCACACATTGCTCTTACTCATCTTCCTCATCAAGTAAAAAGTATTTCCAGACTTTGCTCAATTTTTAAAACCCAATAATCGGAGATCATCGTATTACCGCTATATACGGGATTTAACACAAAGTAATTAGGCGCGTAGAGCTTAATATAACATTATCCAGATCCTACCTGGCCAAGTACCCGGTCTTGCGGACCCTACGTAGATCGGATCCTAAAAACTCTGACCCTTTAGAACTCTATAAATTATTCTTTAATAAAATAGATGGGTTTTTGCGTAGGTTTTAGGCAATATGTTAAAATGAACAAATGTCTCTTCTCGGACCATTATCTTTATCTGATGTTACTTACAAAATGCCTATCAAACCTCCTTCTTCAGGCTTCTCTACCATAAGTAGTTTCGTTCTTCAAGTTTCGTCTCTTCATCGCTTTTGGAATACCTTCATTACAAAATTTTCTTATTGGACGTGGTAGAGTGAGAGTTTTCCCCCTAACTACGTCACTGGCATAAAGCAATAAATTCGTTTTAATGATATGGTTCAGTACATGAGAAACACAAGTCCCGGGCAAATTGTTCTGATGATCGTTAATTCGCTTTTATTCCGTCCTACTTTGTTGTTTTGTTTTATTTTCTGCCCTGAATTGGTGTCGAAATTGTTATTTTCTTGCCGGGCATTGTTAAGAGAAGAACGAATGATATTAACAGAAATTTATTGACGTGGGGAAACTAAATACTGAAAGGTGCTTTTCATATAAAAGATCATTAACGCAAACAAGAAGTAAACTTTTGGAATCTACTCATAAGTTTTACTTCCTAAATTACTTGTTCTTTAATTTTTCTATTATTAATATCATTAGTATACCACCAACATCAAAACATACCCGTCCGTTTATAACGAACTTCAAAAAAATCACTAAAAAGGGTTCGGTATATCCGAAGTTCGTTACAAACAAGTCACACTAAAGTTATTATTAAGTATGTTGGTACATATACGAGTATAAACGAAAACATTAAAATACATACTACGTTGGGAATGTGGAATCTTTGGTACAATGATACTACTCAGTATATATCACCACTACACCACCAAACACTTTATTTTTGCACTCGACGCGCGTTTCGCTAACCATGTTAGCTTCATCAGGAGCGATGATTGACTAAAGCTAAACTACAAATCTACCCTATTTATACTTAGCCTAACCCTTGAATTACTCAAGCGGAACTAATGACATAGGCAAGGCGATCAGTACCGGTCAAGTAACCAGTAGAGGGGACTATAAGGAATAGGCCCTCTGTCTTTATTTAAACTACTTTTACATTTTATGATTTCCATACTTTCGTACGCGTTCAACAATCTCCTATCAGATACATTTTTTATTAATCTTAGATTATCTAATGTTACAGTATGATCAGCTTCAAGGGCATGTTCGGCAATGCTAGACTTTTCTGCTCTATTGTATCTTAAATGTGCCAAATATTCTTTAAATCGTATTTTAATTGACCTTTTAGTTTGCCCAACATACTTTTTGTCACAATCATTACAACTAATTTCATAAATTCCACTTTCTCACAATTAGGAATCTTATCTTTGGGATTTCCTAAGATATTCCTCAGATTGTCTGTTGACTTATAGACTAAGGTGAGGCCTACCTTATTAAATACCTTATTGAGTCCCTTGCTATATTTCGGATTATATGGTATGGAGACATACTTGGTGTTATTTTCTTCCCGTGTAAAAAAGGTGGAATTCTGAATATTAAACCTAAATTTATGTCTATTTATTAGCTTATTTACTAAGTCATCGTCATAATCATTAACTCTAGTTATATTTCTAATACGATTCCTTTCTTTATTAAAGTTTACTCTATTCAGAGGGAAAGTGACCAAACGATGAACTAAAAAATGTAATGAGGCTAATTTATGTTGTTTGCAATGAAATGAATCATTAGGAATATATCTATCTGTTATTGTGTCCTTCCTATAGATATCAAATTCTAATCTATTATTATTTTTAATAATTAAAATATCTAGAAAAGGCAATTGTCCTTTGTTCTCAACTTCGTAAATGAATTTAATGGAATCATACCGGCTATTTAATTTAGAAACAAAATCATCAATATTTGCTTTCTTTGTATCAAAAATCGCGAAAATATCATCCACATACCTATACCATACCCTTGGGAAATATTCGAGTCAGTCAAGAATTCGAATATTTCCCAAGGGTATGGTATAGGTACGTGGATGATATTTTCGCGATTTTTGATACAAGGAAAGCAAATATTGATGATTTGTTTCTAAATTAAATAGCCGGTATGATTCCATTAAATTCACTTACGAAGTTGAGAACAAAGGACAATTGCCTTTTCTAGATATTTTAATTATTAAAAATAATAATAGATTAGAATTTGATATCTATAGGAAGGACACAATAACAGATAGATATATTCCTAATGATTCATTTCATTGCAAACAACATAAATTAGCCTCATTACATTTTTTAGTTCATCGTTTGGTCACTTTCCCTCTGAATAGAGTAAACTTTAATAAAGAAAGGAATCGTATTAGAAATATAACTAGAGTTAATGATTATGACGATGACTTAGTAAATAAGCTAATAAATAGACATAAATTTAGGTTTAATATTCAGAATTCCACCTTTTTTACACGGGAAGAAAATAACACCAAGTATGTCTCCATACCATATAATCCGAAATATAGCAAGGGACTCAATAAGGTATTTAATAAGGTAGGCCTCACCTTAGTCTATAAGTCATCAGACAATCTGAGGAATATCTTAGGAAATCCCAAAGATAAGATTCCTAATTGTGAGAAAAGTGGAATTTATGAAATTAGTTGTAATGATTGTGACTAAAAGGTCAATTAAAATACGATTTAAAGAACATTTGGCACATTTAAGATACAATAGAGCAGAAAAGTCTAGCATTGCCGAACATGCCCTTGAAGCTGATCATACTGTAACATTAGATAATCTAAGATTAATAAAAAATGTATCTGATAGGAGATTGTTGAACGCATACGAAAGTATGGAAATCATAAAATGTAAAAGTAGTTTAAATAAAGACAGAGGGCCTATTCCTTATAGTCCCCTCTACTGGTTACTTGACCGGAACTGATCGCCTTGCCTATGTCATTAGTTCCGCTTGAGTAATTCAAGGGTTAGGCTAAGTATAAATAGGGTAGATTTGTAGTTTAGCTTTAGTCAATCATCGCTCCTGATGAAGCTAACATGGTTAGCGAAACGCGCGTCGAGTGCAAAAATAAAGTGTTTGGTGTAGTGGTGATATATACTGAGTAGTATTAAAATACGTAGTTTATACAATAAAATCAGTAATTTTCGTTTGTACAATTTTACTTGAAAAAGAAATGGTGTTTATAAAATTGTCAAAGTTACAAAAACTACTCCATATATGTTCAGGAATTTCACGAGATTCCAAAAAATTGCGAGTTTCAGTCATTTAATTGGTCATTTCTGAAATGGATGGAACAAAAATATTATCTCCTTTTCCAAGCTCGTCTTCGTCGTCATTATCGCTTAAAATCTTTCCAGAAGTTACTGATGTCACAATTTGATCATCAGTTAATATTTCTCTCGTTATTAATTCATTATCAGCACATACATATTCTTCAAAATTAAAGTAATTAAACATCTTTTTAATATCGATTTCCACTGTACTTTATTAAATGTCAGCATCGTAAACAAATTCTAGATAATCAGTAGGATCTTCTCGACGTTTTTCGGTCCACTGAGTCAACGGTAGCTCATCATCTGAGTTATATCTACATTCGTTCCTTAAAAATCCGCCATCTTAAAACAGTTTGCAATGGTTTTCTCTACTGACTCTATGGATAAAGTTTATAGCGTCCGAGAGAGTTACAGAAAAAATGTTACCTTTATCGATCGTCTCTACCATTTTCATAAGTAAAATCTTTCTATAATGACATTTTAAAGAATATATCACACCTTGATCCATAGGCTGGAGGTTTGCACTGGTGTTTGGAGGCATAAAAACCAATTTTAATTGCTGTAGATCAACTTCAGGTGCGCTGGTCAGTTGTCAATAAAAGTTATATTTTTCTGAATTTTAATTCTTTGTGCCATTCGATCAGTTCGTTTTTAAAAATTTCTGATGTCATCCAGGCTGATTTGTATTTTGCTGGTAAATGTTTATTTTTAAAACACCTGGGATTGGCGGACTTTCCTATCGCCAACAATTTTCTTTCTCTGTTCCAGCAATTAGTATATTTGAAAAATGTATAGCGACTGAAACACAAAATGCTGAAGAAATTCCTACTTTAATTAAAGCTGTAGTTCATTTTCTGAATAAAAGACGTAAGGAAGATCCTTATTTAACGAAAGTAGTTGCAGCAAAGGAAGTACGTGATTATATATTAATTCAAATTAAGGAAAGGTTTTCATCTAGTCATCTAAGTGGTTCGCTACTGTTTATGTCTTCTATGTTCTCGAGTTTGAAAATAAATTCCCATCGCACTATTTCTATATAGCGCTAAATATTTTGAAATCGGCTCTTAAGGGGTTTCTCGGGGGTACTGATTAAGAATCTGATGACAGATTTGAAAAGTTCCAAATGGCGGATCCAATATGACGCAATTCATTTAATTTCTTCGAGTAATTTGGAATTTTTGTATTTCCAGTAACTGTTTTCTTTGTACCTAAAGGTTTGATTAAAATATAAATACTTTATACTTAAAGCTTAGACTTTTATCTTTCTATTCTCACCTTTAAATATATTTTATATTTTAAGTTTAAGTTGTATGATTAATACGTTTATCATGAACACTTTTTTACGA
>CM032448.1:89648559-89688559 GCA_019049505.1 Pachyrhynchus sulphureomaculatus
TGCGCGTAAAAGATCGTGGTCGAAAAAGGACGAAACTCTACAAACGATGGAAAAGCTCGGATTGAGACCAAAAAAACGTGATGTGGGTTTGGTGGAATTGGGAAGGAATCGTGCATCATGAGCTATGTCAGCCTGGTTAAACAATTAATTATATACTTTAGTGTCAGCAATTGACAAGGTTGAAGCAAGCAACTGAAAAAAATCTGCCCGAACTAATCAACAGAAAGGATGTCGTCTTCCACCGTGTCGACGCCAGACCACACACTTTTTTGTAGTACAGTCATATAAGGTGAAAAAAGGTTAAACCTAGGAATGAAACTAAGAAAAGTGAACATTTGCATAAATCTTCGTTTAGACATTCTAAAAATTAGCTCAAAAGTCTCATAGAATCTCGTATCCGCGCGAAAATCGTTTTTAAGCAAATATTTTATTTTCTATGCTTCGAGTGACGTTTGAGGTCATTACAAAACTTATAGAGCATAAAATTCTCTACAAATTTGAACTCAAGTGATATTTTATATAAATAACCGTTGTCAAGATAGAGCGCGAAGAGTGGGAATACGTGTTCTTTTAGCAATGTATGTATAATGCTCCAAAATCAGAATACAGAATTGATAATTTTAGGTACACACAATTCATCAAATCAACAAAACTCAACAAACTAGTGCAGTTCTTATCTCTTCCTCTCTTGAACGGTCGGACATCGGCTACTAGACTAAAGACCTGGAAGAAATTCTATCTAGGGGTGACAGTAACCAAGTGGAATTTAACGCTACAAAAACCCAGGCGGCAGTTTTTTCTAAAAAAGTTAACCTTGCTGAACCCGACATAGTTATGTCGGGGTACTCTATTTCCCTAGCATCGTCGCTCAATTTGTTGGGCGTTAGTTTGGGAGAAAATATGTCCTGGCATGAACATGTTGCAACCATAGCAAGGAGAGCTTCTCAAAAGTTGGGAATAGTATTTCGAATCAGAAAGCTTTACACTCCACAACTGTTAATTCTTTACAAAACTCAAATTCGACCAACTATGGAATACTGCTCCCATGTTTGGGGCTCCGCTCCCAAACATACACTGCATTTGTTGGATTCTGTTCAGAGAAGAGCTGTTCGTCTGATTGGAGACCGGGAGCTGACCGGCGGCCTTGATTCGCTGGAACATAGAAGAACGGTTGGTGACTTGAATCTATTCTACAAGTATTTTCATGGAAAGTGTTCGAAGGATGTAGCCCGCTTAATTCCTTTCAGAGCGGTGCATGTTAGAAATACAAGTCGCGCTAATACTTCACATCCGTATGAGGTTCAGCTTGTTACTCCACGTACAACGCTTTTCAAGCAGTCTTTTATATGGAGAATATCATCCCTTTGGAATAATTTGCCTAGGGCTGTGTTTCCCACCGAGTACGATTTACAGCGATTGAAGAAAAACGTGAATCGCTTTTCCCGCACTCATGCCTCTCCTGGAGCGCTTTAGGGACTTCCCTGCAGCAAGTGTGCTAGACCCATAGAAAAACAACCTGTAAGTGTAGCAGCTCAACAGCATATCTATCGTATTTACCATCGGATCCAAACTTGACTAGGAAAAGATTTAGAACCCGAGGAATGGGGGGGATATTACAAAACGAGACCCTGGAACCCACAACAACATTATTACCACCAGCACCAGAAGAACTACTTAGTACGATCATCTGCAATTGCAGGAGAGGCTGTGGCGCGAACTGTGGATGGAGAAAAGTAGGATTGCAATGCTCCTCAGTTTGTAGCCAGTGTAACGGACAAGCATGCCTGAACACTTCATATCCAAATGATCTTGATGAAGCAAGTGAATATGTACCTTGAGCCTTTAGAGCTAAATATGATGGACAATGAGGATGATGATAACGGTCTGGAAATTCAATTTAGGCGACCAGAAGAGCAAGACGACAATAAACAAGAAGAATATTAAGCTGCATTCCTACTATTCATAAACAGAGTAAAAAAATCACCTTACATTTTAACTTAAATAAATTGTAATAGGTTTACGATAAACTTGTGATAAATAAAAATGTAATTACAATGTATTTAAACTATTTCATTTCAATATCTTATTGTTTATGTAAATTTCTGCTAAAAACTACTACCTATGTATGTGCGCAGGCCAAATATACTTAAATAATTTAATAAATAAGTATACCGACCTGCGGGATTGAACCCTCAACCTTCTGCACCGTAAGCAAGGTATTACACCTTGGAGTCACGGGCCGCCACTTCGGTCATCCTCAACAATTTTGTGGATTTTTTTGATGTTTTCCGGTGTAACACCTCATTTAGGCGTCCAGAACGTTCAGCATCATTTGTATCTGTACGATCGCGTTTAAATTCAGTATACCAGTAAATGATGAGCGATTTTCCAGGGGCAGACTCCCCGTAACACTTATCAAGCCATTGCTTTGCTTGAACGGCATTTTTCCTATCAAAAAACAGTGTTTAAACAACACACAAAATTAGATTTTTTCCATTGTTTTTAAAATATCAAAAATAGCTTCACTAAAACCACTGTAACTTGTAAACTAATCGTCGAAATGCCATAAACTTTTGACAAGTATCGTTTAAAGGTTGGTGTTTCTTAAAAATCATATAGATTTTTTTGAAAACGGCGACATCTATTTGTCAGACCAAAACCTTTTCAATCTACGTGGTAAAACGATTCGGGTTGTATCTCCTTCGCCGTTTCGAAGCGGGACCCTTTAACTTCTCTTTATATGAGAGAAAAGTCACAGGGTGCCAAATCAGGATAATGAAGCGAATGGCGGATGACAGTCATGGAATTGTTCGCATTTACGCTGTTGCGTACAGAACAAACTATGGTCGGTACGTTGTCGTGAGATGCGGGAGGAAACTGCCAGCTTCAAAGCCGTTTCCTAACCAATAAAAAGTTTCTCAGATATGCTCAAAATTATCCGACAACGGTCTGGGGCGATGATTTTAAGAATAATGACAGTCGAAGGTTTTCTGGGACGCTCGCCGTCTTCCATCGAAATTCGGACAGTCTTAAATCATGAAAATCACTTGAAAATTTGCGTACGGTTCGCGGCTTCGTTCCCAAAGTTTTCTGAATCAGTTCATCGGTTTAGGAGCACACGAGCTTAAACAAAATTTCATACACATACGCGCTGTTCTTTTTTCGTAACCATTGTAAAAATTGCAAAGACAATTAAACCTTACGCAAAAGTGCATATAGAACAAATTAAATGAACTAGCAAGTTGAAACTTGTCACGCGGCATTGTTAGGGATGTACCTACAGCCATCAATAGGCGCGAGTTAATACTATTTCGCGTTCTTGTTATTTTAGAGAGCTCGACAACTCGTACTCCGTGAGAGGTATCTAAATGTTGGAATAAGTGCAGGAAATCATGTTGAAGAATAAAATCGATTTTTGGCTAAAACATTGTTTTTTCTTCAAAAGTTTTCTGATTTTTCACCTCATAGTAAACAGAGAAAAATCAATTTTTGGTGAAAATCAAGATGGCTCCTTATATTTGACATAAAAAACAATGTTAGCGTTTACTTTAATTGCTTAAAAATTCTTTCCTCAAAGATAGCAATCAAATTGACTATGAAATAGGATTCGAATGAAGGGTTGCGAACCTCTTAATATACTTCCAGAAATGAACAGGTATACGGGCTCTAGTGACGTGCTACAAAGCTATTTTAATTTAAAATAATTTCGAAAGCCATGTCACGAAATGAATTCATAAATCCTTTTTAATTATGGCTAAAACAAAGAAAAATAAAAGCCGTTATGCCTTTGATTTTTATTTAAAAACTAAAAATTAGACACGTAAACAAAAGTAGTTTTGCTTTTCGACTTATAAATTATTCTGTTTTACTTTGCGTGCGTTTTACTAATTCGTGTAGAGGAACTGAAAGCAAAACGGATCCCGTAGGTAACACGGTCCATTTAAATATTTCGTAGTAGTTTGAAGGGTTGAACAGAAGTAAGATGTATTGTAACCAACCGACTTCAAACGCACAATGGGACAATACATAATTTTTACCCAAATTTATGGCCGCAATTTTCAAGGATTCTCAATAATTTATTTTTTAAATCTTCGTTCTTGATTTCTCTATCGATCTGACAGAGGGAATTTTTCATTATTTACCCTGATTTTTACTAATTTATCAATATATATATATATATATATATATATATATATATATATATATATATATATATATATATATATATATATATATAAAGGGTGATTCATTTAGAGGTACTTTTTTTTAAATAAAAAAAATGAATAAAAACAA
This sequence comes from Pachyrhynchus sulphureomaculatus, assembly GCA_019049505.1. Taxonomy (NCBI): domain Eukaryota; kingdom Metazoa; phylum Arthropoda; class Insecta; order Coleoptera; family Curculionidae; genus Pachyrhynchus; species Pachyrhynchus sulphureomaculatus. The sequence continues at coordinate 89,652,853 of CM032448.1, forward strand.
TTTTATTTTATAATCTTTATTACCATATAAAAGAACCATTCTTTACAATTATTTCTTAAAGACAATTTCTTTCAAATGTTGTCCGCGACTACGGTTAACAACGTCCATTCTGAAGTTCCAATTTTCAATGACGCGTGTGAGTATTTCGAGTGGTATTTGGCCAATGACTCGAGTAATATTGGCCTCCAATGCCTCAATTGTAGCTGGCTTATCCATGTAGACTTTGGACTTTACATAGCCCCAAAGGAAAAAGTCAAGAGGTGTGATGTTACATGATCTAGCCGGCCAATTCACTGGTCCAAAGCATGAAATGATCTGTTCGCCGAATTGCTCTCGCAGTAAAGCCATGGTTTCACGGGCTGTATGGCAAGTGGCGCCATCTTGTTGGAACCAAATTTCGTCGAGACCACGGGCTTCAATTTCTGACATCAAATAGTCTGTTATCATGGCGCGATAACGGTCACCATTCACAGTAACATTCCGCCCGGCCTCTGTTTTGAAGAAATATGGACCGATTATTCCACCGGCCGTAAACCACACCAAACAGTTGTTTTTTCTGGATTTAATGGCAGCTCTTGAACCTCTTCAGGTTGTTCATCACCCCAAATACGGGCATTTTGTTTATTCACGAACCCATTAAGCCAAAAATGGGCCTCATCGGTGAACAAAATTTTTCTCGAAAACAGTGGATCTTCTGCAAGCTTGTCAAGAGCCCAACGACTAAAACGGAAACGATTCGGAAGGTCGGTCGACTTCAGTTGTTGCACTAGTTGAATTTTGTATGCTTTTAAAGAAAGATCCTTACGTAAAATACGTCAAGTTGTTGAATATGACAGACCAAGCTGTTGAGAACGGCGACGAATCGACACTTCACGGTCTTCGCGTACACTCTCCGCTACCGCCCCTATATTTTCTTCACTACGTGCTGGATGTGGTCTATTCGGTCGACATTATCCAATAATGAAAATTGGGTCTCAAACTTATTGATGGTAGAGCGAATTGTGCGTTCGGTAGGCCGATTATGTGGACCATAAGTTGCTCTAAGCGCTCGATACACATTCCTCGTAGAACGCCCATTTTCGTAATAAAGTTGAACAATTTGTAGACGCTGTGCCGGGCTAAGTCTTTCCATTATGAATTGTCAAACACTACTGAACAGGAATGCCACTTCAGTTGACACGACGCATGCGCAATCTGCAATTAAATCACCATCACAAAAAGTACCTCTAAATGAATCACCCTTTATATATACGAGTATATATATATATATATATATATATATATATATATATATATATATATATATATATATAGGGTGCCTCATATGTATGGAATCATGATTCCACAGCAATTATTAATCAGCGTATTAAAAAAATATTTAAATAAAAGGTATGTTATAAGGCGCACATGCTGACGTTGACAATAAAATGTTTTGAACTGCCAGTTCGAAGAAATTACGTCGAAATTTTTTTAAAATGGAAAGCCCTGTATATTATTTTATTTTTGAGTCCTACTAAAAATGATTTATTGACGAAAAATTTTATTGCTGCATTTTGTGAAACTGCAATTTGAGCGTAATATCATAATGGTACATTTAAGAGAAACTGAAAGATCACTTTGTTAATGATGGTTGGTTACGGAGACCGTAGGAGAACGCAACAGGAGGTGTGTGATCTTTTTAACGCAGAATATTCGAATCGAGAACCTATTACGCAATTCGTAGTTAGCAAAACATTTAAACGATTTAGACAATCAGGTCATGTTAAGGATCGTTCAAAATCTGGACCTCCAAAAGTTAAAACAACCGATGATAAAAAGTTAGATGTTTTATTGGAAATAACAGAAAATCCCCATACAGCCACTCATCAGCTTTGCCTAGACCACAACATAAGTAAAGGTACCTTAATCGTATACTTAATGAAAAAAAAATGCATCCATACAAACCTATTCTATTGCAAGAATGATGGAACGAATCAATAATGATCCTAACCTAATTCATAATATTGTTTTTTTCTGACGAGGCTAAATTTTGTCTTAACGGAAGAGTTAACAGGGATCACTGGTCTACTGAGAATCCCCACTGGATAATCGTCGATCCCTTTTTTATCGATCGAAATCTTACAGGACAGCGGTATTTACAATTACTCCAAGAGCAAGTCGTTCCAACTTGTACAGGTTTTTTTCCCGATGAAAATAATTTGGATACCCCTAACAGGAATCTGTGGTATCAACAGGACGGAGCACCTGCTCACTATGAAATCAATGTTCGGAGATATTTGGATGCGATTTTTCCTAATCGATGGAGAAGAGGTCCGCGACCTTATGCCAGTCGATTTTTTTTATGGGGTCATTTGACAACCAAAGTTTACCGAAGTCAACCTGAAACTGTAGAAGATTTACAACAAAGAATTTAATATGAAGTAACACAGATCACAAATCAATTATGATCTTTCGAACTAAGGAATTTCACAATTTCTCTCGCTCATTTTAATACTATTTTGAAAACCCACTGCAAAATTACTAGCAACAAGTGACAGATTATAAAGTAGGGCCGAAAATTATTAATTTGTTTTCAGTCGAGCGAGCAACAGATAGCTTGATAAAATGTGGTTGATTATAACCTGTTTTTTTCAATGCAGTTCTTGAGTGTATGGAGACTTTTTTGACATTAATTTTGTTTACATTTTTATAACCATGATGTAACTTCTCAATAAAATGTTCCGTAGTTGTTTTTAATACTAATCCTCGTTGGTTAAGTTTCAAATATTAATTCAAACATGTTTTCTCATAGTTCCAATTAATTAGTTAAACATAACAGAAAAATAATATAGAAGGCAGGTGGTGTATGGAGACTTTTTGGACTGACTGTATGTGATGTAAAATGAGTATGCATAGTTCGAAACAATTTTTTTTCGGAGGGAATAAAACAAATTGAAATCTCGCTGGACCAAATGTATTGAATTTAAGGTATTTCTTACGAGAAGACAGAGAGAACATTACGTTAGAGAAAGACTCGAAATAATTTGATTTTCCGGGTATAATAAATGTGGGAACATAGCTTTTCGTTTGCTTCCCGAAGCACGTAATCAAGTGTCATTTATTTGTATTTAGTATCGATGAATATTAATTAATTAAAACGATACTTTGGATTATTTATTAAAAATATATCAATTAATAAGTATTGATAACTAAATCAATGTGCGTACCATTTACGCGATTATTCTAGTATCTTTTAAAAGAAAGTCCGACAGTGCCATGCATATATATGATTCAAAATTTAAAAGAACGCCCGCGCTCGCGCGCGCTGTCTTCTTCAAGCTACGTTACCACAGCAAAAATTCACTTCATAAAATACGTCACAAAGTAATATTTATCTAATATTTTTGCAACAACAAGGAGGTAAACTGGCTTCATATTTTAACAAACGAAAGCAAAATAATTTTTTTGATAAATATATTTTTTTTGTGACTCTTTACTTTTTAATGCACAAACAACAATAAAAATTGTAAGAAATGCATACTTTTGATAGAAGAAAAAGTATGCATTCCTATCTTTTACGTGTTAAATATCTGAAATTTTTACAATTAATTATGGCAATATGGCGTGGTAAGCCATCTTTATATTGAAGCAGTGAATGCGTGAGGCTAAAATCTATTATTTCTCAAAATCACAAGCAAAACTCATATTAACAGTTACTCGTAAGAAATTCTTTAATGGAGATTATGTTGAGAAATTAATTTTTGTTTTTGCAAAAAAAATGTTACTTATCTTGTCTTTACGAAACTTTTCAAACCACCTTCGTAGTATGTCAGACGAGTAAATTTCTGAACACAGTAGAATGATTTTTGAACAAAAATAAATATAAATATAAGAACAAGAAACATAAACACCATTAAAATAAAAAATAAGGTCAATTTATGAAGGAAAAGTGATAATAATAACCGCGTAGGCAAAAGTTTTAAGGTGATTTTTAAAACAGAAATAATTGTTCATGTCACCTTGACTGAATGGCAAGGACTCCCAAGTGTACTCTTAAACCACTCAGATAATTTATTTCACTTTCTATCACCAATGGTGATGATGAATTGCTAGAATACTATTTCAGGGTTTTAAATTTTATACTTATTTGATTGATTAGGTGTGGTGAATATGAAAATATTATTCGTTTGTAATTTTTTTTAATGATTATTGATTGATTACAATTCATCAATATAATGAAGGTTTATTAAACGTTTTAATGTAGAAATTATTTTGAAAGTATAGCGGATGACCACGGCATTGTTGCTTTGTTTATACTTCCGTTACGTTTTAAAATAATTCTTTATAATAATCTAGATGGAAGCGACGCACGTTATGTAATATAGGCTAAAAGGAAAATGCTTAAAAATATTTAACATCGCGAAAGTATGGATGATTTCAACCAAAAACACATTATACAGGATGTCTAATGAATAAGTTCAAATCTGTTCGGATTATTGCAGGAAAGCAATGGACGGCCGGCAGGGACGCATTGCATTCTCGGATGAGGAGTATCAATAAATTGTGGTCCGATGAATCCAAAATTAATTATCAAAAGCCTTCAAGTTTTTCTGAAATGACGGTTTCCAATTCTTTAAGAATGACAAAGGTAGTAGAACAACTGTTACATTAAAACGATACATGGAGATGATTAAGAACCTCACGCTACATAAAGTTTGATAGTTATAACAGGGGTTCCATAACTGTCCTTTATTCTAGGGGAGTCGCGAGCCAATACGCACAGATCGCCTGCATGCGTCGTAATCAGCTACTGCGCGGCGCGGTGCGCGTCTCATCAGCGACCCAGTAACTCAGCCCCTCCATTTCCCTGCGTTTTCGGTCGTTCATCGTTCTGTCTTTTGTTTCGGTGCTTTATTTATTCGTCGATTATAAGCGTTGATGAATGCAGTGTTTTGATTTCAAGTGTGTTGTATTTAATTTACGCGCGCGTATTCATTAGTGAAAATGGATAACTTTATTTAAATAAATAGAAAACGTGTTGAAGACGCAGGAGAGAGTAGAAAAGAAACTGTAGAAAAACGAAAAAAGTACAGAAAATATGATGACCAATATTTAGATTTTGGATTTACCTACGTTAGCAAAGGAAATATGGAACTTCCCCAATGTGTTGTTTGTCATAAGGTGCTGGCTGCTGAAAGTATGCTTCCTAATTAATTGAAATATCATTTAGAAACAACTCACAGTAATTTACAAGAAAAGCCGCGAGATTTTTGTGCAAGAAAATTGCGGGGAATTGAAACTTCAGTCGACATCCTTTTTTCCAGAGTATCTATTCCTTCCAAAGCACTGCTCGCCTCTTACAATGTCGCATTTTAATAAATATTTTCCAGAGAATCTGAATCAATACGACCGGATTAGAAACCCATTTCAATAGACACCACCACCATCTACACTTTCAACAGTCGAGGAAGAACAGCTATCTTGAGCCTAAAATCACGATTCGATAAAGACAAACTGTTTCAATTTTACAGCAAAGCATCTCAAGAATATCCTACTATCAACACTACGTGTTTGAGGGTTCTTTTAGCATTTGCTACGTCGTACTTGTGTGAAACTGACTTTTCTGCAGTTGCAGTAATCAAATCGAAGTACAGGTCACAAATAAATTTAGAAAAAGAAATGAGAGTAGCAATTTCAAAACTTCAGTCAGCCCCGATTTAAGAAGTTATGCTCAGAAAAACAAGCTCATCCTTCTCATTAATGGTATTGTTTATAGTTTTTTTTATGTTTTTTAATAAATAATAATTAAGTTCCTATATTCTTTGGGTTTTTTTTTTGAATAATAAAGTAATTTTATTGTCTGCTAGAGCTACACACAGATATCTTCTTTTAGAAGGGCGTCGCAAAAAATTGCAACCTGTAAAGGGAGTTGCATTAAAAAAAAAAAAAAAATTGGGATCTCCTGGGTTATAAATTTTGGTCTGTACAGTTTCGATGGAGCTGAGTCATGAAACTGAGAAAATCATCAAGTTTGATGAGGATTTTTTGCTGTCTAAACGAATGAATATCCCAGGCTGTAGCTGGAGTATTTAAAAATACAGCTAAAATTTCTGCACAATGAATTTCCAAATTCCCCCAAATGGGGAGTATTTTTTGCGAATTGTCACATGTGGAGAGAGATGAATGTCTATTGGAATACTCCCACCAAGTGGAAATCAATATAAGGGGTTCATAAGGGCTCTTCACCTGCAAAGAAGGCGAACATTCAGTCGTCTTCTGGAAGGTTGATGGCGCCCGTTTCTTGGGAATGCGAAGGAGTTTGGCTTATTGAATAAATAAAAAAAAGAACCACAATTAAGGGAGAGGTTTACAGAAGGCCAAACTGAAACCTAAAGCAGGCCATTAAAGAAAAACGTCCGAATTCATGGAAAATTAAAACTTTGCCGTTGCACAGCAAGAGCCGGGACTATAAAGCAAATCTCTACATATTTTATTTATTTTATTGCTTAGGATCATTTGTTTAAATCTTTTCAATTTAATTATTTTCTTGTTCTTATAAGCATCCAATAATGATTAAAATTTTATAATTTCTTATTGTACTCAATTGTTTGCTACCTAAAATATGGCAACACCTCTTTTCTAACTGTATCTATCAGTTGATGAAAACTAAGCAAAAGAAGGTTTCGTGTATTTCAATTTCCAACTGAATTTTTTGAAGGTAACCGGGTAGAGTTCTCGAGAAAAAAAAAGGTTAGTTTGTTTTATTGGGTATATTTTGTATTATCTTCTTCTTCTTACACTTTTATGAGGCGAATCGCCCATAAAATCTGGTTACTGTTCTTGTGATGTTAATTGCCAACTGTCACGCCATCTCTAGGGAGGTATTCCCGGTCCTAGTATCCGCCATTCATGTTCATTCCAACCACGTCTTCTGGCCCTCACCCATCGCACCACGTCCTCAACTTTGTATTCCTCTCTTATATGAATGTTTCTGTGTCTATCCCACATTTAGTATCCTGCAATTGTTTGAAGAGCCTTCATTTCTGTTGTTCTCATTTGTCCTTTGTTTTTACGGTATTGTCTGCTTTAGTCTCAGCTCCATAAGTTATCATCGGTCTGACGTAGGTTTTGTATATTTTGGATTTACAGTCGATGGTTAGATGTTTGTTTCTCTAGATTATTTGTTTTAAATGTCCCGAGATAGTGGCGGCCTTGTTGATTTGTTGTCTAGCTCCATTTTTAAGGTTTCCACTGGTAGGTGTTCTTATACCAAGATAATCAAACTCCAACGCTTGTTCAATTGCCGCGTTATTCATTACCAATTTAACGGTAACGGTTCTCTGGAATTTGTCATTGTTTTTTTTGTTGTGGAAATTTTCGTATTCTGTTGTGTTTTTAAATGTACGAAGTAGTCGTTGTAGGTCGTCTTCAGATTCAGCCATCAAAAATGCATCATCTGCTTAACATAAGCTACTCATGTGTGGATTACCAAACCTATATCCCACGGCACGTAATCTTATCCATGATAACATTAAATAATAGTGGACTGAGACTGTCTCCTTGGCGATTTCTCGTTTGCGTTTTTATTTCTGAACTTGGCCTTTTGTCTACTCTTATTTTGGTGGTGTTGTGAATAATCACATCTTTGATTATTTTGATGTATTTTCTGGGTACATGTTTCTTTTCCAGTACACTAACCACGGACTTTTGTATTATGTTTGTATATATTATTTTTAGTTATTTTATTATCTTAATTGGTGTTTATAGATATTTCATAATTGTATTTTATTTATTTTAGTGAATGACGCAGCTGACTTTGAAGCAGACATTGAGGTAGAATGAGACGTTGTCGACTTAGCTTTTGTGCCTTTGCATCAGTGATCGGCTAAGTTTTCGGGATGCATTTGTTACGGAGGTATAAAATGATCAGTGGCTTTACAAAACACACCCCAAATGAGTTTTCAACAAAGTTTGTTTCCATTCTTTACTGAAAACTGATGACCTTGAAATTATTGTTTTTTTTTTATAAAGCAGATAAATTATGAAAGGTAATGCACTCGTGATAATTTTCGTTCTATCTACACCCCATGGAGAATATTCCAGAATTTTTTCAAAATTCTTTGCTAAGTACTCTTCGAGATAAGGCGGGGGAGAGAGCGATTTTTGGCGATTTTTTAAAAATAATACAAAGAAGAGTGTGCGAAAGTATTACTTTATATATATATATATATATATATATATATATAATATAAATATATATAAATATATATATATATATATATATATATATATATATATATATATATATATATATATATATATATATATATATATATATATATATACAGTCCCTGGCCAAATTATTAGACGCACTGCAAGATTTCATGTAAAATATTAATTACCGAGTGATATTGTACCGTTTTATTATTTTAAATTGATTTGTATTTTATTTTTATATTATCCAATCAATTACCTATTTATTTGACATAAATAAAACAGCATTATATTTAGAAAAACATAAGTTTATTAAGTTTTAAAGAAAAGTGAAATTAATGTTAGTAAAAGTCAATATTTAGTTGAGCCACCTTTAGCCGCTATCAAAGCTTTAATTCTGCGAGGCATGCTATCAATGCAAGATTGTACTGTCTCCTGCATTTGAGGATGATGATTCCACACATGAATAATCTTTTCTAGGAGCTGGGTTTTGTTGGTAATCACATCTTTAGCCACTTCTCTTTTCATCAGCTCCCACACATTTTCAATGGGGTTTATATCAGGGCCAATCCAACAGAGAGATATTTTTTTCTGCCAAAAAAGCTTTAACAGACCGAGCAGTGTGGCAGGGAGCTCCATCTTGCATGAAAGTGAGTGGTTCCCCATTTAGAAACCATTCTCTGAGCTGCGGAATCTACCGATTTTGTAATACTTCTTTGTACTGATCTTGCCTCATTATTCCTTTGACGACGTACAGACGTCCAGTGCCCTTGCCGCTGATGACTGACCAAATCATCACTTTGGTGGGATGTTTAACCGTTGGGACGACACAATCAGGATGAAACTTTTCTCCATGACGACGACGCACATACTGAGCTTTATTCTGCAAAATTTCGAATTTGCTTTCGTCACTGAAGCAGACCTGTCAAAAATAGGAAAAATATATAAACTTCCATGTTTATTTGCTTTATTTAACTGAAAATGATAATAATGTATCAATTATTGATTAAATTGCTCTATCTTACCGATCTCTAGAGGTCCATATCTTTGTCTTGCCATTGTTTGGCCCACTTTAGGCGCTTTGCTTTCATTGCAGCTGTTAACTTGGGCTTCCTGGCGGGGCGACAGGTCTTAAAATCTAATTCTTTCAATTTTCTTCGAACAGTGCGCTCAGAAGCATTTACGCTAGCATCCTGGAGTTGTGATTTTATTATCTTTGTGGTAGCAAATCTGTTTTCTACACAAATTTTCTTCAAACATCTCTCTGACCGTGGAGTGAAAATTGGTTTTCTACCGCATCTTTTCTTTCTTTTCGGGCTTAATTCCTTCCCTGACTCAATTTTCTTGTTTATGCGTCGTACACTAGCTTCAGAAACCTCCAATCTTCGTGATATTTTTCGGTTTGTAAATGTTTTCGCAATCACAAGGGCCTTCACTTCAGCTTTTTTTACGTGGTGAAAGATCGCCTTTTCTACCCATAATGAAAATAGTCCAATTACTTTTTTAAAACACTGCATACAAAATAAACTAATAACTGAGTAGTATAAAACTGTTAAACAAACAATCACAGTCCATAAAGCCACAGAAACACGTCCGTACCTGACTCGATTCCGATCGCGACTGATACAGGTTTGTACTTATTTACGTTCATGTATCACTTTGTCAACACACTGTTGCCATATGTTAAAAATAAATACAAATATGTAGTCTACAACAATTCTTTTAAATAAAAATCAATAATATTGTAGTTTAAATATACCATTATTGCATAAAAACTCTTAAGAAACATAAAATTACTAAAAAAAATACAGTGCGTCTAATAATTTGGCCAGGGACTGTATATATATATATATATATATATATATATATATATATATATATATATATATATATATATATATATATATATATATATATATATATATCTATATATATATATATATATATATATATATATATATATATAATATATATATATATATATATATATATATTGTTTTCACAAGCTTTCATGTGACACCACACTCGATGACCTAGGAAAAAAATTTTTTTTTCACTTCCGATTTCACCCCCCAAAACTAACCCCTTAAGTCAAAAGTTAACTTTCAAAACTACATGGCCCTGATGAGGCCATCAATTCCTATATTATTACCAAATTTCAACTTTCTGTGACAAATAGTTTCGGAGAAAATCGGGCGTGACAGACAGACAGGCGGACAGACAGACACCGAAATCATCTTATAAGTGTTCCCTACGGAACACTAAAAAGATGCCAAGAGGAAGTTTTTGTTGTGGGGTTAGTGCTTGTAAAAATATATGTGGTATCTCCAAAGGAGTTAGTTATTCCACTTGTACTTTTGTTCTAAATTCAGGGCATAACTATGGTTATCAGCATGTAATCGACCAGGTGTCAATTTGGATATTGAAAAACTATATAACACATATGGAGTATGTAGCCTGCATTTCACAAATTCAATGTTTCTAAATGACCTCAAGAATCGATTGCAAAATCATGCTTATCCAGTCATCAATTTGGGAAATGAAGTTGGAATCCCATTAAATGATGAAAGCCAGTATATCTACTCGTACAAATGACAATGACTATTTTACATGATCCAATCTAAAGATAATGAATGTATGTCTCCAGATTTCAACGATGAAATACAAAAAGTCATTAGTTTGTATGAAAATTATTATATTAGATTTAACTAATGATAAAATGGAGCAAAAATAATGTTCACTTCATTTTTAAGTTCAGAAGAAAGACGATCTCATCTTAAAATGATAATTATAATTATTTTCAATTTTTTTACCAGGTTACTGGAATTCGCTGAAACATAAGGAGCATGATTGTTGACATACGCGCATACATTTTTTCTCCCTGGACAATATCTCTAATAGTTGAGAAATATAAATTCAACATTGAGATAATACGTAGGCTGAAAAGTTTTTGGTCTAGCTACTTAAAACACATTTTTTTTGGCGAAATTCGTATTTTATTCATCAATATACTCTCCTTCAAGAGCGATACAATCAATCCAACGCTTTTCTAACATTTCTATACCTCTCTTGTAGAAGGACTTGTCTTTGCCTTCAAAATAGGCCTCAGTTTCGGCGATAACTTCTTCATTCGAGCCAAATTTCTTTCGTGCGAGCATTTTTTTGAGGTCCACGAATAGATAATAGTCGCTGGAGGCCAAATCTAGAGAATACGATGGATGAGGAAGCAATTCGAAGTTCAATTCATGCAATTTTACTATCGTAACCATTGTCTTGTGACACGGGTCATTGTCTTGATAAAAGAGTACTTTTTTCTTGTTCATTTGGAGCCGTTTCTGTGCTATTTCTGCCTTCAAACGCACCAATAACTTTGTATAATATTCGCTATTGATGGTTTTTCTCTGCTCAGCATGATCGATGAAAATTATTCCATGTGCATCCCAAAATACAGAGGCAAAAATCTTCCCAGCCGACTATTGTGTTTTTTGGTCGCTTTGGGCGGCTTTTATCGACTGCCAATTTGATTCCGGTGTGTAGTGGTGGATCCATGTTTCTTCCATTGTCGCATATCGTATGAAAAAATTCTTTTTATTGTGCTTAAACAAGTCCAAACAGCGCTCAGAATCATCAATACGTTGTTGTTTTTGGTCCACTGTGAGAAAACGCAGTACCCATTTCGAACAGAGTTTTCTCATGCTCAAATGTTCATGCAAAATATGACCAACACGTTCTTTTGATATCTTTAGGGTGTCAGCTATCTCACGCAATTTCACTTTACGGTCATCCAAAACAATTTTGTGGATTTTTTTGATGTTTTCCGGTGTAACCACCTCATTTGGGCGTCCAGAGCGTTCAGCATTATTTATATCTCTACGGCCGCGTTTAAACTCAGCATACCAGTAAATGATGAGTGAATGAGTTTCCAGGGGCAGAGTCCCCGTAACACTTATCAAGCCATTGCTTTGCTTGAACGGTATTTTTTCCCATCAAAAAACAGTGTTTAATCAACACACGAAATTCGATTTTGTTTCATTGTTTTGAAAATATCAAAAGTAGGGTCACTAAACTGTAACTTGTAAACTAATCTTCGACAAGTGGTGAAATTTTGACACGTATCGTTTTAAGGTTGGTGCTTACTAAAAATCATATGGATTTTTTGAAAAGGGCGACGTCTATGTGTCAGACCAAAATCGTTTCAGTCTACGTATTATTTGAATGAATAAGGCGCAAAAACCGTTGAAGCCAAATGTATTTTTGCCTTTTTCCCTGTTTTTTCTGTATGTATGTTTTAATAAGAACGTGATAAAGAAAAACTTTTCTCGTTTTTTTCTTTCTTTCAATCAGCAAAATTGATTTTTATTCTGCAGAGAAAGATTTTTCTTGAAAGAAGGAATTTAAATATTTCGAAAACTCACGAGCATCATACTAGCAATGTGGCGACAAGTCATATGATCAGTGCCGAGTCGAACTGTCACTACTGTGTTTTAGGTTAACTAGGGTAATGCTAAGACGTTTAAAGGAAGAGGGCTTCCGTCAAGGTGTGGGGAGCAGGAAATATAAAAAATAACAGCATGCAGGGTATCTTCTGCCGATTATGTGGCTCGTAATCCACGTTAAATACTACTACTATTACTACTATTTTATAAAAAAGAAGTCCTGTTTTTTTTTTACGTACAATACGTCAGTACAGAAAAAACGAGACATCACTCGCTAAAACTCTCTATTGTAGTGTCCTTTGTAGTAGATTACTGGGTCGGATATAATTTTTTATCGTTGTAAACCCGTCTAAACACGTCTATAAATAGTTCATAAACATTGGTTTAATATACCATATTTTTTAAGTTTATAGCCTATAATATCCCGCACTTCCCACAAAAATAACAATTTCAGATTATTTATGTAACATCTAGAGATACTTGTGAAAAAAATATGAGTCTGAAATTTTATAGATTATATAGAAAATTAATTAAAAGGGGGAAAATAAAAACTAAACGAAGGGAAAATATCAACTTGCACAAAATATAATACGTCTAATCACTAGACAAAGAATGTCATTTATATCATCATGTCTTGCCATATTAGTGATCTATTAGAAACTTCAATGCGTGCAGTAAGGATAAGCAGGAAACACTGGACAGAATTGCAACCTCGTTTTCTGCAAAAAGTTACTTTACTATGCTTCCGTGCAACACCACTACAAAACTGAATGATTGCATGTGGTCTGGTAGTTAAATCTTCTATAGATACCTATCGGTGTTGTCACTTTGTTCATTTTAATAGCAGGTTATGTGTGGTTAAATACAACTTATTTAAGTACAAATAGAAAATACTCAGGTGCTTCTTAAAAATATATTATTATTTACTTTCTTCTTTATTAGATAAAATTATGAACTTCATTAGATTGGACTTTCGATGACATTGAGAAAGCCAGTGAATTTCTCAAATTTTGGAAGTATGACAACACAGTCAACTTTCAGGTCAGGTTAGATGTGCGCCTTGCTTAAAAGTAAAGATCACACAAGATGGTTGGACACAGAGAAAGAGGACAGGAGAATATTCAGCGTTTTGAATTCACTTACTACTCGTACTTTGGTCGAAAACTATTTCGAATGGAAAAAAAGCGTCTGTGCAGCGCTATTTATATCTTGATTATAGCACTTTATGAATCAAAGAATTAGTGTGGAATATATATATATATATATATATATATATATATATATATATATATATATATATACGTATATATATATATATATATATATATATATATATATATATATATATATATATATATATATATAGACAGTACAATCCCGATTATCCGAATCGCAATTATCTAAAATCCAGCTTATCCGAAACAAACTGTTAAAAAGCAAATTGTATTCCCATTAAACGAAAAAATCCCCATTATTCGAAACAGACGATGAGTGGTTTCCTTAACGCGTCGAGGACTCCCCGACGTCTAGAATTTCATCGCTGTCTATGCTTTGGTTAGTCGACGAGTGTTATAAGTTACTCATTACGTCTATTATTATCGCAGAGCTAATAGTTTCGTTTTAATAGATATTTTACAAAATGGAACATCATAATAATAAGCGTAAACGTGTTGTTATTACCTTAAAAGAGAAACTTGAAGCAATTCAACGTTTAGATAATGGTGAACTTCTTAAAAATATAGAGAAGGATTTAGGTGTAGCCGTGAGTACTGTTTCAGAGTGGAGAAAAAATCGCGAAAAACTTGAAAAATGGTGTAGTGTTTTGTCATCGCCCACACAGGTACGACAAAGTATGAAAAGCGGTGAATACCAAAAAGGGGATGATTCTTTTTTTTATGGTTTACACAGAATCGAGAACGTGGAATACCAATTTCAGGAACAATTTTAAAACATAAGGCAGTGAGTTTAAGCGAAAAAATTGCCGGTTATTGAAGCGCATGTAAATTTTTCTGCAAGTGATGGATGGCTAGACAGGTGGAAAAAAAGACATGGTGTACGTCAACTGAAAGTTTGTGGAGAAAGATTGTCGGCTGATGTATCTGTTGCAAAAAAATTTGCAGAGAATTTTGAGCAGCTTATGAAAGAACATGGTTTACAACCAAACCAAATCTATAATTGTGATGAAACAGGCTTGAACTACAAAATGTTGCCGTCAAATACCTTAGCTTCAAAAACGGAAGCTGAAGCATCTGGTTACAAACGTAGCAAAGAACGTATTACTGTTATTGCATACAGTAATGCTTCTGGAAGACACAAACTGCCATTATTATGTATTGGCAAGTCAGCAAATCCACGAACCTTTAAAAATATTCGTCGCAATGCTTTTCCTGTTTTGTATAAAAATCAAAACAATGCCTGGATAAACGCGACTCTATTTAAAGACTGGTTTTTTGGAGATTTTGTTCTCAAAGTGGAACATGGATATCCTAGAAAATGTATTCTGTTACTAGATAACGCCCCCACTCACCCAAGTGCGGAGCAACTTGAAAGTGGGGAAATAAAAGCAATGTTTTTGCCTCCTGCTGTAACTTCTCTTATTCAGCCTATGGATCAGGGTGTACTGGAAAATTTAAAACGCAATTACAGGCGTTTGTTATTGGAGCATATTTTAGAAGAAGTAGATGAAGGTGGCAATCTTACTGATTGTCTAAAAAAGATAAATTTGAAAAATGTTATATATTGGAATCAAGTAAAGAGTAGTACTTTGGAAAAATCTTAGTCAAAATTGATTCCACAAGAGAAGAGACATTACTCAAAGACAGAAATAGAAGATAATGAAAGTTTACATCAAATTATTACAAGAATATCAGGATGTGAAAGTGTTACGAAAACCGTTGTTTGTGAACGGTTAAACAGTGATAGTGTGGAAGATGAAATGACGGACCAAGAATTAATTAAAAGTGTATGCGAAAATACTAATAAAATAGACAGTGATGATGAAAACGAAGTAGAAGCCACTGATAATATTCCAGTAAACCTGTCACATTCAGAAGGACTAGAGGCCCTAGAAAAAGCGTTAACTTATGTAGAACAACAAGAAAATGCAACCGCCGCGGACGTTTTGCTTATCAAACGTTGGAGAGACATTGCGGTCAAAAACAGAACTAACGCAAAACGAGTGCAGTTAAAAATTACCTCAGTTTTAAATTTCGGGTATATATATATATATATATATATATATATATATATATATATATATATATATATATATATATATATATATGTTACAATAGAGGTTTTCACGGATGGTGGAATGTAATACATTAAAATTTCGGGTTTTAAACCGTTCGTCTAACAATGAATTTGCACGACGTTTCGCCAAAATCTCATTTGGCATTTTCAAGTGCTCCTGCTTGATACTGTACGATAACTTGTCAAGAGTTTTCGCCGATCCTACATAGGCTTTTTGCCATAGATTACATTAAAATTTGGCTATTTCAGTTTTACAGCACTTTATGTTCATACTGTGAAAAAATTATCTGCCCGATTTACTAAAGAGACCTAGCATTCAAACTGGTCTAGTTCGACCATTTGGGGTTTAAACTGATATCACCAGCTAAAGTTATAACGCTGAGCTGAACAAGACCAGGAAATTCGTTTTTAATTATGATTAAACCCGTAAAAATAAAATATTACGTTAAAATTTTAAAAATAATTTTCTGCCGATTCCAAGACTTTAACATTCGATTTATTTATTAGATTGTATTTTAAAAACCGTCAATTTGACCATATTTACAGTCTAATACATTACATTGCTAAAGAGTCAACTAGATAACTTAGGGTTTTATTTAGATTTCATGGCAATGGCAATTAGAGCGGGTCAGCCTTATAAACTATATCCCCCTCCAAGGTATTTCCTGCTATACTGCACACTATTTTCACACTATTTTCATTTTCATTTAGCTTCAGCTTATGGCGTCGTTTAGGTATGCCGCTGTTTGGGTTACCTTGGCGGCTTGGTATTTCACAATTTCCCACTATTGTACCGATATCAACACAAACCTCATTTCTTGTTGACTCTGTGGGTAGCCACAGGACAGATATTAGACTATTAAAGCGGAAACTCCAACGGTAAAAATTTTAATCTTTAAAATTTGACTTAAAAAAATAATAATAATAAAACTACATTTGCAGTGTTTTAAACATTTAACTGCTAAATAATATTTTAATTTCACACGTTTTAATAAACATAAGTAAAGATAAAAATTTCTTCTACATCGTAAAATGAATATTTTATTTTGTGGTTTATATTCGAAATAGCGTAAATTAAAATTTTTATTCTATAATAAAATTAAATTTATTATTACATTTGATGAAATTACTACTATATTTCGATGGAATTAACAAATAAATTTTGAAATGCCAGATAATGCATAAGGGTATTTTTTAGAAGATATTAAAGAGATTTTGCAACGATTATTTTCATAGGCCTTTGTCCTTATCGTTATCTCAACCATGCGAAAGAATTGCATTTTCACCCTACGGCAGAAATGCAATAAAATAAAGTAAAAGTAAGGTTAGGTTAGTATTCATCTTCTATAAACTTAGGGGATTTTTTTAATGTTCCGTACGGAACACTTATAAGATGACTTCGGTGTCTGTCCGTCTGTCTGTCTGTCCGTCTGTCTGTCTATCATACCCGATTTTCTCAGAAACTATTTGTCATAGAAAGTTGAAATTTGGTAATAATATAGGAATTGATGGCCTCATAAGACCCATGTAGTTTTGAAAGTGAAATTTTGACTTAAGGGGTTAATTTTGGGGGTGAAATCGGGATTTTGTTACTAGGTCATCGAGTGTGGTGTCAAATGAAAGCTTGTGAAAACACGAGTAATATATATATATATATATATATATATATATATATATATATATATATATATATATATATATATAATATATATAAAATGCAACGTCTCTCTGTCTGTCTGTCTGTCTGTCCGTTAGTGCGCTTATCACTGGAGAACCACTTATCCGATTTACGTACTTTTTTTTTTAAAACATACATATGTTCTCTGGCCAGGTTATAGGCTATATTTTATTACGATAGGTAGCATAGGGAATGAGCAGTGACGCCTTTCCTTGCAGTACACAGCCTAAACCATTAAATTTGGAACAATATTATGTAGCAGAGAATATCTATAATCCATAATATATATAAAATGTCTTTCTGTCTGTCCATTAGTGCGTTTATCAGGCGAGAACCACTTATCCGATTTACGTGTCTTTTTTTAAATTCATACATATATTCTTTGGCCAGGTTATATAGTTATAATAATAATCTATATCTATAATATATGTAAAATGCAACGTCTCTCTGCCTGTCTGTCTGTCCGTTAGTGCGCTTATCAGTCGAGAACCACTTATCCGATATACGTGATTTTTTAAATTCATACATATGTTCTCTGACCAGGTTATATAATAATAATAATAATAATCTATATAAAACGCACCGTCTCTCTGTCTGTCTGCCCGTTAGTGTGCTTATCATTCGAGAACCACTCATCGGATTTACGTGATTTTTTTTAAATTCTTAATTTAATATATATCAAAAAAAATCTATAATATATATAAAACGTAACGTCTCTCTGTCTGTCTGTCTATCCATTACTGCGCTTAGCACTCAAGAACCACTTATCCGATTTACGTGTTTTTTTTTTATAAAATGCAAAGGGAATAAACAGAGACAAAATGCTAATATGTAGGAAAAAAGATGGAAGTTTAGCAGTAAGCTTCGCAAAAAAACTGAATAGATGGGGAGAATACTTTAAAGAAACACTAAATGGAGATGAAAATGAGTTGAATGAGAAATAGGAAGCAAAATTAACTGAAGGGCAGGAGGCGAAAAATAAACCCTGCAAAGAAGAAATAAGAGAAATACTCAGAACCCAAAAAAAATAAGACCTCGGGTGGAAATTGTAGAACTGATAAAAGCTGGAGGAGTAGATCTGGAAAATGAAATATGCCGGTTGGTGCAAGAAATATGGGAAACAGAAAAGATGGCAGTGAGCTGGAGAGAGTCGCTCATTTGTTCAATATACAAAAAAGGAGAAAAAACTATATGTGCTAATTACAGACCAATAGCCTTACTGGATGTCGTGTACAAGATAGTAATGTTGACTATCAAAAACAGACTAGCAGGGAAAGCCGAGTCTATTCTGGAAGAGTACCAGTGTGGATTCAGGAAAAATAGATCGGTTACAGACCAGATATTTTCGATTAAGCAAATCCAAGATAACAGCTTAGAACAAAATTTGGCACTACACTTGGTCTCTATGGATTTCAGAGAAGCATATGACTCTGCAAATAGAGAAGGACTCTACAAGATAATGGAAGAACTAAAAATTCCAAGTAAATTGATTCGCATGGTGAGAATGACCCTGAATGACACAGAATAGAGTGTTGGTTGAGGGCAAAGTATCAGACAAGTTTAAGGTGAAGACAGGATTAAGACAGGGGGAACCAGTGTCGACATGTCTATTTAATTTGGTACTAGAGAAGATAATCCGGGAGTCAGAAATAAAAACGATATACCAACAATCATGGCAATGCTTGGCCTATGCGGATGATGTAGCAGTGATTGCAAGAGCAAAAGAGAACCTCAAAAAAGCCATAAGTAGGATAGAAGAAAGGGGAAGGATGAGAGGACTAAAGATAAATGAGGAAAAAACAAAAAATACATGGAAATTACAAAGAAGAAGGATAATAAAAACAACAAAAGTTTAGATATAATAAACAACTGAGGGAAAAGATATATGTTTGAAAAAGTAGACAAATTTAATTTATCTGGGAGTCACAAGAAAGACGGAGATACAAGAAAGAATAGCGAAAGGACAGAGATGTTTGGGGGCAATAAATCCAATATTGAAATCAAAGAATGTATCAAGAAAAGTAAAAGAAAGAATATATACGACAGTTGTCAGACCCACGGTGACATATAGATGCGAAACGTGGAAACTGAATGCAAGAGAAAAGGAGACGTTGGAGTGGGAAAGGAAAGCTTTGAGAAGAATTTACGGAGGAAGGAAAGAAGAGGGACTGTGGAGAAGAAGAACAAACTACGAATTAAAATGCCTATATACGAAACCCCTTATAAGCCAAATCATAATAAGCCAGCGATTAGGATGCTTGGGACACGTCGCAAGGATGAAGGAAGAAAGACAGGCAAAGCAAGCCCTAATAAGAGGAGTGGTTGGAAGAAGAGGCAAGGGTAGACCTCGATCTACATGGATTCAGGCAGTAAAGTAAGATCCGGAGTTGATGGGAATCCCGCATTGGGAAAAGCTAACAGGAGACAAAAAGAAGTGGAGACAAGTATGCAACCAAGCCATGAGCCTCTAAGGCCCCTTTAGCTGTATAATAATATAAACATAACGAATAAGCAGTGACGATAAAGGTGAATCAAGTCCACGCGAGCGGAGCCGCAGGCACTGCTAGTATATATATTTATATATATATATATATATATATATATATATATATATATATATATATATATATATATATATATATAATGTAATACTTGCGTGCACTTTCCTTCGTATATTATCGCGAAAAATCGCTGTCCACCCGCCTTATCTCGAAAAGGACTTAGAAAAAAAACAGGCACTACTATAGTAGCGATGAGAATAACGAACTTCAAATAACCTCTCTTATAAGTTCCTAAATAAGGGAAATCGTTATCCTTAATAAAGGTTTTCTCTTATTTTGTTTGAATACTGCTCAAGCTCCACACAATGGGCGCATGTTTTAAATAACGGTAACAGTCCTTATATTTAATTTCTTCTCTTTACTATTGCGCATGATTCAAATAAAGATAAAGACAGTGGCCTGCCAAAATAAGCCTTGCAAAATCTCTTTATTATGAGGTATGTATTATTACGAAGTTATTATGTACGCAAATTCAGTGTTTTAATTTTGACGACTAAAGATCTCTGAAGATATATCGTGCAATCGTAGACGAAACGTCGAAAAGTCACCTTAATCTGACACAGTTTAAGGCTAAGGACCATGATTTTTTATCTCACCAAGGCCAGAAAAGCTTCTGTTTCACTTTAGTCATTTGTTAATATTCTTATAACATGGGAAATGTTCGATGGAAGTAGTCCGCTTGATTTCTCCTAAAGGGGTGGAATACATGTCGGACTTATACGTCACATCCGCATGAGCTTCAGCTTGTCGCAACTTCCAACGCCCTCTGCGTGAACTCGTTTATATAGGGAATCCCACCTCTTTGGAAAGAACTGTACCGGGCTGTGTATACCATCGAATAGAACCTGGGTCAATTTTTAATATTAACAGAATCGCTATTACGGTGAACGCATCGCTCTGATTTCAGCTCGTGGGCTATGCCAGTAAGAAAAACCGGCCAAGTGCAAATCGGGCTTGCGCAATTAGTGTTCCTTACAGTGATTGCTTTTGAAATAAAAATTTTTGTTACAGAGGTATAAAATGATCAATAACTTCAAATTCTTAATTTAATATATACCAAAAAAAAATCTATAATATATATATAAAACGTAACGTCTCTCTGTCTGTCCAATAGTGCGCTTAGCACTCAAGAACCACTTATCCGATTTACGTGTTCTTTTTTTATAAAATGCAAAGGGAATAAACAGAAACAAAATGCTAATACGTAGGAAAAAAGATGGAAATTTAGCAGTAAGCTTAGCAGAAAGACTGAATACTTTAAAGAAACATTAAATGAAGTTGGAAATGAGGAGTTCAATGAGAAATAGGAAGCAAAATTAACTGAAGGGTAGGAGGACAAACAAACCCTGCAAAGAAGAAATAAGAGAAATACTCAGAACCCAAAAAAAAATAAGGCACCGGGTGGAAATTGTATAACAGCAGAAATAATAAAAGCTGGAGGAGTAGATCTGGGAAAATGAAATATGCCGGTTCGTGCAAGAAATATGGAAAACAGAAAAGATGCCAGTGAGCTGGAGAGAGTCACTCATTTGTCCAATATACAAAAAAGGAGAAAAAACTATATGTGCTGATATAGACCAATTGTCTTACTGGATGTCGTGTACAAGATAGTAGTGGTGACTATGAAAAACAGACTAGAAAAGAAAGCCGAGTCTATTCTGGGAAAGTACCAGTGTGGATTCAGGAAAAATAGATCCGTTACAGACCAGATATTTTCGATTAAGTAAATCCAAGATAATAGCTTAGAACAAAATTTGTCACTACCTTTGGTCTTTGTGGATTTCAGAGAAGCATATGACTCTACAAGATAATGGAAGAACTAAAAATTCCAAGTAAATTGAATCGCATGGTGAGAATAATCCTGAATGACAGAAAATAGAGTGTTGGTTGAGGGCACAGTATCAGACAAGTTTAAGGTGAAGAGAGGATTAAGACAATTAAATAGATATGTCAGTGTCGACATGTCTATTTAATTTGTTACGAACGATATACCAACAAACCTGCCAATGCTTGGCAGATGGTGTAGCAATAATTGCAAGAGCAAAAGAGAACCTCAAAAAAGCCATAAGTAGGATAGAAGAAAGGGGAAGGATGAGAGGACTAAAGATAAATTACAAAGAAGCAGGATAATAAAAACAACAAAAGTTTAGATATAATAAACAACTTAGGGCAAAGATATATGTTTGACAAAGTAGACAAATTTAATTATCTGGAAGTAACAATAACAGAGAGTGGACAAGAAAGGACGGAGATACAAGAAAGAATAGTGAAAGGACAGAGGGGGCAATGAATCCAATATTGAAATCAAAGAATGTATCAAGAAAAGCAAAAGAAAGAATATATACGACAGTTGTCAGACCCACGGTGACATATAGATGCGAAACGTAGAAACTGAATGCAAGAGAAAAGGACACGTTGGAGGTGTGGGAAAGGAAATCTTTGAGAAGAATCTACGGAAAAAGGAGAGAAGAGGGACTATGGAGAAGAAGAACAAACTACGAATTAAAATGTCTATATACGAAACCCCTTATAAGCCAAATCATAAGGAGCCAGCGATTAAGATGGTTGGGACACGTGGCAAGAATGAAGGAAGAAAGACAGGCAAGGCAAGCCCTCATAAGAGTAGTGACTGGAAGAAGAGGCATGGGTAGACCTCGATCTACATGGATTCAGGCCGTAAAGCAAAAAAAAGTGGAGACAAGTATGCAACCAAGCCATGAGCCTCTAAGGCATCTCGAGCTATATAAAAATATAAACATAACGAATAAGCAATGACGATAAAGGTGAATCAAGTCCACGCGAGCGGAGCCGCGGGCACGGCTAGTTATATATATTTTTGAACTCGTGTTTTTACAAGCTTTGATTTGACACTCCACTCGACAGCCCGGTAATTTTTTGTTTTCACTTCCCATTTCATCCCCCAAAACCAACTCTTTTAGTTAAGATTTAACTTTCAAAACTACACGGCTCTGATGAGGCCATTAATTTCTATATTAGTTCCAAATTTTAACTTTCTAAGTCAAATAATTTTCGGAGAAAATCGGATGTGACAGACGGACAGATAGACCGACAGATAGATGGACAGACAGAACGACTGACAGACGGACAGACAGACGGACAGACAACTAAGTAATCGTTTCGTACGGAACACTAAAAAAGATACGCAATATTGACAAAATATTTAGTTGCCTTGGAAATGCTATGCAAGCATTGTTAGTTAATGCCTTATTTTCATTGGTTTCTCAAGAAATTTATGGCATGCCGAGAACCATCTGTAAAAATAAATTTTCCGTACTGCACTGACTTAGCCGTTACTTGATGGATAGCCATAATAACTAAGAACGAAAATTTAGACGACTGTTTAAGATCACCACATAGCTGACAAGTGTTTCGACAAACTGCGTCTTCCTCTGGAGCAAGATGTAAAAAAGTGTCGAGGCAATTGTCAGCTATAATACAATAAACATATGTGGTGATCTTAAACAGTTGTTTAAATTTTCGTTTTTAGTTAAATTTCCCGTGTTACTACACCTACTTTCGGCAACAATTTTCCAAACTAAAGTACCAAAAAAAATCGTCCACACGCATATAGAAATAAAAAACCATTACAACCTACAAAATATAATATTTACATCCCTACACCGGGCCCGTTTTAATCGATAAATCTTTTAGGGCATAACTTACCCCACATAAAAACAAACGAATGAGAAAACAAAAGAGAGGCCGAATTAAAATGGGGAAGATCTTGTTAACCAATCAAAACAACTTAAACAATGTTTTTGTGTGTAAAGTACAATTTTAAGAAATTAAAGGAAAAGGTTATTTATAAAAATTCGGATAAGGATTTGTAGACATCTAGCTTGAACAACGGACTGCGACGATTTGTATCATTGAAGTAAAAAACGACATAAAAAGTCACAGAAATCCTATCTACTATTAACCCAAACTAATCTCCCGGTACATATACTTGTGTACAGGGTGAGTCTACGATAGAGTAAAGTTCATTATCTCATTTGTTTCGGGAATGACGAAAAAATGTTAAATACAATAGTTTTAGGGAATGTTAAGGTACACAGTTTAAAATTATTTTTGAGTGTACAGGGTACTTCAAAAAAGTGTGGCCGATATAACATATGTTTTTTTCGGTAGAACATCCTATTTTCTAATTTATTTTTAAATTCTGCTTAAAATTTTATAACTTTTTTATTAATAATGTTATATACCTAAATCAAGTAGTTTTTCTAATAAACTCCTGTACAAAATTAACGCAACAATCTGAAAATTAATTTAATGTTTCTCTTATGTCAGTTTTAAAAACTTTATCAAGTATTTGAATAGTAGGCTATGTATATTTTGTTTCGTTGTTCATGACAGAAATCAAAACAATTCGTTTAGATTTACAGTTTTAAAGAATTTTTTAGAAGATAAACAATTTTCTGTAATAATGCGATAGATTTTCTTTAAAAGTAAGCTTATAAATTGTTCCCTTTTTCAAAGTAATACGTTTTTGTGGTAGACACCGGGTTGACCCCGAAGAATTAGATAAATGAATCGAACAAGGAATTTAACTGAACACGAGGTAGTGCGAGCTTCAGTTTTATTGGACGAGGGATATTGTCAGAGTTATGTTGCCAATTTGTTAGGCAAACATCATTCCACAATAAGTCGTATGGTAAGACGCTTGAATGAAGTAGGAACTTATTCTAGAAGGCTAGGGCAAGGGCGAAAACGATGCACTAGCGACCTAGATGAACGTTTCATTAGACAATATGCTTAAAGAAACAGGACTGTCACTAGTTCTATAATAAGAAACGAACTCGAAGCTGTTCGCAATGTCACAATTTCTTCTAAAACAGTTAGAAGACGGTTAAATGAAGCTGGATTAAACAGTAGGAGACAAGCCACTGCGCCCTTGCTTACTAGAGAGAACAGAGTTGCCAGGTTACGTTTTGCTCGAAATCACGAAAACTGGTCTGTGGATGGTTGGAAACAAGTTTTCTTCACAGATGAAACTAGGGTTAGTCTAAAACATCCAGATGGTCGTGAGCGAGTATGGCGAAGACCAGGAGAGAGATTTGCTCCTTGCAATATCTCTGCAAGGATTCCATTCGGCGGTGGCTCTGTTATGTTCTGGGGTGGCATCTGCTTGGATGCTCGCACAGAGTTAGTTCCTGTCCGTACGAGATCCATAATTGCTGACTACTATCTTGAGAATATTGTAATAGAACATGTGATGCCTTTGGGTCATTTTGTGGGACCCAATTTTCTGTTTATGCAAGACAACGCTCGACTTCACGTGGCTAGGGAGGTACTCGATTATCTTAATCAAGTTGATATACCGATTATGCAATGGCCACCAAAAAGCCCGGATCTGAATCCGATAGAACATGTATGGGATCACCTTAAAAAAAATGTGAAACGTCATATACCTGCACCTAGAAACCTGAGCGAACTTGAAAATGCAGTTATCACAGAATGGGAGCAAATTCCTCAAGATTTTATCCAAAATTTAATTAGAAGCATGCCTAGGCACATAAACGCTGTCATCCGAAGTAGAGGAGGCAACACACGTTACTAGTGTCCCAGTTACACCATTAATTTTGCTACTAGTGTCCCAGTTTATTTTTTTCATTATTACATAATTTCAACGGTTTTTGTTATTAGGTCTTAAGAATAATTTTAATTCGAATCTTATAGAGAAATTTGGTAGCTAATTCACTTTTAAAGTATCCGAATAAGTTTTTTCTAACTTTTAGTATAACCAATGTTCATAAAAAATTATTAAAATTAATTCATTATAGAGATTTGTATGATTTAATATATTGTTGCGTTAATTTTGTTCATGAGTGTATTTCATTGTTTTAAAAAAATACTAGTTTCCAGTTTTGTAAAAAATTGCCAGTGGTGCCATTTTTTCTGAAGGTGGAGTACTCACAATTGGTACGAACGTTCTATAGAGATAAAAAAAAAGATATATGTAAACAAATTTGAGTTAGATGCTACAGGGTGTTCAAAATAAATTTATGCATTTTCGACTATTTTAAACTGAAAAATCTCAAATTTTTTAAGTCGCACACCCTGTTTTATTATTTTTTCCGATAGATTTTACAAAACCCTCCAACTTTTATTAAGTTTACCCTTGTTTTTAATACACTTACGCTGTTGTGAAAAGATAAACAAATAGTTAATAATAATTTTATTATAGTTTAACTTATCTAATGATTAATTATTATGACGTAATAAATGTTCAAAAATATGCCCGTCTACTTGAATACACATGTTTACTATATTTTCCTTCACTTTCCTTAGCATAAAGGGTGTTATTGTCCTGCACGCATCCCGTATCCTATTTTCCATATCTACTGGTGTTGTAGGGGGATTCACATAAACACGATCTTTAATGTAGCCCCACAAAAAGAGGTCTAAAGCTCTTAAGTCACATGATCGAGGGGGGCACTGAATGAATCCATCCCTACTGATCCATTTTTGTCGGTAACGATCGTCGAAAGATTCCCGAACTTCCCGGTGGAAATGAGTAGGAGCTCCGTCTTGTTGAATCCACATTTGTTCTCTTTCAAAGTTATCAACTTCTTCAAGAAGCTGGGGTAATTCATTTGGCAAAAAATTTAGATATCTAGGCCCGTTAAGTGGTTCGCGGAAAAAATATGGACCAATAATTCGAAAATTTAATATTCCACACCATACATTATGCGACCAATGGTTTTGGTTTTGAACTTCCCGGACCCAAAATGGATTAACTGTTGAATAATAATGCATGTTATGGCTGTTAACCGCTCCATTACTGCGAAAAGTAGCTTCATCAGAAAACATTATTTTGGATAAAAAATGTGGATCGGCCTCTAGTGCTCCATTCATGGTGGTTCAAAAGTTTACTCGTCGTTCAAAATCACGGTCTTGGTGTAGTTCCCTATGAAAAGGATGATACTTGTGTTTTCTCTTGGTGAATTTTCTAGATTGTATACGTCTATTAGGATACTTCGCTCCGTAAATTCTTATTGCCAAAAGACAATTTTTTCTCGCCTCGCTCATACCATATCAATTAATTCATTTTTATCCATAACTATTACCTTTATACGTCACTTACTACAAAAAATTAAACTATTTTTACTTGCTTAATAGACATGTCAAAATTTGACTACATTTTTGGTTTGTGTTGGCAACTATGATGTTATAGCGTAACTGTATTAAAAGCAAACAACAAAAATTGAAAAATTCAAAATAAATCGAAAATTATTAGAAATAGGTATATGACATACTTAATAAAAGTTGGAGGGTTTTGTAAAATCTATCAGAAAAAATAATAATATATAAGGTGTGCTATTTAAAAAATTTGAGATTTTTCAATTTAACTAGTCGAAATATATAAACTATTTTGAACATCCTGTAACGTCTAACCCAAATTTCTTTACATATATCTTTTTTTCATCTCTATAGAACGCTCGTACCAATTATGAGTATTCCACCTTCAGAAACAATGGCGCTACTGGCAATTTTTACGAAACTGAAAACTAGTATTTTTTAAAAAAAATTAAAATATTAGAAAAACTACTAGGTTTACGTATATAATATTATTAATAAAAAAGTTATTAAATTTTACGCGGAATTTAAAAATAAATTAGAAAATATGATATTCCATTTTAAAAAATATATGTTATATCAGCCACACTTTTTTGAAGTACCCTGTATACTCAAAAATAATTGTAAACTGTGCACCTTAATATTCCCTAACACAATTATATTCAACATTTTTTCGTCATTCCCGAAACGAATGAGATAATGAACTTTACTCTATCGTTAACTCACCCTGTACAGTTGTTAATGATCAAATAGAAAACAAAACCAGTATGGAATAAGCGAGAACAGCTTTTAACAAACTAAGCCCTCTCTTTAAAAGCCACCAAATTAGAGACAATAATTAGACTCCTTTTTTGTTACGTGTTCACAATATTACCAAAGTAAACATAAAAACACAGTAGCGACACCTTTGATCTTAAGGGGTTCGAGTTTGTATTGATCACATGGCCTGTCGCCATATTGCTGGTATGATGCCTGTGAATTTTTGAAATCTTCAAATTTCTTTCAAGAAAAATTCACAGAATAGAATAAAAATAAATTTTGTTGATTGAAAGGAAGAAAAAAATGAGAAAATTTTTTTGGAAACATTTTTTTATCGAGTTTTTATTAAAACAGATATACAAACATTCATGAGGTCATTTAATGGGATTCCAACTTCATTTCCCAGATTGATGACTAGATAAGCATGATTTTACAATCGATTCTTGAGGTCATTGAGAAACATCGAAATTGTGGAATGCAGGCTAGATACTCTATATGTGTTATGTAGTTTTTCGATATCCAAATTGACACCTGGTCGGTCACATGCTGACAACCATAATTCTGCTCTGAATTAAAAAAAACTACAAATAGAATGTTATAAACCAATACTTAACAATAATAAAACAATAACTGTTTTACAAATAAAATGTATCTCTAATATGAAAACACAATTATCATAATCTTTATATAATACTAGCCGTGCCCGCGGCTCCACTCGCGTGGACTTGATTCTTTTTTTTTTTTTTTATTGGTCTAGCACACGTGCTGCAGGGAAGTCCCTAAAGCGCTCCAGGAGCGGCACGAGTGCGGAAAAAGCGATTCACGTTGTTCTTGAATCGCTGTAAATTGTACTCGGTGGGAAACACAGCGCTGGGCAAATTATTCCAAAGGAATGACGTTCTCCATATAAAAGATTGCTTGAAAAGCGTCGTACGCGGAGTACCAAGCTGAACCTCATACGGATGCGAAGCACCAGCGCGACGTGTATTTCTAACATGCACCGCTTTGGGAGGAATTAAACGGGCTACATCCTTCGAACACCTTCCATGAAAATACTTGTAGAACAGACTCAAGTCGCCAACCGTGCTTCGATGTTCCAGCGAATCAAGGCCGCCGGTCAATTCCGAGTCCCCAATCAGACGGACCGCTCTTCTCTGAACAGAATCCAACAAATGCAGTGTATGTTTGGGAGCGGAGTCCCAAACGTGGGAGCAGTATTCCATAGTTGGTCGAATTTGGGCTTTGTAAAGAATTAACAGTTGCTGTGGGGTGTAAAGCTTTCTGGTTCTAAATAATATTTCCAATTTTTGAGAAGCTCTCCTTGCTATGCCTGCAACATGTTCATGCCAAGACATATTTGCTCCCAAACTAACGCCCAACAAATTGAGCGACGATGCTAGGGGAATGGAGTGTCCCGATATAACTATGTCGGGTTCAGCAACGTTAACTTTTAGAAAAAACTGCCGCTTGGGTTTTTGTAGCGTTAAATTCCACTTGGTTACTGTCACCCCAAGATAGAATTTCTTCCAGATCTTTGTTAAGTTGAACGACCTCCTGCTGTCTGCGGATATTCGCCTGAGCAGCCGATGTCCGAGCGTTCAAGGTGAATGAAGAGACAAGCGTACTGTCATCTGCAAAGCTATAGATTGGATTCCCGGTCTTTTCCAGCAGATCGTTAATGTAAATGAGAAAGAGAGTAGGAGACAGTATGGAGCCCTGGGGCACACCGGCGTTGATAGTGAGGGTGTTAGAAAGAAATCCGTCGACCGCCACTCGTAAAGAACGCTCTCTGAGGAAACATGAGAGCCACAAACAGAACCTTTTAGACATACCATAAGAGCGCAACTTAGCCAACAGTCCATCGTGCCAAACACGGTCGAATGCCTTGGATATGTCAAGAGCAACCGCTCGAGATTCTCCAAAGTGTTCAATTGCGTTGTTCCAAACATGTGTTACATAAGTCAGAAGATCTCCTGTTGATCTATGTTTACGAAAACCATATTGGTGATCGCTAATAATATTGAATCGTTCAAGATATTTTAGAAGATGCTCATTGATAACCTTTTCCATGACTTTCGATATTATTGAAAGCAGTGCAACTGATCGGTAGTTATTTGGCAAGGTCTTCTTACCTTTTTTAGGTATCGGCTGAACCGTGGCACATTTCCAGCAGGACGGAAATATTCCCTTTCTGTAGGATAGGTTGAAAAGTCTACAGAAAACTGGTGTTAGTTCCCTTGCACAGTTTTTGAGAACTATGGCAGGTATTCCGTCAGCGCCAGAAGCCTTCTTGGTGTCTAGCTTCATTAAAATACGCTTTATGATGCGCTGTCTGAAGACAACATCGGGCATCCTTGACTGCAATATGGGAATAGTAGGTGGTGTTTTTCCTTGGAAATCGACAGTAGAATGTGAAGCAAAGAGTTCAGCCAACAAGTTCGCTCTCTCAACAGGTGTGGTTGCAATGGAATTATCTGGCCGTGTGAGTGGTGGTATCGTGGATTTGGTAAAGTTTTGACTAACTGCCTTAGCGACTGCCCAAAAGGACCTGGAATTGTTGGGACAAGCGAGAAGTTTGTTTCTAATTCGTTGATTGTGTGCCTCCTTGGTTTCGTCGATAATTCCCTTGCATCTGTTCCGGGCATGAACAAAGATGTTTCGATTTAAGGTGTTAGGATTTTCACGCCATTGTCGGTAGGCAATATGTTTAGAAGCAACAGCTTCTTTGCATTTTCGGTCGAACCAAGGCTTGCCGTTGGAGGAGCATTTCTTCGAAAAAGGGATGTAAGCTTCCATACCAGCCAAAATAACATCGGAGACCTCCCTGGCGCAGTCAGATGGGTTATCGGATCGAAAACAAACGTCCATCCAAGGGAAAGTTCGAAAGTATTCCATGAGATCTTCCCATTTAGCAGATTTGTAGTGCCAAATTTTGCGCGGCCTAGGCGCCTCTCTGTCACTGATTGGCAGGATACTCGATGTCGAAAGCAGTTTATGGTCGGAAGAACCTAACGGCGGATTTACGGTGACCGTGACCACTATCACCACGTTCCACGTTCACTATTATCGTCACTGTTTATTCCTTGTTACCTAACATAATAAAACATATCCTATAATTTGGCCCCAGAACATATGTATTTTATAAAAAAACACGTAAATCGGATAAGTGGTTCTTGAGTGCTAAGCGGACATACAGTCAGAAAGACGTTGCGTTTTACATATATTAGATTTTTTTTGATAAATATTAAGTTAAGAATTAAAAAAAAATGGACAGACAGAAAGACATTGAGTTTTATATATATATATATATATATATATATATATATATATATATATATATATATATATATATATATATATTATATATATATATATATATATATATATATATATATATATATATATATATTATAAAGATTACTACTATTATTATATAACCTGGCCAGAGAACATATGTATGAATTAAAAAAACAAAAAAAACACGTGAATCGGATAAGTGGTTCTCGAATGATGAGCGCACTAACGGACAGACACACAGATTGGACAGACAGAGAAACGTTGCATTTCATATATATTCTATTCTTTGTTACATGCTATTGTTCCATATATAACGGTTTAGGCAGCGTATTTCAAGAGAGTGCGCTAGCGGCAAACTTTTTATCCGACTTGATTCACTATTAGTCTCACTGCTTATTTCTTATATTACCTAACGTAATAAAATATATCCTGTAACCTGGTTAGAGAATATATGTATAAATCTAAAAAAAAAACACGTAAATCGGATAAGTGGTTCTCAAGTGATAAGCGCACTAACGGACAGACAAACAGACAGAGAGACGTTGCATTTTATATATATTATAGATATTGAATAACAGAAATAAAGAATTATGAATAAATTACCTTTTAGGATCTTAGGGAAATCAAAAAAATTAACTCCTTTGGAGATATCACAAATATTTTTACAAGTACTAACTGCACAACAAAAACTTCCTCTTGATATCTTTTTTATAATTATTTTCAATTATAACGTCAAACGATCATTTACTTATTGGAAAATTATTAATAATGAATTTCAGGGCATGTTATAAAAAGATTGTCCCTAAAATCCAGATGTAAACACAACCCGCGACCGCGGTGGCAGCCATCTTGTTGGTATGATAGGGGACGCATGCATGATAAAAAACGGGACCTAAAAATTTTCTTCAGCGTCGCTACTTTGTTTCATATTTACTGTGGTATTACTATACAGGGTAGAAAGTTGGACAATAACTGAAGCAGCCAGCAAAAGGATTAATGCTTTTGAGATGTGGACGTCCAGACGAATGTTGCGAATACCTTGGGTAGATCATGTCACAAATGAACAAGTATTACAAAGGTTGACACAACAAACAAAAATCGTGACGAACAGCAAAATACGTAAATTAAAATATCTCGGGCATATTATGCGTAACCAACAAAGATATGGACTGCTTTAGTTACTGTTACAGGGGGAAGTCGTTGTGAAGAGAAGTGTTGCCTAAAAAATATGAGAACTTGGTTTTTCACATTAACAACAGGTATGTTTCGAGCAACAGCAGACAGAGTGAAGATAGCGCTGATGATAGCCAACATCAGGCACGGATAGGCACTCAAAGAAGAAGAATTTCCCGGCACAATATCATATGTTAAGTTGCGAAGATGGTTGATATACTGACTTTCCGCCATCAACTTGTTTAGGTTTAGATAGAAATTTTTTTACTTTTTTTCTACAGGTATATGAATATGTGTTCTGTTTATATTTTCCTATAGCTTCATAGATATCATAAGCAAATAATACGTAAGCTAGTTTTTGATCTGACACATAGATGCCCTTTTCAAAAAAATCCATATGATTTTTAGGAAGTACCAACCTTCAAACGATACATGTCAAAATTTCATTACATTTCTACGATTAGTTTACAAGTTACAGTGGTTTTAGTGACGCTACTTTGGATATTTTCAATACAATGGAAAAAATCGAATTTCGTGTGTTAATTAAACATTGTTTTTTCATGATAAGTGTTACAGGGACTCTGCTTCTGGAAAATTACTCATCATTTACTGATATGCTGAATTTATATGCGGTCGTACAGTTACAAATGATGCTGAACGCTCTGAACGCCCAAATGAGGTGGTTACAACGGAAAACATCAAATAAATTCACAAAATTGTTTTCGATGACCGTAAAGTGAAATTGCGTGAGATAGCTGACACCCTAAATATATCAAAAGAACCTGTTGGTCATATTTTGCATATACATTTGAGCATGAGAAAGCTCTGTTCGAACTGGGTACCGCGTTTGCTCACAGTGGACCAAAAACAACAACGTGTTGATGATTCTGAGCGCTGTCTGGACCTGTTTAAGCGCAATAAAAAGGATTTTTTAATGCGATATGTGACAATGAAACATGGATCTGTTACTATACGGAATCAGCTGAGTGGACAGCAGCCGGTGAAAGCCGCCCGAAGCGACCAAAGACACAACAGACGGCTGGAAGGGTTTCGGACTCTGTATTTTGAGGTGCGCATGGAATAATTTTCGTCGACTATGCTGAGACGGGAAAAACTATCATTAGCGAATATTATATAAAGTTATTGGTGTATTTGAAGGCAGAGATCATAAAGAAATGGTCCCAAATGAACAAGAAAAAAGGCAAAGACAAATCCTTCTACAGGAGAGGTATAGAAATGTTAGAAAAGCGTTGGCTCTTGAAGGAGACTATGTTGATGAATAAAGTCGAATATTTCAAAAAAAATGTGTTTTAAGTAGCTAGACCAACCACTTTTCAGTCCACGTGTTATATTATCTATATTCCCAGATGTCGTAATGTGTGACATTTAAGTAACTTTGAACATATTATTTTTGCAATATTTCCTTTGTTTCTTAGCTAATTTCAACCAACTTTATTAAAAAATCTGGCCACATGATGTATCTACGTATGAAAAAAACATTCCTTTGTATATCATGAAGATATCGCTGAGGAGGTCATGATACCCATCGACGTTGTCTCAGTGCCGAAACATACATTTGTACTTTACGGTATTTTCTAACCAACGTAGTAGTGCTGCCACGGACATTATTGTATTTCTGCATCAACTACCACCTGTATATAAACGGCCTGTTTTGCTGCTGCATTTGACTTTCCCCAGCGGTCAACTGTCCTACTATCATTCGAGGTCGGTGTAAACTAATTAACCAGATGCCAAACAGCTTATATAGCCTGTCCCCACAGGTCTCCTTCGTGGTAGAGAATACTTGTAAGCTGGGCTGACGAGCAAAAGGGAACGGGAGATCTCCGCAGACCAGATCTTTTCAGAGGACCTGATGTTTTTCCAGGGGTTCCTGGTTTTATTCAAGAACATCTCTTGTTTGGTTGTTTCCTTTACTTTGGTTATGGATTCCCTTTGTTTTATAGTTATGGGGAAGGGTTTGAAGTTGGAAAGTTCCATGGTACAAAAGGCTTTTTCTTTAATAAGACCACCCCTCGTGGTGATCTTTTTTTTGAAGGTGAAAATTTTCCTATAAGGGTCTTTGTTTTCGGAAAATCTCCATTTTCCTGGTCATCGATTTATGAAGAGATTAAGTTCTATTATAAAAGGTTTTTTGTCTTTGGAAATCTCCTCTGGTGGCCATCGATTCTTGAGAGTGTTAAAGTCTTAGAGTAAGAGAGAATTATTTTTTTGAAATGGTCTTTTTTCTAGAGTGCTCCCTCAACTTTTTCGCTACAACCCTAAAAATGATTCAAACTTTTCAAGTTCTACTATAAGAAAGAGCTTTTTGGAAAGGGGGTACGTACTCGTCCGTTGGCTAATCTCACAGAAAATATAGCTATCGCTACAGAAAGACAAATACGTGGAACAAATTATCGCCGCTAAACGAAGCCAGCTGGCTACAGCCGGGACGTTAAAATGTACTTCGTCGAGTTTTTTATAGATGCCGCGCGAGTAATAATTGTAATATATGCAACGATAATAGGAAAAAATACAAGTGGAAACTCGACAAGGAACGTTTTAATGTGCCGACACGCGACGGTAGCCAGCTGACTTCGTTTTGCTGCAATGTTTTATTTGTTTGTCTTTCTGTAGAGATAGCAATATTTTGTACCAATATGGCTGGAACCGGAGGTCTAAAAACTGAATCTTTTCAGGCTCGGATTATCTCTCCAAGTTGTAAATTTCACCAAAGAAATGTTTTTATAAAAAATTTTAAATAAAAAAAGACATTGGAAATGGTATGTACGGTAAACTTCGTGAGAGGATGAACCTACACGTGAAAGAAAACTGCAGGAAAATTTAATTATTCGTTCGTAAGAGACCATACATACATATATCTAAAACATATATTTTATTGTGCTGAAAGAAAATAATTCAGGAATAAATCAAGAAGCAAGATTTTACAATATTTCGTTTAAACACAAACCCTTATCCCTTTGTTTAAACTATCTATCGCCATCTCCATCATTATCTCACCTGATTCTTTATCGTAGTGGATCAATTTCAGTATCTTGAAACTCTAAGCGTCTAAGATCACTTTAAATTACCCAAAAACGTCCAATTTTCTCAAACAATTTCCGGTTCTCTTTCACTATTCGCGTGATTTTTCCTGCTGATGGCGCGAAAACTTGAAGTTTTCCGGGCTTGCTGTACCGACTGCTCGATAAGCCTCGGTCAGAAAATAACTAAAAGCAAGGCACGCTTTGCCGGATTGACGG
>CM032448.1:89691059-89889631 GCA_019049505.1 Pachyrhynchus sulphureomaculatus
GACCTACTCAAATATACAATGCAGATGAATCAGCTCTGTACTGGAAAATGTTGCCCGAAAAAACGCTGGTTCGTTCTCAGGAAACGACCGCACCAGGTCGAAAAATAAACAAAGAACGCGTTACCTTTTTAGCATGTTGCAATGCTGATGGATCACAAAAATTAAAGTTGTTAGTGATAGGAAAGGCAAAAAATCTGAGGGCTTTTAAAAATGTGAACATACCTGTTGAGTACAAATCATATGCCAATGCATGGATGACTACAGCAATTTTCTTAGACTGGTTTCATCCTTCTTTTATTCGTCAGGTCAAAAGTCATTTAAGAAGTCTCAACTTGCCTGAAAGAGCACTGCTAATCGTTGATAACGCTTTGAGCCATGGAATTGTAGAAGAGCTGACTAGTGAGGATGGACAGTTTGCAACATTATTTCTTCCACCAAATTGTACTGCACTTTTGCAGCCTATGGACCAGAATGCAATCAGACTGACAAAATTATTTTATCGGAAAAGTCTTTTAGCCCATATTTTATCAAATAGTGAAGAGAACCTTGTTAGATTATTAAAAAACATTAATCTAAAAGATGCTGTATGTCTACTATGCAATTCATGGGAAAAAGTCTCCCCTGAAGTCTTGCTGCTGGCACAAAATTATGGCTTATGTGGAAGATACCAACCTAGACACTGAATATGATGAGGATCTGATTCCTCTGAGTGAATTGCGGTACAATTTGCTTTCCACGAATGAAGAAATGAAAGGTAAAGCCTAAAATTTTTCTTTTAGTATTTTTTTGGTTAATTCGTAAATATTTAACAGATGTTTCAGATATGCTGAATGTTCTCACTGAGCAGAATCTTACGAACGTGGAAATAAGTAATTGGCTTGAAAATGATGAAGATTTGTTACCACTGGAAGACTTAGATGATACAGGTGAACAACACAAGAGTGATAATGAAGGTTCAGAGTTAAATACTAATACAAACCAGACTGTTAAGAACACTGTGAAGAATGATGAGGCAGTTAAAAGTTTCAACGTGTGCATGAGATGGGCAGAAGAAAATGATATCCCTCTAAGTGATGTTCTTGTACTTCAAAGATTAAAAGAAATTGCTTTTATGATGAACCAGAGAGTGGTCAAGCAAACAAAAATTACAATTTTTTTTACAAAATAAGATAAAACTTGATAAGATATGCTTCTATTTTAAATATTATTCTATGTATGTACTATTTTTTAGTTGTTTCGTATTAAATGATTCGTTTTTTAATATAAATAATGTCCTGCTTCAGTAATTCGAATTATTTACTAATTCGGATCACCGCGGTTTTAATTAGTCCGGATTATCGAGGTCGCACTGTATATATATATACATATATATATATATATATATATATATATATATATATATATATATATATATATATATACATATATATATATATATATATATATATATATATATATATATATATACTTATTATTCCACAGCATTAATTAATTAGTGTATCAAAAAAATGTTTAAATAAAAGTTATACACGTAGGGTGTTATACGGCGCACATGCGGTGTAGTTGACGATAAAATATTTTGAACTGTCAATCTTGATTTTTTAAATGGAAAGCCCTATATATTATTTTATTTTTAAGTCCTACTAAAAATTCTAGATATTATTTGTCTAACATACTTTATGTCTAAATGTCTAAATTGAACTGTTTTGGAATTATTGTCATTTGAAATTTAAAATAAAAAAAAAGACTAAAAAACTATTAATAAATACTCCAGGTTTATTTTTAAGGTAACAATTGATCAAAATGTCTACCGTTAACAGCGAGGCAATGACCCAATCTGTCATAAACAGCCTGAACAGAGTTTTGCAGAGAATCCGGAGTGATCTGTGCTACTTCATATTGAATTCTTTGTTGTAAATCTACAGTTTCAGGTCGACTTCGGTAAACTTTAGTTTTTAAATGACCCCATAAAAAAATTGAGTGGCGTAAGGTCGAGACTCCTGTCAGGCCATTCTACAGTACCTCTTCTGCCTATCCATCGATTAGGAAAAATCTCATCCAAATATCTCCGAACATTGATTTCATAGTGAGGTGGTGCTCCGTTCTGTTGATACCACAGATTCCTGATAGGGATAACCAAATTATTTTCATCGGGAAAAAGATCTGCACAAGCTGAAATAAATTGCTCTTTTAGTAACTGTAAATACCGCTGTCCTGTAATATTCACATTGATAAAAAAGGGACCAATGATATGACAGCCACAAATCCCTGCCCACACGTTTATCTTTTGTGGTCTTTGAGAATGACTGTCGATTATCCAGTGGGGATTCTCAGTAGACCAGTACCGGCAGTTATGCCTGTTAACTCTTCCGTTAAGGAAAAATGTGGCCTCGTCAGAAAAAACAATATTATGAATTAGGTTAGGATCATCATTTTTTTACACGTTAAGTCGTTACTTGACAGTAAAGGTTTGACACAAGCCAGTTCAATTTTTTTTTCATTTGATCTCCTTAATTTCAAATATCAATAATTCCAAAACAGTCAGTTTAGACGTATGGTATGTTAGACAAAAATAAAATAATATAAAGGGCTTTCTATTTTAAAAAAATTAAGATGGCATAAATTCTTCGAACTGATAGTTCAAAACATTTTATTGTCAACGTCAGCATGTGCGCCGTATAACACCCTATAATTTTTATTTAAACATTTTTTGATACACTGATTAATAAATACTGTGGAATCATTATCCCATACGTATGGGGCACCCTGTATGTACTGTGTTGAGAGGGGTCTAAGTCTAAAGTTATAGCGCGAGAGAATATTTGTTCAGGGGTTTCTCCTGATTATCTTTTGACGCCCCCTGTTTGACAATTGACGGCCCCTCTATAATTAGCCCCTCCTTTAGTGTTTTTTTTTCCTTAAAGAAACGCCCCTTGTATCCATACTAATTAAAAGAAGAAGAAAACTCTAAATTCCATTTAAAATCAGGAATATACAGAAGACAATATAATGAGACCATATTATTAAACTTAGTTGGGAATGTGGAATCTTTGGCACAATGATTAATTATTTAATTAAATGTGAGTAATCCGACCATACCAAAATTGTATTGCTTACCCAAAATTCACAAACCTGGAAAAGCAATGCGACCCATTGTTTCATCGGTCGGATCACCCACATATTTAATATCCGAATGGTTATCAAAAGAACTTGAGAAGTTACCATTAAATACTTTCCCAGTGAAGAATTCCTTAGAATTCATTAATAAAACAAAAAATCTAGTTCTTAATGAAGATGAAGTTTTAATTTCTTTTGATGTTAGTTCTTTGTTCCCAAGTGTGCCAATTCCACAAACTTTACAATATCTCGAAGAATTACTTAGAATGAATGACTTTGAAGACGAAATTATTCGTGAATACTTAACATTATCTAAACTTTGTATGGAACAAAATTTTTTTCAATATAACAATCAATTTTATGTTCAGAAAGAAGGAACAGCTATGGGTAATTGCTTGTCACCCTTCATAGCCAATTTATTCATGAGTAAGTTTGAAATCGAAGCCAGTCAAGAATTCGAATATTTCCCAAGGGTATGGTATAGGTATGTGGATGATATTTTCGCGATTTTTGATACAAAGAGAGCAAATATTAATGATGTTGTTTCTAAATTAAATAGCCGGTATGATTCCATTAAATTCACTTACGAAGTTGAGAACAAAGGACAATTGCCTTCTCTAGATATTTTAATTATTAAAAATAATAATAGATTAGAATTTGATATCTATAGGAAGGATACAGTAACAGATAGATATATTCCTAATGATTCATTTCATTGCAAACAACATAAATTAGCCTCATTACATTTTTTAGTTCATCGTTTGGTCACTTTCCCTCTGAACAGAGTAAACTTCAATAAAGAAAGGAATCGTATTAGAAATATAACTAGAGTTAATGGTTACGACGATGACTTAGTAAACAAGCTAATAAATAGACATAAATTTAGGTTTAATATTCAGAATTCCACCTTTTTTACACGCGAAGAAAATAACACCAAATATGTCTCCATACCATATAATCCGAAATATAGCAAGGGACTCAATAAGGTATTTAATAAGGTAGGCCTCACCTTAGTCTATAAGTCATCAGACAATCTGAGGAATATCTTAGGAAATCCCAAAGATAAGATTCCTAATTGTGAGAAAAGTGGAATTTATGAAATTAGTTGTAATGATTGTGACAAAAAGTATGTTGGGCAAACTAAAAGGTCAATTAAAACACGATTTAAAGAACATTTAGCACACTTAAGATACAATAGAACAGAAAAGTCTAGCATTGCCGAACATGCCCTTGAAGCTGAGCATATTGTAACATTAGATCTAAGATTAATAAAAAATGTATCTGATAGGAGATTGTTGAACGCATACGAAAGTATGGAAATCATAAAACGTAAAAGTAGTTTAAATAAAGACAGAGGGCCTATTCCTTATAGTCCCCTCTACTGGGTACTTGACCGGAACTGAGGGCCTTGCCTATGTCATTAGTTCCGCTTGAGTAATTCAAGGGTTAGACTAAGTATAAATAGGGTAGATTTGTAGTTTTAGCTTTAGTCAATCATCGCTCCTGATGAAGCTAACATGGTTGGCGAAACGCGCGTCGAGTGCAAAAAGAAAGTGCTTGGTGTAGTGGTGATATATACTGAGTAGCATATTATTAAAATTTGAGCTGGAAGTTCTGCAGAAAAACAACTATTTAATTGGTAAATGTTTAGGTCGGTTCTGTATTTTAGCATTATATGTGAAAAAAACATGTGCATATGGTAAAAACTACATGCTATATCATTCGAAAAACTACAGTCTGTTAAGTAAGACCGTGCCTGCGATAATTCATTTTCGGTTGATGCGATTCTAGCGATTCAACAAAAAATCGGTTCCGAACTTTCGTCGAAATCACGTAAAATCTAAAATGAGCCACTTGTTTGCGCGTCGGTTCGAGGCAGGCCTTTATGGTTCCCATCCAAAGGGGCCTAAAATGATGCATTCCGAGGCCGCTAAATATATTAAAAAGTCAGTGTCGTTTGTCGTTTTAACAAAACGAAAAATGTAGACGACTTGCCAATACGTGGCTCGGTAGGCAAAGT
This sequence comes from Pachyrhynchus sulphureomaculatus, assembly GCA_019049505.1. Classification (NCBI taxonomy): domain Eukaryota; kingdom Metazoa; phylum Arthropoda; class Insecta; order Coleoptera; family Curculionidae; genus Pachyrhynchus; species Pachyrhynchus sulphureomaculatus. The sequence goes on from CM032448.1 coordinate 89,696,197, forward strand.
CACTCCGAAAATCGAAAAATGAATCGTGTCTTTGTTTTAACCGGAACCGAATTTGACGCTGCGCCCAGGAGCAGCAAAGTTAAGAAAATCGGGTTTGATATCTTCGAGCTCACAACGTCAAATTCCAAAGCACGTTGAAAAAACTTTTGCTGCGAAAATCACGTTGCCCAGCGGCCCGTTTGGGCCCCCGGTAAGATACTAGAGTGGCGCTCACAGTCGCCAAACGCTAATCTTATTGAAAACGTTTAGTGCCTTGTAAAGAGAAAGTCCAGAGGGAAGACTCTGAGGCTTTCACTGAGTTGTCTCACGAGATTCGAAAAATTTGGAGATCATGCAGAAAATCTCGTCGACAGGAGACAATTATTGATGCAGGAGACGATTGTGCACCTTACTAAAGTAATTGCGCCGTTGTCAGCACACCAGAAAATACGATGATGCAAAAAATGTTCTCGAAACACATTTTTTCAAGAATACAAGCGGTCACGTTCTTACTTGACATACGGTGAATTCGAATTTTATTTTCATTTATAAAATATACAAAAGTTGTTATTTCAGAACATGGAAGCGGTAAGTTAGTCCTGAAATATGTAATCCTAAAGAAGGCAGGTGGTAGCGCTATTCCTACGGGTAAATTAAGCGAGAACAACTTGTGAACAACAGCTTTAGACTTTGACAGTCAATGCTTTTTAATAAGACACTGACATATATTCTGCAAAGTTTGTTGTAAGAACTTTTTTACGAATATGCCATGGAAGGATCTTAGACAACCAAATAATATACAGAAGCCGCCAAGCAAGGAGGAGCAAGCACTTCTTATACTTAAAATAATTTTTACTATCATTACTATGGTTGGTGGAGGGGTCCTTGCTGTTCTGGTTGGCTTGTTGTGGTGGTAAGTTATTATTATTACTTACGTATTTATTTTCATTTATTTACCTTCGATCCAAAAATGTAGGCAGTATGCATTCAAACTTAAAAAATGCGGTTAGCGGAGTCGTCAGAGGCAAATTGTAACGAAAAGCTCTCATTAAATGTTAACAGGCTGCCTTTTGATATACAGGTAGTTTTTTGGACATAGAATACGATAAAAGAAGTTTGCTGCTCTAAGCCTACAAAATCGAAAATAAAATGAAAACTTCGGTTTTTCGCAAATAACTTGAAACATAAAAAAGATATCGAAAAAAGCATAGCATAGCACCACGTGAAAGAATGGAAAATTTTACAAAAAAATAGTATACAGATTATTTAGTTTTACAGTAATTTTAAAAAAATATTTAAAATAAAATGGCTGGTTTAACCCCTTCAGTTGTAGTGAGAATCGTGTTTCCAACCTCATTTCTGATTAAATTAACGTTTCTGTATACCGCTAAATATTTTGAAATTGGCTATTGAGTGATTTCTTGGGGTGCTGATTAAGAATCCCATGACAGATTTGAAAAATTCAAAATGGTGGATCCAATCTGGCGGCCAGAGAGTACGTAATTTATTTAATTTTCCAATTTTTTCTACTAAGGGTTTTTTGGAGTACTCATTAAGAATCTGAGGACAGATTTAAAAAATTCAAAATGGGTGATCCAAAATAGCAGTTAGCGTATGTAAAAAAAAATAAATGAAAATATAATTATTTATATAAAATAACCGGTCAAGTGCAAGTTGAGTTTGCGCAATTAGTGTTCCGTACGTTGATTGCTTTTCAAATAAAAAATTTTGTTACAGAGGTATAAAATGATCAGTGATTTCACAAAACACACCCCAAATGAGTTTTCAACAAAGTTTGATTCCAATCTTTACTGAAATCTGATGACCTTGAAATTTTTGTTTTTTATGTACCAGATAAATTATTAAAGGTAATGCACTCGTGATAATTTTCGTTCAATCTACACCCCGTGGAGAATACTCCAGAACTTTTTCAAAATTTTTTGATAAGTACTTTTCGAGATAAGGCGGTGGACAGCCATTTTTCGCGATTTTTTAAAAATAATACAAAGAAAAGTGCGCGCAAGTATTACATTATATATATATTTTTTACTCGTGTTTTCACAAGCTTGCATTTGACACCACATTCGATTACCTAGTAAAAAAATTTTTTTTCACTTCCGATTTCACCCCCCAAAACTAACCCCTTAAGTCAAAATTTAACTTTTAAAACTACATGGCTCTGATGAGGCCATCAATTCCTATGTTATTACCAAATTTCAACTTTCTATGACAAGTAGTTTCGGAGAAAATCGGGTGTGACAGACGGACAGACAGACGGACAGACGGACAGACACCGAAGTGATCTTATAAGTGTTCCGTACGGAACACTAAAAATGAATATACTTAATAATAATTGTATAAATACAAAACAGCAACCAACACTTAATTTACACTTAAAGTTAATTATTTTTCATTTAAAAGTTTATTTGACAATATACAGCATACAAACTACGTGAGCGTCACACAGATGACAGAAAACAGATCGGGTTGGTGGCGCTGCCCGCGCGTTTCTTCTCCGATCACCATTAATAAAATTCCTTCGAATAATTTAGAATTTTTGTGCTTTCAATAACTGTTTTCTTTGTACCTGATAGACAAGGCGAAATCGGCGCCATCGTTGGAAAAAATTTTCTAATTGAATTTTTTTTCATAACCTTCTCCAGGAGATGCCCCTGAAAGAGGATCAACATGTTGCCGGGCGGTAACCTGGTCCGAATTTGTTTAAACAAATTTTTTTTAAACAAAGTCCAAAAATTGAAATTTTCGCCCCGGAACAAGTTTTTTTAGGTAAATTGGACCATTTTGAACAAAAAATATCTCTTGTGAATTTTCTCTAAAATGCGCCGTTTTCGAGATATCGGCGATTTTAGGTGCGAGAAAACGCGAAAATGGCCACTTGAGATCTCCTCTACAAATTACCGTAGGAAATATTGCAATATCTTCATTTTTAAATATTGTTTTTTAACAGTTAACAAATTGCGTTCGAGCGCCCGCGGCTGCATCGAAACTGTATACATAGATATATACGCAACGCCCGTACGTAGGCGCACGGAACTGTATACGCACTGCGATGCTCTATAAAGCTTTGTTTCTTGATTTCTTATTAAAATTAATATATTTGAAAAGTATGTAAAAAATATTTATTTATTAAAGAGTAATTGTTATATCAAATTTAATTATTATAACAAATGAATATAAATAAAAATTCAATATTCGATTAGGATGGTAGAAGAATTAAAACAATTTTATGAAATATAACTTATATATATTTAATAGAATTTTCGCAAATATTTAAATTACACCCACACATGAGTATACAACTTACGTTGTTGCTTTTGCAATTACATGCATTAGTTTTACAATTTTTTGTACATTTACATTGCCTAATTAACGAATCTGGTATCGAATTTTTTAACATGAATTTGGGTAACAATTCACCTGTTTTCTATAGTGTAACCAAATTCTGTTGCATCTAAATGTCGATACCGAGAATACAATGACATTTTCCATATGTACGTTTGTAGTGAAGCTCGTGAAATGTGCAATTTTAAAGCATCGGATGTACATGGAATTTTTCCAAAATTAATACCCATCCCACAAGAACGTTCTAAAATTATTTGTCTAGCATTATCTGCTGTTTCTCCAGCTTTATTCAAAATTTTCAAATACAATTTTTCTAATGCATTGAATTCCATGGCATTTAATTGTAAGCCAGTACCAAGTGGGGTTAATGCATTTTGAGTATCTAAATCAAAGACTAAATCTAAAGCTTTATTTTTAGTACCTACTTTACTAGTAGTATCACAGCCTGTAAACGCATGTAAAGCAGGCAAAACTTGACAAACTTGACTAGTTAAATATTCAGCACCTACATTACAAGACAATAATCTTGGCTTCTGACCAACTACTTTAAAATACAATCCTGTACAACCAATTAATTTGAAAAAGCTCCAATAATGAATTGCTAATATAAAAATTGAATTTTTGAAATGATTCACTTACCACAGAAAATGCACTTATGATCACATTTAATTCGTTTAATAGAAAAAGACATAATTACACATGTACATACTTGTAAGGGCGGAAAAGAAATGAATAAACTATTAAAGTGTCCGACTCTTATTTAAGCAATAGCATGTTTGAACTTTTGCATGATACTTCACGTTACAGCGAGTTGCAGCGCGTATACAGTTCCGCGCGCCTACGTACGGGCGTTGCGTATATATCTATGTATACAGTTTCGATGCGGCCGCGGGCGCTCGAACGCAATTTGTTAACTGTTAAAAAACAATGTTTAAAAATAAAGATATTGCAATATTTCCTACGGTAATTTGTAGAAGAGATCTCAAACTTTAATTTGGACACTTGGCAACATTGAAAATTTTAATTTTTGACCCCGATATTGGGAGGTGAAAGTGGCCATTTTTCGCGTTTTCTCGCACCTAAAATCGCCGATATCTCGAAAACGGCGCATTTTAGAGAAAATTCACAAGAGACATTTTTTGTTCAAAATGGTCCAATTTATCTAAAAAAACTTGTTCCGGGGCGAAAATTTCAATTTTTGGACTTTGTTTAAAAAAAATTTGTTTAAACAAATTCGGACCAGGTTACCGCCCGGCAACATGTTGATCCTCTTTCAGGGGCATCTTCTGGAGAAGGTTATGAAAAAAAATTCAATTAGAAAATTTTTTCCAACGATGGCGCCGATTTCGCCTTGTCTATGAGTATTTAAATGAAACATAAATACTTTATAGTTAAAGCATAAACTTTTATCTTTCATTTCCCATCTTTTAATATTTTTTTTATTTGAAGTTTAAGTTGTATGATTAATAATAAGCAAAAAATACGTTTCTCATGAACACTTTTTTAAGAGCAAAATTACAAAAAAAGAGAAACTTTTATAAAGTTTTTAATGATTTTCTAATATCAAGTATACTTTTAACTGTAACTAAAAAAAAACTGTCCGACTTTTTTGATCATTTCGTACTGCTTTAAAAGTAAAATTGCTGGCGGCGTACTACATCAGGCTAATTTTCATATTTTAAAACTCAGTTTTTAAATAACACAGATTATGTGGATATTTTTAATTATTCTTATATTGAAACTTAAGGTATAATAATGATATATGCACAAGGATTTTCTTTCAATGCTATATTTTATTAACTATTTGTAATTTACTGTATGCCCGTTAGAATCATGCAAACAAAAATTTCGTTTTAAGTTTTACTAGTTATAAAGCCATAAAAATAAAAACTATTAGTATCATCGGAAAGCTGAAGCTATCTTTTAATATTTTTTTTACATTCTAAAAACAAGTTATATCGATTAACCTTCGAGCGGTGCACGTAAACTTTGAAATTATCCTGTTTGGTACGCTACATATTTTGAATAACGTATCCGAATATTTAATAAATTCTCACGCTAATAAAAAAAACCTGGAAAAAATATCTGTATACTACTTCTTTGTAGAATTTCCCGCTCTTTCACGTAGTGCTATTAGTTTTTTCGCTATCTTTTTAGTGTTCGTCCAGTTCGTTTAATTAACATTCGATCATAATACAATATAGATTACACAAGACTTGGCAGAAGTTGGTTGTATGGCATAGAACCCTTTGCCTATCCTAGTTTTGATAAATAAAGTTGTAGTTAAGTTGACCAAAAAATTGCAATACAATACTTAGTTCGAATTTTTCGTTGGTTTATTCGGCTTGCCTGTCTACTCCGTTTTTCTGTGTTCTGTACGGAACACTTATAAGATGACTTCGGTGTTTGTCTGTCCGTCTGTCTGTCACACCCGATTTTCTCCGAAACTATTTGTCGTAGAAAGTTGAAATTTGGTAATAATATAGGAATTGATGGCCTCATCAGAGCCATGTAGTTTTGAAAGTTAAATTTTGACTTAAGGGTTAGTTTTGGGGGTGAAATCGGAAGTGAAAAAAAAAAAAATTTACTAGGATATCGAGTGTGGTGTCAAATGAAAGCTTGTGAAAACACGAGTAAAAAATATATATACGATGTAATACTTGCGCGCACTTTTCTTTGTATTATTTTTAAAAAATCGTCCACCCACCTTATCTCGAAAAGTACTTATCAAAAAATTTTGAAAAACTTCTGGAATATTCTCCACGGGGTGTAGATTGAACAAAAATTATCACGAGTGCATTACCTTTAACAGTTTATCTGGTATATAAAAAAAAACAGAAATTTCAAGGTCATCAATTTTCAGTAAAGATTGGAAACAAACTTTGTTGAAAACACATTTGGGGTGTGTTTTGTGAAGTCACTGATCATTTTATACTTCCGTTACAACATTTTTTTATTTTAAAAGCAATCAACATACGGAACACTAATTGCGCAAGTTCAACTTGCACTTGACGGTTTTATATTTTTCGAAATATTACCGAAAAATCGAATTTTTGATTTTATTTTGGATTTTGTAGGCTTAGCGTACATCAAACTTTAGCAAACTTTTTTTATCATATTCTACGTCCAAAACACGACTTGTGTGCCAAAATGCACATTTAGTGAGAGCTCAAAGCCCCTGGCAACTGGGCTAAGCATGAAAACAGGAATTAAAAATGCTAACTTAATATAATCCAACGTTTCACAGTATAGAACTCTAACAAATTAACATTAAAAAACCTTTTATACATCTTGGAGTTTGAGGAAACACATTAGATAAAGATAGGGATGCAAATGATACATCGATGTTTTCAATACATCGCTGTTTTAGTCAAAAAACATCGATTTTTGCCATCGATGTTTTAAATCGAAAAACATCGATGCATCGACATTAATTCAAGCAATATTTATTATCGATATTTTTTACGTCTATTGAAAATACTCAACAGCTCCATCTATTCTAATACTATTTCAACTATTGTTAGAGATATTGACTGACCCACGAAATATTTCTCTAGCTAGTTAAAAATGAGATTGATAGATGGTACTGTTTCCTATTAATAGATGAATGAACAATAATTTGAATGTTTCACTCACTTCCTTCGTCCGTTCGTAGTCCAGTTTGTTTAATTATCATTCAATCACAATGCAATATAAATTATAAAAGACTTGGCAGAAGTTGGCTGTATGACATAAAACCCTTTGCTTATCCTAGTTTTGATAAATAAAGTATAAAAATACATACAAATTACTTAGTTCGAATCGTTCGTTGTTTTATTCGGCTGGCCTGAGTACTCTGTTCTGCTGTGTGCTGTAAAAATGTTTGTGAAATATGGTGACTTTTTGTGAAAAACTGATTTATTGTTAATTTAGAAAAGGTTAGTACAGTAGAACCCCGATTAACCGAGTCGCGATTATCCGAGCTCCGGATTAACCGAGCCAATCTAAGAACCTGATTATCCGAGGTACGCGCGTCTAAGCGGCGTATTAACCGAGCTTCTAAAATATGTACGTACATATTTCCATTTAAAATCGTCGGGGCCTTCGGGGAATCCCCCTGGCACGTGTGAGGGTTTCCCTATTTATTTTTTTGGACTCTTTCAGCATGTAAATTTGCGTGAATGCAGTGCATGATAGCATTTACTACGGAGAAGTACGAGTATACTCACATAATTTATTTGGTTGGAGTTCTGGTGGTTAAGTGTAATTAATACGAACTGCTTTGTTTGAATTTTTGTTTGTCGTATTATAATGGAGCAAAACAAGCGTAAAAGAATCGTCGTTCCTAATGAAGAAAAATTAAAAGCCATCAGAAGCATTGAAGCAGGAGAGACAATTAATGTTGTTGCACGAGATTTCAAATTGAGAAGCCATAGAGAAATGTCCTGTTTATTTGAATTAATGTAAAAATTAAAAGGTTGCGAAAATGTGACAAGAGAAGATGTTGTTGAATGGATTACAGCAGTTGATTTAGAAGAAGAAATGAGTATTGAAGAAATAACGAATGCCTTTCAGGAAACCGAAAAAATCAGATGATGATGACTATGACGAAGCGGTGGTGGATGAACAGTCCCCACTAAGATCTCTCATCAAGAAGGTTTTGCTTCTTTGGAAAAAGCTTTGAGGTATATCGAACAACAACCAAAGGCAACCCCAGCGGATTTGCTTCTTCTTAATAGATGGAGAAACATTGCAGCGAGAGAAAGAAGATGCAATATGAAACAGAAGCGCATAGATACCTATTTCACTGTTTTATAATGTATGTACCTATTTATATGTTAAAAACGTTAATACATCGGTTTAAAGTATTGGTGTTTATTTTTTGAATGAATAAAAAACAAATCCGGATTATCCGAGTTTTCAGTTATCCGAGGAGGGTGCCCCCCCCCCCCTCCGCGTTACCTCGGATAACCGGAGTTCTACTGTAGTTGATTGTTACAATCTGTTGTTTTGTTGCTTTTGTATTAAAATGTCGGGAACAAATAAATCATTTTTTGGAGTAAACCATACAGCTGATTACTTAGAACGAAAGTTGTCCCAGCTCCTCAACGAGTGGAAAGTTTCCATAGAGAGGGTTTCTGCTTGTATCACGGATAATGACAGTACAATGATGAAACTGAAACTCAGCTTGTTTGGCGTCAAAAAGATAATTCTTTGTTTCGTACACACGATTAATTTAACAATCACTCGGGCGATAGATAAGTCTACGGAAGCTTTGGTCAGCAAAGTGCACGAAATTGTTAATTATATTAACGTTAACGCCACTGATGAATTGCGCAAGAAACAGACAGATGCAGGATCTTCTGAAGGAAAGGCGAAAAAAAGGATTCTCGATGTCAAAATGCGATGGAACTTCTGTTATTATATGTTAGAGAGATTCATTCAGTTAGCTTCTATTGTAAGCTAAATATTGCTCACCCGTCCAGGAACTCCCTCTATAATTACTGGCTCTGAGCTGATTAATGTCAAGGAAGTATTCGAGCTATTTAAATCATACGAAATAGAAACTAAAGAGATTTTCGTGGAATCTTACGTGACTGTCAGCAAAGTGATACCGCTAGTAAGTTACTTGCCTTGAAGAATAGTTCACCAATAGATCCCATCGTGACCGAATTAAAAAAGCCTACCTATTGTGACGACGTCAGTCCCGAGCCAACGACTGTTCTGCAAATCCATAAGTCAACAAAGAAATCGATTGATAGAAAAATGTCTTTCCAAATTATTGTTTCTGAATTCGGTTTTAAATAAATAAATTAAAACTGGATTGTTTTGGCCGATACTTGGTGGAGATCCATTAAGCTTAAGTGAACAGTAAAACAATTTTTTTTTTTGGTTTACTGGTAAACTCCACATTTATATAATTATAAATGTCAAGTTTACCAGTAAACGAAAATAAAAAAAAAATTGTTTTACTGTTCACTTAACTTAAAAATAAATTATAGTTTTGTATTTGTAAGTTTTTTCTGATTATCATTAATAAAAATAAGTACTCTCTAATTGTAAATGAATTTCATTTAAAGAAAAAAAAACAACTCCCCAGTGTACACACATATACTAGTATACACTACCATTTTATGCTCATAATAAAAAATTGGAAAAAAAATAATGTTTCGATACGTCGATGTTTTCGAGGCGATGTTTTCGAGGCGATGTTTTTTTAGACATCGATGTTTTTTTAAAAACATCTATACGTAGATAAATCGATGTTTTACAGTACGATGTTTGCATCCATAGATAGGGATGAAATCATAAATCTCGAACTCCTTCATCAACTTTCCGTACCTTCAGGTCATCATTAATGTCGGACGGTCGCCCACTTTGTCCCTCATCGTGCACGTTTTTTTTTAATGCTCTAATCAATTTTCTGAGCATTCCAGCACTCATAACGTTTTCACCATACGCTTCACTGATCTGTCGATGAATTTCAGCCGCCTACACGTCTCTTGCGTTTAAGAAACGAATTACTGCCTGTGTTTTACAATCCGTGATATTTTCAATAATCTAAGGCACGGATGAATGCTTTAGTAATGGCATCTGTCGCTAGCCAGTAGATGCAAGTACTCCACGAGCATGGACGGCACGGCGATCGCAACGCTGCCGCGGTCCAATTTTAAAACGGTATTTATTTAAAAAACGCGCCTCGTTTATACTTAGATAAATTTCCCGCATTTTTATTACTATTATTTATGTTGATCTTTAAACTTTTTTGTTCACAGTCACAGTTCGTCAGGAGGAAAAGAAAAAAGAGCATTAGGTGATTTAATGGCTGTTTTCCCTACATTCAGGAAAGGTATGTACGTATTTTATTAATATAGGAGTACTGGCATCCCCATTTTTTATAGGCATAGCACAGGCTCTGCAGGGAAATCCCTAAAGCACGACAGGAGCGACGCGTAAGCGGGGATAAAGCGACTCACGTTTTTATTGAATTGCTGTAAATTGTACTCGATGGGAAACAGTACTGGGTAAATCATTTCAAAGAGGCGAAGTTCTCCATATAAAAGACTGCTTATAAAATAGTCCAATCAGAATACGACCAAAACAGGCCAAAAACAGAAACAGATAAACTTTTTTTTAATAATACTCGTCTCGTCGTACATTAAGAAAAAAATATTACGACCGTAGAAAAAGAGGGAACACCTTCAAAAATGAGATAATTGGCCCGTTTTTGGGTTTTTTAGTGTATTTCTGCAATTTTATCATAAATTTATGGAAGATAAACTAAAAATTCTGACAGATTTGGTTTTGGATAAAATAATAACCGGTGAAGTGCAAGTTGAGCTTGCGCAATTAGTGTTCCGTACGTTAATTGCTTCTGAAATAAAAATTTTTGTTACGTAGGTATAAAATGATCAGTGATTTCACAAAATACACCCCAAATGAGTTTTCAACAAAGTTTGTTTCCGATCTTTACTGAAAACTGATGACCTTGAAATATTTGTTTTTTTATATATCAGATAAATTATTAAAGGTAATGCATTCGTGATAACTTTCGTTCAATCTACACCCCGTGAGGAATATTCCAGAATTTTTTCAAAATTTTTGGATCAGTACTTTTCGAGATAGAGGACGGGCAGGGATTCTTCGCGATTTTTTCAAAATAATACAAACAAAAGTATGCGTATGTAAGACATTATATATATTTTTGAACTCGTGTTTTTACAAGCTTTTATTTGACTTCCGATTTCACCCCCAAAACTAACCCCCTAAGTCAAAATTTAACTTTCAAAGCTACTCGGCTATACTGAGGCCATTAATTTCTATATTAGTACCAAATTTCAAGTTTCTGCGTCAAATAGTTTCGGTTAAAATCGGGTGTGACAGACGGACAGACAGATAGATAGACAGATAGGCAAACACCGAAGTAATCTTATAAATGTTCCGTACGGAACCCTAAAAACGAAAAATTTAAGAGGCTCCGGATGTTATTTAAACCTTCTGGTCGGGAGAAATTGGCCATTTTTGTCGTTTTTCTTTCTTTTGTCATTTTTTATAATTTAATAGATATAGTTGCAACTGTAAGCTAATTTTTTTAGTTAACTCTGGAGATATGTTCCATGGACATTACTTCAATTAATTCAAACATAATTTTAACCATTTTTTTACATATTAGATATGTTTTTCACTCCTCATAATACTGATAAATTTTACTGACTCATGTTTTTTTCTTATGAGGAATTTTTTAAACAACTTTTTTCAGTATACTACAATCTTACCTAAAATATCAGAAAATGTCCCTGAGTCCCTAAGCTTTCATTTGAGATACTTAAGAACTCATTTAAACAATTTAAGACCGAGAAATCAGATAGATTGATATTGGCTTACTGTGATCCACATGGAGGGAATAAGTGGGAAACTCCAGGGTTTTAACTTCGTCAAGATGCATCAGTAACTTTTTAATACTCGTATGTTCAACCTCATTTCATAGTGCAAAAAAAGGTCAAAATAGTGATGAGACAGGCATAGTTTAGATACAGTAATATTACGATTTTATCTTCTCTGGAGTATCACCAGGAGTATTGTCTTGAGTTTTAGACCTCGAAAAACTTGTGCTCTTTTGTTTATAAATAATTTAAGTTTTCAAAATGCGGTTTTTTGAGCTTAAAATGTGATTAACTCCGGTTATATAAGTCGGATCGATACAAACAAAAAAGTAAACTCTTCGTAATGAAACTTCCAACAAATCTTCGTTGGTTTTATATCGCTCAAATTGGTATATAACCTACAAAATTGAAAAATAGGCAAAAATATTTTGTTTTTTTCTTTTTATTGTACAGGTCGACTAAGTGACCCGATCGGCTTGAACCTTTCAGAAAATATGCCTTTTGTTATAGCAAAAATACCCTAAAATTATAGTACAAAAATATTGAACCCAGTGGGCACAATTGAATTTGTTATTTAAAATTTGAATTGCCCGCTATTTAATGCCATTTAGGCTAAAATGGATATTTTTTTTTCAAAATTTAGGTCTGGACGTCAGCTTTCCGGTGCCATTAAAAAAAATTTTTGGAGTCATTTTAACCGTTTTTTTTTACATTTGTTTACTAATCATTAGAGACCAGATTATATGTAACATAAAAATCTTGAAATATGCATGCAAATATGCATGAAAAATGCTTAAAATATGCATGAAAAGGGTCAAAATATGCAATATTAAATAATAATAAAAGTAGTAATTTTTAGTTTTTTTATTTCAAAATCAGCATAAAATTATCGACGATGTGTAAATTTAATTAACAATTATTTAACATTTTTTAAAATCATTTAATATTTGTATTCTTGTACACGTAAACAATAACGTATTTTTCCAAATGTTGGGTAGTAAGATTGTATCTTCGATCACTTAAAATATTTTTATAAGTGGAAAAAGACCGTTCCACATCCACTGAGGTAACTGGGCAGTATTTGAATTTGGGTGCTATGTTAGCACTTATTGTTTCTGGCAAAAGTTCACCCGTCCCATTAATAAAACTATCAATTTGACACAAAGGTTCAAAGCCTGGGTTATTGCACAAAATGTTTTCAAACTTTTCTTTAACTCTACGCGGGAATACATCTGGCAATGTGAAGTTTATTTGACGGATTTTATTCATTAGCTGAATTGATTCGGTCAACGCCAAACCTCGAGTTTCAAGCTTTTTAATACCTGCAGGCATGTGGGAAAAGTGAGTGCTAATCAAAGCATGTTTTTTTTTTTAATATTAGAATCGTTAAACGCTTCCTTGGATTGACGAACTGCCATAGCCTCTGCATTATCGAAGTCATTTACTACACCTTTGATGGCCTCGAAATGTTCATTGTAAAATAGTACAGTTTCAATCCATGTTTCCCATCGAGTTACCACTGGTTCGGGAGGTAAAGGCACATTTGGCAGTTTCTCTTTATAGGCGTTATTGCGAGTAGGTGCCTTAAGAAACACTTTCTTTGCTGATGAAATCAGTTTATTTACATTTCCAAACGTGGATCTTACTTCTTAAGCGAGTCGATGGACTCCGTGAGCAAAGCACTTCACATGAATTAAATTTGGATAAAATACTTGGAGGACTTTGGCTGCCTTGATCATATAGGGAGCAGCATCTGAGAGAAATATAAACACTCTTTCATCTGCAGAAGATTCAGGAAATATTTTTTTAATACCCTCATTCACAAATCTGGCGATCGTAGAATGATTTGTCTTGTCAAGTTCTTTGCAGGCCACCAAATAGGAAGAAGAAGGCTCTAATCTTAATGCACCCACAATTAAATTCGCAATATAGCGACCACAACTGTCGGTAGTTTCATCAGCTGAAATCCAAATAATGTCATCCTTAAGTTCATTACGTATTTCTTCCAGAAAATGTTGGTAAATTGTTGGTATGTAATTTTTACGCAGTGTTGATTCGTCTGGTATTTTTTGATTCAAGCAATATTTTCGCAAAAAATCTTTGAATGTAGGATTTGTAAGTTTGTGGAGAGGAATATTACTTGCAAACAATGCTTCACATAAATCCATGCTAAAGTGGTTTTTTTGTTTGCCTATAGAAGTGGAATCACTGCTACTTGATGCTGTTATAAGTTGTTGTCGTGGGCCTTTTTTTTGCAATCCTGCGATATGACATGTCTTGACATGCTGGTCAGTTTGAAACTTTTTTGTGCACGAAACATTTTTCTCGCAAACTCGACAATATAAAAGATTTCCGTCGTATGTAAATGTTCCAGGAAAATCAGCTACCCACGAAGAGACACTTTTTCTTGCGAGTGGCATGGTACACGTTAAACCTTAACACAACACGTTAAAAATTGTAAAAAGACTACACTGATGCAAGCGCGTCAACAATAATGTTAAAACTGATATCTTGTCTTCGAGAAAATTGTTTATTTGATCCACGCTCAAACAAATATTCTTAGAAACTAACTACATTTTAAGCTTAAAAAAACGTGTTTTGAAAACTTGTATTGTTTATAAACAAAAGAGCACAAGTTTTTCTAGGTCCAGAACTCAGGACAATATTCTTGGTGATACCCCACAGAGGATAAAATCATAATATTACTGTATCTAAACTGTGCAATTTCAAATGCTTTTTTTACGGCACTATCTGGATATGAACTTCCTAAAATTGTGTTTTCCACAACCTGTAGTAATTCAAAGCTAACGTGAATCTCTACCTTTGCACACGAAGCGCTCCTGTAACGATTTAGCAGTATCCCTGCAGCGCGTGTGATGTGCCAATAAACAAACTCTTAAATTGTATAGTTTTTTTTTAGTAGAAAAGGAAGGAGCACAAGAAGTAATATCAGTGACAACGGATGAGACCACTACAGAAGGATCTACGGACGAAAGTACTACCTATACATTTTCATCCATAGTATTTAATGATACCACAAAAGAAACAACGCCTGTTATAGTAAAAGATTCTTCGAAGGACGACTTGTCTGGGCCACAATGAGGTCCATTAGAAAGCCGGCATTGTATTATGGTGAATTTCTCCCTTGATATAGTTTTTGGGGTCGTAATGAATTATTTGTAGTTTGATAACATCACCTACGTTAAACGGGGCTCTTTTCCATTATGGTTACAAAGAATTCCGGAAGAGTATAACATTAGATATATAGTAGGCGACACTAATCACGTCCAGTGTAATTGAGTTGAATTTGCGATTACTGCTCGCTGCTTTATCGCCGTTCTGTAACACAGCACTTGCAACTGAACCTAGGACTCAGCACTGGTTGATCCCAATTGGCTCGTCTAATACACACGCTCTTTGTATTGTTGTTAGTTCAAGCTTCCACTGTAGTTGAAGAGGTGGAGCTGACTATACGCTGGGGAGAAAATCAGTTCGCAGGTTTTTTGGACGGAATTAAAATCTATATTATAAAATTTTTTGGAACACACTGTATATTTGCAACCATACAGGGAAAGATCTGCTGTGAATGTATATTTTTTAACCAATATAAAATAGTTTACTACTACCCCATAAAACATTTCTATAGAGAAATTTAGCCTGCGGTCATTTTCTAATAGCTCAGTCACCAGGGGTTTTGAGCACTCATTAAATGTTAACAAGCTGCATTTTGTCACATAGGTAGTTTTTTGAACGTAGAAAACGATAAAAAAAAGTTTGATGTACGCTAAGCCCACAAAATCCAAAATAAAATCAAAAATTCGCTTTTTTGGTAATATTTCGAAAAGTTAAAAAGATATCGAAAAACTAATAGCACCACGCAGAAGAGCGGGAAATTTTACAAAAAAAATAGTATATAGATTTTTTTCCAAATTTTTTAAAAATTCGGATAGGTGATTCAAACAGTGTAGCCCGCCAAACAGGTCGATTTGGAAGTCTACACGCACCGCTCGAAAGTTAATCGATATTACTTGTTTTCAGAGTGTAAAAAATTAAAAGATAGTTTTTTAAAGATGAGACTTTGAGCTTTCTGATGATATAAATAGTTTTTATTTTTGTTGCTTTATAAGTTACAAAATTTTAAACGATATTTATTTGCAAGATTTTAACAGGCATAGAACAAATTATAAATATTTAATAAAACATATTATTATTATACCTTAAGTTTTAATATAAAAATAATTAATTAATACCCATATTGTTTGTGTTACTTAAAAATTGAGTTTTAAAATATAAAAATTTGCCTGCTGTAGTAAGCCTCCGGCAATTTTATGTCCAAATCAGTACGAAATGGTTAAAAAAAGTCGGACAATTTTTTTTAGTTACAGTTAAAAGTAATTAGAAAATCATTAAAAACTTTCTCTTTTTTTGTAATTTTGCTCTTAAAAAGTGTTCATGATAAATACATTTTTTACTTAACACAAATAAAACACTAATAATGTTTTTTTAATTTCTACTATATTATTATTTTTCGTGACAATTGTTTCTGCACACGGTGCCTTCTTCGGACGAATAAGAATTTTAAACAAAATGCAATATTTCGGTTTTCGGTTTTCTTTATTGAATTTAAGTTAGGCTATGCCTCTTACTTATATTTATGACAGATTATATTCCTATACTACTTAACCTAGGTTCTATACAGTAATCCTAATTAACTTAACCTAGGACATTGGAATTTAAAATGCATTTGTTGACTAATCTAACTTAACTAGAGCTTAATTCTAAACTAATCTAGAACTTAATTCTAAACTTAATCTAGGTTACAATCTTCATGGGGGTGGGGGAGGGCCATCGTCTTCGTCGGATATGGGGTCAGAAGGTCTTGGATAGTGATGGCGGGCGTTGGCGGGCACGTGGAATGCGCTCCTTATGGTGGCGTTTGGGTGTTGTAGCGCCTTTGCGAAGAACTTGATGTTGGTGGACCTCATGTGTGCCTTGATTGTTGGCACACCGAGGTCTCTATGCAATTGACGGTTTCGGACGAACCATGGGGCTCCCGTGATCATCCTCAGGGCCTTGTTCTGTACTGCCTGAAGTTGAGCTCTGCGTGTCTTGGTGAGTTTAGACCAAGTAGGGCAGGCGTGTGTGAGTCCTGCCCTCACGATGGTTTTATAAATTAGCAGCTTGATTTTTGGTTGCAACTTACTGGACCGGCTGATGATTGGGTACAGCTTGCCTAGTAGTTGCTTGGCTTTCCTTGAGGCAGCACAGACCTGGTCTTTCCAGATGAGGTGTTTGTCATACTGGATTCCCAGGTACTTGATGGTGGTTGCCCATTGGATGCGGGATCCCTGGAGCTGGAGTTGTCCATAAGGAGTGCCGTTGCCTTTGGCGAAGACGATGACCTGTGTCTTACATGGGTTTAGCTGGATCTTCCATCGGTCGAACCAGGGGGCGAGGACGTTCAGGTGGCGCTGCAATCTACTGGTGATGATTCTGTAGCTGCTGGATTCTGCTATGATGGCTGTGTCGTCAGCATACAGGAGTAGGGTTGTCTGATCCGTTTTTGGAATGTCGGCTGTGAAAATGTTAAAGAGGTGGGGGGAGAGGACGGAGCCTTGAGGGACTCCGGCTCTAATGGCCTTGACTTCGGAGGTGGCGTTATCGACTCTGACTTGGAATGTTCTGTCAGAGACGAAGGAATGAATGAGTTTGTTAATGACAAGGGGATAGCCGTGTCGGATCAGTTTCAGAATGAGGCCTTCGTGCCAGACTCGGTCGAAGGCCTTTGCTACATCGAGAAATACAGCTCCAACTTTGTGACGTTTGTTGAAGCTGTTGGAAATGGTTTGGGCGAGTTTCGTGGTGTGATGGATGGTGCCATGAAGGGGCTGGAAGCCATACTGTTCGTCAGGAACAACACGGAGCGCTGTGGACTCTGACGATTTCGAGGATGACTTTTTCAGCTATCTTGCCAAGGCCTGGAAGTAGGCTGATTGGCCGATAGCTGCTTGCCTCGTGGGACGGAGAGCCTGGTTTTTTGATCGTAATGACCTCAGCTTTTTTCCAGTAGAGTGGAAAATAGCTGAGTCTCAGTATGCTGTTAATGATATTGGTGGCTTCTGAGATCTGTTTTTTGGGGAGTTTTTTGAGGGCTTTATTTGTGATTTTATCATGACCTGGGGCTTTTCGGATTGAGGTAAAACGAATGATCTCATTAACAGCAGAGGGGGTTGTGAAATACGTATTGCGAGGGGGCTGGGCAAGATTTAGGGTCTGTATGGTTGTAGCGACCCTAAGATCACGGGCTGGGTCGGGATGGACAGGAGTGTTAGGAGAAAACTGTTCCTCTAGCAGATCTGCAATATTGAATACATATCCTTAAATATAGTATTTTCGTTCTACCTGTTTCAAATCCTCAGTGTACTTAGATAATTCTAATTGTTTAATTGGGTACAATAATATAAAACCATAAATACACAATATACAATTGGAAAAACCTAAATATTTAATCCTGCTTATTGTTCTAGGTAAATCTGGTTGAGTTATTTTCTAGTTTTTATAAATCTTTAATAACGGAGAGTTATTGGTTTCAAGTTGTTGATTCAGTAAAATGTTCCTATTCTTATATTTGTTAATCTCCATGTTTTCTAAGAAATTCAACTTTTTAGGTTTAGATTCATTATGAATAATTTTAAAATGTTCGTCAAAATTGTGGTTTTCTAAGATTAAATGGTCGGCATAGTTGGAGGTGTTATTTTGTTTTATATAGCTTCTTTTATGTTCGTTAATTCTTTTTTGAAATGAACTACCTCTCTGGCCAACATAGAATTTTTCGCAAGAACCGCAATTGAGTTGGTAACTCCCGATTTTGCCATTTTATCACTTTTATTTTTGTTATTTTTTATTAGATTTGACAGTTTAACTAAGATGTTTAAACCTCTTTCAGACAATTGTTTGGATATAAAGTTGGTTACCTTTCCTGTATAAGTAAGTGTTTTAAAATTAGGTTGATGTTTTAATTGTTGGGTATACCATATTAATAGCTTGTCTATAAGATTTTTTGTTGATGTAACGGCTAACTCAGTAAATTTTTCAATGTGTTTTTGTTTATTATTAATCATACAAATTAAACTAAAAATAAAAAAAATATATTTAAAGGTGGGAAATGAAACATAAAAGTCTAAGCTTTAAGTAAAAAGTATTTATATTTCATTTAAACTTCCATGTACAAAGAAAACAGTTATTGAAAATACAAAAATTCTAAATTATTCGAAGAAATTAAATGAATTACGTACTCTCTGGCCGTCATATTTGATCTGCTATTTTGAATTTTTCAAATCTGTCATCGGATTCTTAATCAGCAACCCTTAATAGCCAATTTCAAAATATTTAACGGTACACAGAAACGTTAATTTAATCATAAATGAGATCGGAAGCATGATTCCCACTGCAACTGAAGGGGTTAAACCAGCCATTTTATGTTAAATATATTTTTTTAAAATTACGGTAAAACTAAAAATATACTATTTTTTGTAAAATGTCTCGTTCTTTTATGTGGTGCTATTAGTTTTTCGATATCTTTTTTTATTTTTAGAGATATTTACGAACAATTTTTCATTTTATTTTCGATTTTGTAGACTTAGCGTTCACTTTAGAGCAGCATACCAAAATGCAGCCTGTTAACATTTAATGAGAGCTTTTCGTCAAAATTTGCCTCTGACAACTGGGTTATAAACATAATAACCTGATACGAAGTTTCAAAGAGTTTTGTATATTTTTTACTTGAATTATTAATAAGTATTGTATTGTTTTGTTGGTTTCCCTTCTATTTAAAATATGTGTAAAATTGATATTGATTAATGAAAAAAATTAAAATTTTTCTGTGGTTTTGACCTGCTGAGAGCTCTGATATTAAACAATATTACAATGTACAGTAACTGATCTACATAATTTTGAATAATTCATTTTTGCTCAATAATGATTCTAGAATGATAGTAGACGTCATATTGCGGCGCCCTATCGAATTTCAAAAAACGCCAAGTGGCCTTCAAAAGTATTCCCTTTGACTAAAATTTTTAAGTTTTCATCGACAATTTTATCTCAATATTTGAAATGGAGGCAAACGTGGTATGGCTGCCACATATATATATATATATATATATATATATATATATATATATATATATATATATATATATATACAGTGGCGAACAAAAGTATGGAAACATTTTCTTAATCAAAAATATAAAATACTATCATTTAAGAATAAAAAAACTAGTCTTGTTTTGTTGACAACTTCTTTATAGAATTATATATATATATATATATATATATATATATATATATATATATATATATATATATATATATATATATATATATACTAGCCGGGCCCGCGGCTCCGCTCGCGTGGACTTGATTCACTACTATCGTCACTGCTTATTCCTTATGTTACCCAACGTAATAAAATATCTTCCATTATTTCCCCTTATCTCCCAATATTTCTCCTTATCTCCCATTATCTCTACATAATTTCCATTATCTAGGCTTATCTCTGCTCATCTCCCATTATTTCTCCTTATTTCCCATTATTTCTCCTTATCTCCCATTATCTCACCATAACTCCCATTATCTAGACTTATCTCTGCTTATCTCCCATTATTTCTCCTTATCTCCCATTATTTATACTTATCTCCCATTATCTCATCTTATCTCCCATTATCGAGGCTTATCTCGACTTATCTCCCATTAATTCTCTTTATCTACCATTATCTCACCTTATCTCCCATTATCTAGACTTATATCGAATTATATAGAACATATGTATAAATTTATAAAAACACGTAAATCGGATAAGTGGTTCTCGAGTGATAAGCGCACTAACGGACAGACAGAGAGACGTTGCATTTTGTATATATTATATTCTTTGCTACATGATATTGTTCCATATTTAGTGGTTTAGGCAGTGTATTGCAAGAGAACGCGCAAGCGGTAAACTTTTTTCCGATTTGATTCACTATTATCGTCACTGCTTATTCCTCATGTTACCTAACGTAATAAAATATAGTCTATACCTGGCCAGAGAACATATGTATGTTTTAAGAAAAAAGCACATAAATCGGATAAGTGGTTCTCCAGTGATAAGCGCACTAACGGACGGACAGACAGACAGACAGACGGACAGAGAGACGTTGCATTTTATATATATTATAGATATATATTGTTATTATTATATAACCTGGCCAAAGAATCTATGTATGAATTTAAAAAAAAGACACGTAAATCGGATAAGTGGTTCTCGCGTGATAAACGCACTAATGGACAGACAAACAGGCAGAGAGACATTGCATTATATATATATATATATATATATATATATATATATATATATATATATATATATATAATATATATATATATATATATATATATATATATATATATATATATATATATATATATATATATATATATATATATATATATATATATATATATATATATATATATATATATATATATATATTATAGATATATTCTCTGCTACATAATATTGTTTCATATTTAATGGTTTAGACTGTGTATTGCTAGAGAACGCGCTAGCGGCAAACTTTTTCCGACTTCATTCACTATTATCGTCACTGCTCATTCCTTATGCTACCTATCATAATAAAATATAGCCTATAACCTGGCCGGAGAAAATATGTATGTTTTAAAAAAAAAGTACGAAAATCGGATAAGTGGTTCTCCAGTGATAAGCGCACTAACGGACAGACAGACAGAGATACGTTGCATTTTATATATATTATAGATGTAATAAAATATATATCTATAACCTGGTCAGGGGATATATGTATGAATTTAAAAAATCACGTAAATCGGATAAGTGGTTCTCGAGGAATAAGCGCACTAACGGACAGACAGACAGAGAGACGTTGCATTATATATTATAGATATAGATTATTATTATTATATAACCTGGTCAAAGAATATATGTATAAATTTAAAAAAAGACAGGTAAATTGGATAAGTGGTTCTCGCGTGATAAACGCACTAATAGACAGACAGATAGACAGAGAGACATTGCATTTTATACATATTATAGATTATAGATATTCTCTGCTACATAATATTGTTTCATATTTAATGTATTGCAAGGCAACCCGCTAGCGGCAAACTTTTTTCCGACTTCATTCACTATTTTACGTCACTGCTCATTCCTTATGCTACCTATCGTAATAAAATATAGCCTATAACCTGGCCAGAGAACATATGTATGTTATAAAAAAAAAAAGTACGTAAATCGGATGGTTTTCCAGTGATAAGCGCACTAACGGACAGACAGACAGACAGACAAAGAGACGTTGCATTTTATATATATATATATATATATATATATATATATATATATATATATATATATATATATATATATATATATATATATATATATATATACATATATATATATATATATATATATATATATATATATATATATATATATATATATATATATACATATATATATATATATATATATATATATATATATATATGTATATATATATATATATATATATATATATATATATATATATATATATATATATATATATATATATAGCTTAACGTGAATTTACAGTGTAAATTTTATAATCTAATCTTTATTGCCTCTGTAAGCAAATGGATAATCATAGTTAGTCACTGGTCTTATTCCATAAATAGATACTTTTGAACCTAAAAAAAAGAAAAAACAATTAGAAAAAGCATATGCTCTGTATTAGTTAAATTAGTCCAGAAAATTCATAGTTTTTGATCGCACGAGTGAAAAGTTAGGTTTGGTTGATCTAACCTGAACTATTTCACAAATTACATGTGTCAAAAATTTATAATTTGTTAAGAAGTATATCAGAAAAAATTTCATATGTTACCTGATAGTAGCTGGTGTCCTTTTTCACGCAATTTATCTATAAAATTGTGGGAGTTTAGTATCTGGAAACCTAGTTGATTTGGGTGAGTGAAAAACTCTGCTATCCTTTGAAGCTTTTCCTAAAAACACTTACTTAATATTAGATACACGGTTTTGTTCAAAGTAAACAGGACTTTTTTAAAATACCGAATATTAGTGGCGCCTACTATTGGATATAATATGCGTTAGAAAGGTAAATTTTTCACTAACATTATATCTATTTTTTATGACAATCGAATAAATAGAAGCTGAGATATTGCGTCTAAAATGACAGTGTCTTAGCTATCGGTCGAAAAGTGAACATTGGACTAAAAAACTAGAGGCACAAGAGAACAGCTAATTAATGTGAGACCAATGATGGAAAAGTTCTACGAATACGTATAATGGTCCTGCCGTGTTCTGTTTTCTTGATTATACAAAGCCTTCGACAGAGCACACTTATGGAGAATTTTTCAAGAAATGGGGACACCAGTCACCTAGTCTTCTTAACCCACAAATTATACAACAATAACATTCGGAAAGGGGGTGAGGCAGGGTTGTATCCTGTCTCCACTACTCTTCAATATATATGGTGAATGGATTATCCGCAAAGCGACAGAAGAGTGGAATAGAGGGGTGTCAGTAGGAGGCAAAAAGTTCTTAAGAAGAAATGGTTGCTTTGCTGCATCGAATCGAAAAGGTTAGCGCAAATGTCAGCTTTTCACTTAATCGAAAGAAATGTTATAGTAGATCGAGCTAAAATTTTGCCTCCTCTTAACAAAATCAACAATATACCACTCAAGACGGATATTACATACTTAGGCGCCAGAATTTCTAACAAGAGGGGCTGCTAAGAAGAAATTAAAAAAAGGATAGCGATGGCCAAAACTGCAATGACAAGCTTAAGCAAAGAATGGAAAGATCACAGAATAAATAAAAAGACTAAAAAAAGGCTTGCCAATTCACTAATATTTCCTATAGCCACATACGGAGCCGAAACATGGACTATTAATGCAGCATGCCGTAAAAAATAGAGGCTTTTGAAACTACGTGCTACAGGCGGATACTCAGAATTATCTGGACAGCTCATAGGACAAATGCGTCTGTTCTGAGCCATTTTAACATCCAAAATAGTGATCGGCTGTTACCATCGATTCAGAGAAAAATAGCATCATTTTTTGGTCACCTAATAAGGAGGGATGACATGGAAAAGTTGCTGATCCAGGGGAAAGTCGACGGCAGAAGAAAAAGAGGTAGATCCCCCAACAGATACATCGATCCGATCATGTCTACAATGCACTTGGAGTTACCGGAGATGATGAGAAGTGTCGAAGATAGAGAAGCCTGGAAGGCTGTTATAAATTGTGTGTAACAACGCAATAGCAGACACGACGCTCGGAGCCGAGCAACGATGCGAGATAGAGAAGGTAAAGAAGGTCGTAAGGGCCTAAATGACAATGAAGATGTCGGTCAACCAAAATTCGTTATGATCGAAGAAAACATAAAAATTGTCCGTGAATTCATAAAAAAAGAACAGAAATCTTCGTTGCGATACAACGAAATGGAATTAAATATGTCCAAAGTTTCAGTCCATTGCTTTTTGGCTGAGCATTTGGGGCGTAAAAAGATTTGCGCATGGTTCGTACCAAGCAAATTGACTGATGACCAAGATCATTCCGAATTCAGCATTGTAAAGACTGGATTAGAGAGTCAAAAAAGAACATTGTAAGTGGCGATGAGACGTGCGATTTTCAATATGAGCCAGAAACCAAGTGCCAAAGCTTTTAGTAGAAGCATCTAAGCGAAGAAAATCTGATAAATCGTTTGGAGAAGTCAAAAGTGAAAACAATGTTGATTTATTTTTACAAATCCCAGGTTATGGTGACCAAGGAATTCGTTTGACTTGACCAAACGGTTAATGCTGTGTATTATCTAGATGTTACGAAGCGTTTAGTGTCGCATATTCACGTGTTCGTCCACAATATCTTGCAAGTGAAAGATGGCGACTGTTACACGATAACGGACCGTCTCATCGTTCGACGCTTATTGCTACTTCTATTTATTCTCAAACTTACATGCACACTCTAGATATAGCAATATTATAATTTTATCCTCTCTGTGGTATCATCAGGAGTACTGTCCTGAGTTTTGGACCTCGAAAAACTAATGGTCTTTTGTTTATAAACAATTTTTGAGCTTAAAATGTAAATAACTTCGGTTATATAAGTCGGATCGAGACAAAAAAAAAACTGAACCCTTCGTAATGAAATTTCCAATAAATTTTCGTTAGTTTTAAGTCGCTTAAGTGCGTACATAACCAAGAAAATGGAAAAAACAGACAAAAAAACTCTTTTTTTTTTTCATTTTATTGTACGGGTCGACTAAGAACCGATCAGTTTGAAACTTTCAGAAAATATGCCTTTTGTTATAGCAAAAATATCCTAAAATTTTAGTACGATAATATTGAACCGAGTGGGGACAATTGAATTTGTTATTTAAAATTTGAATTGCCTGCCATTTTATGCCATTTGGTCCAAAATGGATCTTTTTTTTCAAAATTTAGGTAGCATAGCATATTCAACACTAATTTTTTAACATTTAATAAAAATATTCTATTACTAACTTGATTATTAAAAAACTAAAGTGGTCATTGTGTTAAAGTAGTGTGGGATAATGCTAATCGGACTAACTCGAATCACAGCCGTTAGAGTTTTATTTTGGTTAAATAATCTTACCTGGAAAGGTCTCATCCAAAAAAACGGAGAGAATTTATTAAAAAATTCGACAGAAATTATTGGTTTGTCACTAAAATTCGGAACATATCCTTTTCTGTTCGTATTGGTGGTTGGTCTTAAGTTATCTGGAAAAACTTTATCATAAATATCTGGGGGTAAACTTTCATCATTTAATATTGTAGGCTTCGTTGCGGAGTCTTGGGGTGTTTTTTCAGTGACGTTATTGGTAAACTGAAATGGATCGTCTTGTGGAATGGTACTGTTTTCAGGCAAGTTTAAAGATGTCGTGTCCTCTAATTTTTGAATTGACTCTGTGATTGTTCTTGCATCTTTTTGTGATATTTGCACCTTAAAAATTAAAGGTATAAAGTTTATCTTACATATTACAAAAAAAATTTACTGCTGATAAAATCTGCATCACATGGAAATCCATAATCAAGCATAAAAAGTTTAAAATATTTGATGGTATACAGGGAAAATAAAAGATAAAATGATATTAGCACAAATTTATTATGGATGTAATTGTTGCAAAGCAGATAAGAAGGTTATCAAATTTTTAACAAAAATATGATACAATCAAAATCAGTGCACTAGTTTTTTATTAATTTCGTTTTCCTTTATTCAATAAATAATCCGACAATTACTGACGTGTTTACTGGAGTTTTTTTTGAATTTTTAATTAGGAAGGCCACAAATCTAAACGTGAGCATAATTTTTTAGTTCCTATTAACATTTTCAGTTAATATTTTGCTCTGTATTTAACTTTAAACACACTTTACTCTTCATTATAAATCATTATTTTTTATTTTCCCTGTATACCATCAAATATTTTAAACTTTCGATGCTTGATTATGGATTTTCATGTAATGCAAAACTTTTTATCAAGAATAAATTAAGATAAACTTCTCCATTTATATAAAACTTTTTGGGACACACTATATATATATATATATATATATATATATATATATATATATATATATATATATATATATATATATATATATATAAAGGGTGGGCCATCTATCGGTTTAAATTTGAACCACCGGTTATTTCGAATCTGGCAATACTTATGTCATTCTATTCTGTCACAAAATTCAGTATATTATTCCCACTTAACGAAATGAATCGATTTACGCTTGAGCAATGTTGGGATTTATTGGAAATTTATTTCCAAAACAAAGACAATTGGTCAGAAATTGCATGAAAATGGCGTACAAAATTTGGTCGCAGAGAAGGACCAACAGTGCCCAGTATACGCAAGTTTATTGCTAAAGTTCGTGAAACTGGTTTCATTGTTGATGCGCCAAGACGTGAGCGTGCTCGTACAGTGCGTACACCCGAAAATATCGAAGCTGTGGACGGCGCAACCATTACGGTCAATGGAGACACCTATCGCACCATGATAACCGATTTTTTTGTGCCCGCTCTTCATGGTATTGATGTGAACGATGTTTGGTTTCAACAGGATGGTGCAACTTGCCACACATCTCATGCCACAATCGATTTATTGCGTCAAACATTTGATGGCCGTTTAATTAGCCGAAATGGTGATGTCAATTGGCCGCCAAGAAGCTGCAATTTGACACCGTTGGACTATTTTCTGCGGGGCGCCGTTAAAGATAAGTGTTATGCCGACAAACCAGAGACAATTGAGCATTTGAAGGCCAACATTTGTGATGCCATTGCCGAGATACGACCCCATACACTCGAAAAAGTGCTCGAAAATTGGTCCGATCGAATGGGGTACTGTGAGGCCAGCCGCGGCAGCCATATGAATGAAATAATATTCCATCTCTATCCGGAATAATTGTACTTCACAACAAAAAAAAATAAATTTGGCAAAATTTCAAACCGTTTTTGTTTTATTGCATTTTTAAATTTAAAACTTTTAAATGGCCCACCCTATATATATATATATATATATATATATATATATATATATATATATATATATATATATATATATATATATATATACATATGAAGAAGAAGAAAAAAGCAATTTTGAACGAATCCGAAAATATCGATGAATATGTAGATCCTATAAACCTGGGATTGGGTCATAACCTTTCAAACGACATCGAAACATTGAACGACAGAATTATAGAAACACTAATATCATCCCAACAACACCACTGTAAAAAACCAAATCCAAAGAAAGGACGTAAAACGAAAAATATACAACGAACAATTGAAGAAAATAAAAGCATGAGAGTGCTCAGAAGGAAATTAACAGACAGAAGAAGAGAAATACATGGTGAAAGAAATGGAACGACAAACAGGCAAAGACTTACAGAAATTGCGGAAGAATTCTATGAAAGGCTATACATAAGTCAACAATTGAAGCTTCAAAATCACAAATACATAATTTGATCAACCAAGGTTCAGAAGAATTACCGGAGGTAACATTTGAAGAAGTAAGGCTTTCTCTTAGAGAAATGAAAAATAGCAAAGCTTCCGTAGATCAGATTTTAACTGAGGCTGTAAAAATGGGTGGTGAAGGCTTGTTGAGGGTTGCAGTTTCTCTTTTTAACTTCTGCTTAAAAAGTAGCATAATCTCAAGCAAATGGAATAACGCAATGACGGTCCTCATTCACAAAAGAGGAGACATAATCCACCTTGAAAATTATAGAACGATCAGTTTGCTTTCCCATATGTATATGTGGTTCACCAAAATCATAACAAAACTCCTAGAACGTTTATCAACCACGCGAACAGGCAGGCTTTAGAAGCGGATACGGTGCTAACGATTATTTACAGACCATCAAAATCCTTATAGAGAAATCTGTAGAATACAACAAACCACTCATATTAGTATTTGTCGATTTTAAAAAAGCTTTTGACACCGTGGAGTTGCCGGCGATACTGTCTGCCCTACAGCAAATGAGAATAGACTACAGATATACTCAGGTAATTAAACTCATTTATAATAACGCAAGAGCAAGTGTAAGACTCCATGAATCCACAAGTAAGTACCGAGTGGAACGTGGAATCAGACAAGGTGATATGATATCTATTAAACTTTTTACGGTGGTGTTAGAATATGCTTTTGAGGAAATTAATTGGGCTGGAAATGGCATAAACATCGATGGCGAATACCTAAATCACCTGCCCTTTGCTGACGATATTGTCCTAATAGCCGACGATCTAGGTGATGTCCAACAAATGCTTACCAAATTGCAAATAACATCAGCAAATATTGGTCTAAATATTAACTTTCAGAAAACCAAGTTTATGACTAATCTAGTTAAGAACAGTAATATGAAATTTAACGAATGCGAGGTGAATCACATCCAAAATTACAAGTATTTGGGTCATGAATTTCAAATTGGCGTGAGATACACCGTCACGTGGGTTTGGGATGGACGGCTTTTGGGAAGCTTACAGACACGTTGCAAAGACAGGAAAGCATGGAAGAGACTATGAAAGACCTACGACCAGGAGTGAACAGATTTAGGTTGAGAAGAAGAAGAATCTTCATTTTGTTATGACGCTTAGTAGTACATGTAAAGTGTAGGTGACGGGTTAGCGTAATACTTCTAGACGTAAGCTTTCACAACTTCAAATTGTCGCCCATATTATATTCCAAACCTTAAAATTGTAGTAAACTTAAAACTTACCAAGAAAAAACACACGCCTAATTTAATACAAGTCATTATTTTTAAAAATTGTTTGATGCATAACAATATTAGACTCAACTAATTTATTGCTTTTTGCAAATGATCCTTTATATCAGTTTTTAGAATAATACCCCTATGACATAATTATTATTTTACATAAATTTTAAATAACATTGGTTAAAAATTGCTAATTTTTTAACTTTCATTATGGTTAGGAAATAAACTACCCGTTTATTTAATATTTATAATAATTTAGGGACATGTAATATCACATCGAAATATTTAAGTAATGCTATGAGAGCTACAGTCTGTCATGTCTGTCAAGTAAGAACGTCTCAGCGATAATTCATTTTTGGTAAATGCGATTCTAGCGATTCAACAAAAAGTGGATAGAGGGAACCCTTGTCTATGTCGCCTTTTAGTAAAAATATCAATTAATTCCGAACTTTGGCTGAAGTCACGTAAAATCCAAAATGAGTCACTTGTTTGTGCGTCAATTCGAGGCCGTCTTTCTTGGTTCCCATCCAAGGGAACCTAAAACGATATATTCTGCGGCCGCTAAATATATTAAAAAGTCGGTATCCCTTATGAAGAAGTGCGTAAATTATTTTGAGGAAACAAAAAATGTCGACGACTTGCCAAAACGTGGCTCGGTAGGCAAAGTCACTCTGTATCAAGGAGCGGCAAAATTAAGAAAATTTTGTTTGAATGTCTCCCATGAGACCATTCGACAACATCTTCGCGCTCATGATGTAAAATTCCGAAGTACGTTGAAGAAACCTTTGCTGGGCGAGAATCAGGTCACGAAGCGGCTCGCTTGGGCCCACGATAAGATACTTGAGTGGCCCTCAGAATCTCTGGACGCCAACCCTATTGAAAACGTTTGGTCCCTTGTAAAGAGAAAATTCAGCCTCCGAAGAAGCAATTTTGCCTCATTTTTATTCTGCTCATAAAAATAAAATATTCACACCCTCGCTGCATGGAATTAGGGGAATAGAATTTAAATCTATAAGAAGGCACAGAACGAGCAGTCTTCTCTTCATGTAAATAATGTCTACACATGAAAAATATGTTTGTGACTGAAACCATTAAGTTAAAAATTGTATAATACAAAGAACAAAATTTAAAGCTATAAGAAGTTGCTTTGTTATACAAATAATATGTTTAAACCATTATTTAAAGGAAACACATTCTTTATTATAAAATAATCTAAACTAAAAAATTTAAAAAAGCAATAATATTCTTCTGATTATTCCTTTGATTCTTCCTCTGATTTGTTCTCGGATTGGTCCTCTCATTGGTCCTCTGATTTTTCATTTTCTTCTTGCGGAAATATTGTTGGGAGATCTCACTCCGCATTATCACAAAGTGATGCCGAAGAAACTTCGGTCGGTGGGATGTCCCAATTCTCATCTACCGAATCTTGGACTTGTGGACTTGGCGTTGGAGTAGGTGGCATGAAAGGACTCCACCCTTCAGTGACCATCCACCGATTTGTGATGGTTGAATCTGCCAGACTCAAATGACCATCTTCTATTTGTACACCTGGACTGGGCAAGTACAACGAGTGGTGTTCGAGTTATAGGCATTGAGGCGGCCAAATCACGTTGCAAAATTAGTTCGTCATTTTCATCCAAAATTTCAAGATAGAAGTCACTTGTAATTTGGATTTTGAACGCCATTTTGTCAATAAATTTTTTTTTTTGAAAGTTTAATTTTGCTTTAAAATTTGTCTTAAAAATATTGTGTGTATGAATTAATAGTGAAGGAGTAACGAAGTCAGAATATAGCAAACTCTTTCGAAAGCTTTACTTTTATGTACAACAAATTCGAAGTAATGATAGGAGAAGGTGGATGTTTCAGAGAGGCAAAAGAAACATGTTCAAGATAGAGGCAAACTACAAAATTAGGTAGGGTAACGAATATATTTTTATTTTTTTGTAAGTATACATGCATTGCGATTTACATTACAACTAAAAGGACTAGAAATAATATTTTATTATATTTAACTTGTTACGTGAAACTGAAACTATTTTAAATACTGTTTGCTATAATTAACTATTTATTGGCGTTTATGAACAAAACTAATATATTGCTATAAAATCTCATGCCATTTTGGGCAAATTAGTTAACTTGTCTTAAAAAGTTTCGTCTGTAAAACTACACTAACATTACCTACAAATCCCGTAAATATTTGCATTGACGAGGTGTTGGTTGAACACTGTTGTGTCTCATTTCACATTCATATATGTAAGAAGGGAATCGATATATAAAAATCCAATTAATTCATAGAAGTAGAAGAGGATATACGTACAGCATCAAGTAAGAAGAGACAATTTTGGCGCTCAACGTGTTCCTTACTTTATATAAAAGACTTTTCTACAAACCTACTCGGCTCCTTCGGAAAGTCGGTACAAAATCCAAAGGATGGCGCCTTCTAAGTGTAGCTAGGCCTTTTATCAAAAAACTGTATAAGTTTAATCTTGTTACAATCATACCTCTACAAAAAGCGTCCTTGTTAGTCCGCCAAGTTTTTCATTTGGTCAACAAGGATGAAACGGAATTTCGGGTCGATAACACATTTTTTAAGTAAGAAAACGCTTCAGAAAAATAAAGCAAAGCTTGACAGACATTCTGTGGCTTCAAATAGGACGGTTTGGATATTTTCGAACGGATCATGTGAGCCCAGAAGACGGAGAACCTTCCGGAAAGCCATCTGATGTCACTACGCTAGAATACCTCACAAAAGTTTATGATGTGTTGTTAGACGATAGAAGGGAAGGTGCGTGACCTTGGCGTCTCTAATGACCAGGCTCACTATTATGAACCCTTACACATGAGAAGCTCGTGCAAGATAGATGGCGAAATTATTTTATATGGATCAAAATCGTGAACGTGTCAGGCTGTGTTAGGCCAATTTAAAACTGTCTTAAAGAAATCTTGACGAATTTTTTGAGACGATTTATTCTTGAACATAGAAACTAGGATTCACCAAAAACCAAAAAACAGTCGACGCAGGGAATAGTTAGCGTAGAATCTGACAGGAAGAAAGCAAAAGCTGTCCCGTCAGCACGAAAAGTTATGGAGACTGTCTTCTAGGGTACAAGAGTCATTATTTTCAGAGATTACCTTTAAAACGGGAAAATAATCACAGAGTCCTCTCACGCATCTCCGCTCAATTGCTTGAAGGCAGAAATAAAAAAGACAGGTCGTTAAAAAAGTTTTCACACGACCCGGGTATGTATGAGGTGAAAGTCAATAACATCGGTTAATAAATATTTTAATCCACGGACATATATGAAAATACACAATGTTAAAGATATAACCACAAGAGAATAAAAAAGTTCCCGGTGCTGGTAGATTTACAACACATAATCTAACACGTGCTTTTGACACTGTAAATATAAACTCTTTGGTTGATAAAATTAGGGTTCTAGCAATAAAACGTCCTTTGGGTCTTATTTAACTAATAGAAGGCTTATTCTAAAATTGGCTGGCTACAGAACACTTCAGGGCAGAGTCTTGAGTTCTCTGACTATTCATGAACACTTAAAAAAAGCACCAGTTTTCCCACTAGTTTGGATGATCATCAACCAAAAAAATAATGCAATAGCAATAAAAAATATTTTAAAAGTAACGAAATTTTAACTTTTACAACGGAGCTCTGCAGTATGTACCTTCTGCAAAATTTCTGATAAATTTAATTAAATCTTAATTAAATTGAAAAGTAAATATTAAGTCAATTTGCTTGGAAAACTGGGACACTAATCAGGAAAGCAAGGGGAGAATTGGCTATGCAAGAACAACCTTTTTTAAACTAAATAATCTTCTCTTTCATAAAAATCTGCCACTAGACACATGATTTTATAGTAATGGAATGCTTCATATAACCAGTTATAATAAATGTACCTAAACATAGTCACTTAAAGATAGGATACTAACTCACCGACAAACTTTTGAACTGTGAACAATTCGTAGATCTCTATGTGTTCCCTGGTATGTTCACAAATGATTAAGTTTTATGTAGGTGGCGTACTTAGGAGAGGTGTAAGTATATTGCATACAAAAACTCCAAGAAAGGCAATCTAAAGGGCATTCGATTCAGGTCAAAAGCAATATTCGTGGCTGAGTAACATAAGAAACTGGTAACAGTATAACATACTATATTGAGACCAGGCTGAGACATACTACTGTGATCAAAAAATAACCGATCAAGTGCAAGTTGAACTTGCCCAATTAGTGTTCCGTACGTTGATTGCTTTTAAAATACAAAAATTTTGTTACGGAGGTATAAAATGATCAGTGACTTCACAAAACACACCCCAAATAAGTTTTTAACAAAGTTTATTTCCAATCTTTACTAAAAACTGATGACCTTGATTTTTTTTTTTTATATATCAGATAAATTATTAAAGGTAATGCACTCGATAATTTTCGTTCAATCTACACCTCGTGGAGAATATTCCAGAATTTTTTCAAAATTCAAAGTACTTTTCGAGATAAGGCGGGTGGACAACGATTTTATAAAAATAATACAAAGAACAGTGCGCGCAAGTATTACATTATATATATATATATATATATATATATATATATATATATATATATATATATATATATATATATATATATATATATATATATATATTACTCGTGTTTTCACAAGCTTTCATTTGACACCACACTCGATGACCTAGTAAAAAAAAATTTTTTTTTCACTTCCGATTTCACTCCCTAAGTCAAAATTGAACTTTCAAAACTACAGACTCTGATGAGGCCATCAATTCCTATATTATTACCAAATTTTCAACTTTCTATGACAAATAGTTTCGGAAAAAAGACAGATGGACAGACAGACAGACAGACAGACGGACAGACAATGAAGCCATCTTATAAGTGTTCCGCATGGAACACTAAAAAATAGTAAGACTTTTAAATTTAAATCGCCCGTGCATTTCCAAACCGGATTAATTTTTTTTTCGTTAGGTTGGTAGGACCTTAACTGCCATCTATGTCAAATTTTAAGACCATAGCGTCAGTAGTTAATAAGATTCGCTTGCATTCGTTCAACAACAAAAGTGCGTTTTTCGATTTTTAACATGAGCGAAAAAATTCAGCAAAGAAGTTGCATTAAATTTTGTTTTAAAAATGGTCTTTCGGCTTCCCAAACGTTCGAATTTGTCTCAAGAGGCCGGAATTATGGGCCGATAACTCTTGGTTTTTTTCATCACGATAATGCGCCTTCTCACACGGCATTGGTTCCTCGCGACTTTTTCATCAAAAATTCAACCCATATCATTCCTCAATCGCCCTATTCGCCTGATTTAGCTCCGTCGGACTTCTGGCTATTCCCGAAACTCAAAAAAACCGCTTCGAAGACATCGTTTTGTGACGATTGAGGAGATTAAAACCGAACTGAAAAAGGCTTTGAAGGCCATTCCAGAAAACGAATTTAACAACTGTTTCGAAGACTGGAAAAAACGTTGGCATAAATGCATTGTATCCAAGGGGGATTACTTTGAAGGGGACGAAATAAATTTGGAAAAATAAATAACCCGTTTGCGTTTTATTTCCAAAGTTTTACTATTTTTTGATCACAGTAGTATTTTCTATTTAAATTTACGACTACATAGGTTAACATTTCTTTGTTAGATTGCAAGCGCAATTTGTATAGAACTGGTGACGTAATATTACTATAAAATTACAATTTATCTATAAAGTTCCAAAGTATATGTACATTTATATAAAAAATCATTATACATATATTGTTGCCCAGGACAATTATGGAAACATAAAATAATATTTTTTTAGAGTTCATTGATGTTGTGGCTCAATTAATAGGGCTTAAGATCACAAACACCTGAGATCTTAAGTTCTCATCAGCAACAAGAAAACATTTTTCATTCCCCTGTGATATTGTCTTTATCTCGTTACAAGAAAAGCAAATTGTTTTAAAACTATGTCCGTTACATGTACGGTAATCTGTAAAAAATCATATACAGAAATTTTTATTTGGAAGAGGAGCAATATTTCTAAATAGTTTGGTCTGAAAAGGGTTTTATTTTATCTATGATTGATAGTAATACATCATAACTAACGGTAGACGGTCAACGGGAAATCGCTTAAGGTTCACAGATGATGCCAGTCTGATCGCCAACACAAAAGAAGCAAACTGTTTTAAAACTATGTCCGTTACATGTACGGTAACCGGT
Organism: Pachyrhynchus sulphureomaculatus; assembly: GCA_019049505.1. NCBI lineage: Eukaryota > Metazoa > Arthropoda > Insecta > Coleoptera > Curculionidae > Pachyrhynchus > Pachyrhynchus sulphureomaculatus. Next base: position 89,731,423 of record CM032448.1, read on the forward strand.
AAAAAATCATTTAAAAAAATTTTTAATTGGAAGTGGAGCAATATTTTAAAACAGTTTGGTCTCAAACGCGTTTTACTTACACCCACTTGATAATTTTTTATCTATGATTAATAATAATGCATTATAACTAACGGTGAACGGTAAATCACTTAAGATTCGCAGATGATGTCACTCTAATCGCCAACACAAAAAAAGAATTACAAGAAATGCTGATCAAAATTAAATAACAAGTCTCGAGAAATAGGTCTAAAGAAAAACTTCACTAAAATCAAATATTAGAACAATGAAGATAACAGCCAGGAACTATTAATAGAAGGTGAAAGAATAGGAACGGTACAAACATTCATATATTTAAAACATAATTTAAATTCTAACTTGGATAGAAGAGTTTCGTTAGCTTGGTCTGCGTTCGAAAGGTTACAATCTATATTTAAATTGGACATTCTAAATACAATAAAACCCAGAGTGTGCGATCAATATGTACTGCCGGTATCAACATATGGCACTGAAAACCGTGCTTTAAATAAAAGTATAATAAATAAACTCCAGGTAACCCAAAGAGCAATGGAAACATTCCTAACATCGAGATACAAAGAAGATCTAAAGTGACAGATGTCATACAACGAATATGTATATTAAAGTGGAATTGGGCGGGGCATATCGCAAGGAAGAATGATAACAGATGGACACGCTGTATAGTTGAATGGAGGCGTAGAAAACATAAAGAATGTAGAGGTAGTTCACAGACAAGATGGACGGATGACATAAAAAAATTTGCGAGACACGATTGGATACAAAAAGCAAACAATAGAGCTCACTGGAAACAACTTGGGGAGGTTTACATCCGACTATGGATAGGATAAGCTAATGATTAATAATAATGCATCATAAGTAACAAATAGCAAGTTGCGATTGCTTGTAGATATATCCGATGATCGACGAATAAAAATAAAACATTTTGAGAAGTTGCTTTTAATGTGCAAATACTAAAGGTGGTATGTTTTTAACGGCTTCATTAATATAACTGTTTTCTTGGTCAAGGTCGGCAACTAGGCCTTTAATTTTGGTTATGATCTCCGGTTTTCTGGTGTCGCCATTTTCTATTATTTTGTTGAGAACTGATCGGAGTTGATAACTTGATGTCGATGATGAAAATTCTATTAGGTTTTTTCAGTACTTCTTCTGAATATCCCTAAAAATAAGAAATTAGTATTAACGTACAACGAAATCTAAATGAAATGCCAGTACCACAAACTTTACAATATCTCGAGGAATTATTTAGGATGAATGACTTTGAGGACGAAATTATTCATAAATACTTAACATTATCTAAACTTTGTATGAAACAAAATTATTTTCAATATAATAGTCAATTTTATGATTAGAAAGAAGGAACAGCTATGGGTAATTGCTTATCACCTTTCATAGCCAATTTATTCATGAGTAAGTTTGAAACCGAAGCCAATCAAAAATATGAATATTTCCCAAGAGTATGGTATAGGTATGTGGATGATATTTTCGCGATTTTTGATACAAAGAAAGCAAATATTGATGATTTTATTTCCAAATTAAATAGCCGGTATGATTCCATTAAATTCACTTACAAAGTTGAGAACAAAGGAGAATTGCCTTTCCTAGATATTTTAATTATTAAAAAATAATAATAGATTACAATTTGATATCTATAGGAAAGACACAGTAACAGATATATATATATATATATATATATATATATATATATATATATATATATATATATATATATATATATATATATATATATATATATTCCTAATGATTCATTTCATTACAAACAACACAAATTAGCCTCATTACATTTTTTAGTTCATTGTTTGGTCACTTTTCCTCTGAATAGAGTAAACTTTAATAATGAAAGGAATCGTATTAGAAATATAACTAGAGTTAATGGTTATAACGATGACTTAGTAAACAAGCTAATAAATAGACATAAGTTCAGGTTAAATATTCAGAATTCCACCTTTTTTACACTCGAAAAAAATAACACTAAGTATGTGTCCATACCATACCATATAATCCGAAATATAGCAGGGGACTCAATAAGGTATTTAATAAGGTAGGCCTCACCTTAGTCTATAAGTCATCAGACAATCTGAGGAATATCTTCCTTCTAATTTATGAAATTAGTTGTAATGATTGTGACAAAAAATATGTTGGGCAAACTAAAAGGTCAATTAAAACACGATTTAAAGAACATTTAGCAAACTTAAAATACAGTAGAGCAGAAGAGTCTAGCATTGCCGAACATGCCCTTGAAGCTGATCATATTGTAACATTAGATAATCTAAGATTAATTAAAAATGTACGTGATAGGAGATTGTAAAAGTAGTATGTAAGTAGTTTAAATAAAGACAGAGGACCTATTATATATATAAAAGTAGTTTAAATAAAGACAGAGGACCTATTCCTTATAGTCCCCTCTACTGGTTACTTGATCGGAATTGATGGCCCTGCCTGTGCCATTAGTCCCGCCTAAGTAATTCAAGGGCTAGGCTAAGTTTAAATAGGGTAGATTTGTAGTTTAGCTTGAATCAATCATCGCTCCTGATGAAGCTAACACGGTTAGCGAAACGGGCGTCAAGTACAAAAATAAAGTGTTTTGTGTAGTGGTGATATATACTAAGTAGTATTCGTAACGTTTTTACTCTCTAGTCAAGGGAGTTATTATTCTTCGGCATTGTCACATCGCCTGACATTTTAGAGTTATTAGATTGCGAGGTCCAATTTCCGTCGATCTGGCGTTCGGATATGTTGTCGCGACAACTCGCTAACAAAATGATCTCCAATTTGGTTCTTGATGTGAGGAATGAACATTTGGTATTTAAACGATACGAACCATAAAGAATAAAAGACATTTAAAATTATAAATACTTAATTTTCGTTAAGTTTAACAAGTAATATCCGAAGGCCCATGGAGCGTAGTTGTAGACACTGCTGGCTTTCTGGTATTCTTTTAATTATGTTGAGTTTACTAAATTTGAAGATCAAAGGCGAATTTTCCTTTGGAAAGTTAAACTTCCTATTAAATAGCTGCAAGTTCTGCCATTTCGTACACTTATGGATAGAAAATGAACTTTGTAATACTTATTTCTAGCTGAAACTGTTTTATTTGCAATTTAGTTGGTAAATAGCTCCTTTTAAAACATACACTAAAATTCAATTCTAAAGTGTTTCTGCGATATCAGTGCCTTTTTTAAACTAAAAAAAGATAAAATTCCTTTAATTTGTTCTAGCCCAACACAAATTTCAATTTTAAACTTGACAACATTGCAATGGCCTAGGTCTCCATCAATTATTGTTGGTGTGTCTGTTTACTGCAATCATTGATATGCATGCCAAAAAAGCATAAATCTTCAGACCCGATAGTTGTTGAGGAGCGCCATTTATCAATATTTTTCCGCAGTTGCTCTTGACGCCAGGATTCAGTGGTGCCATATTAAACAATTTCCATAACACCTTATATACAAGTTCTACAGTTAAACAAAGGATCTAAATGGTAAATATTACTTACAGCAAATTTATTAAGCATCAGTTTTTTAGCTTCTTTGTTGAGTAAATCATACAGGGAGAGTAGTGTTACATAGGCCTTCGTCGGCGGGACTCTTTTTTGTCTTAAAAGAGGGTATCTATAATTTGAGTTGCTATCTTCAAAATCTTTTGAGAAGTGTAGTACTTGGACATCTTCGTCTCTAGGGATAAAGTCTGGATCAATTCTAAAATTATAATGAAAATATTTTAAAAAAAGTATTTTTATTTTAATCTTTTATCCTCCGATACTCCCTTTAAATTTTATTAGAACATTTTTATAACGTATGTCGTTCTGTTTACAATTCATTTTTCAATAAATTGATAAATCATGCATAGTGACGCCTAAATACTAACGGCGTGTGCGGAAGTGTCTCTATTAAATACTCGTTTCGTTTTAGTGCTCGGTACGAAACAATTATGGGATCACTTCGATATCTGTTTGTCTGTGTCACACCCGATTTTCCCCAAAATTATTTGACATAGAAAGTTGAAATTTGTCAAAAATATAGGAATTGATGGCCCAATCAGAGCCGTGTACTTTGACTTTTTTGATTTTCGGTGATGAAATCCGATTTTTTTTGCAAGGTCATCGAGTGGGGTGTCAAACGAAAGCTTATGAAAACACAGGTTCAAAAATATCTAAATCTAATACTCGTGCAAACTTTTCTTTACATTGTTTAAAAAAAAATTCAAGCCAAAAATAGCTGTCTCTCCACCCAATCTCTAAGAGTAGTATTCAAAAAATTTTGAAAAAGGTCTGGAATATTCTCAATAAGGTGTAGAATGAGCGAAAATTATCGCGAGTATATATGTATATATATATATATATATATATATATATATATATATATATATATATATATACGCGGCTGATTTGAAAAGTCCGTGCAAAAATAAAAACTACTTATGTGTTTGGGGTAAACCTTTTTTATTTTTTGACATGGTCTCCTTTTAGGCTTATACACTTCGTCCAACGATGTTCTAGTTTGTTGATCCCTTCCGAATAATAGGATTTGTCCAAGTCTGCAAAATATCCATTAGTGTCTGCAATCACCTCCTCGTGTGAATAAAATCTTTGTCCCGCCAGCGATTTCTTCAAATTGGCGAACAAATAGTACTCCGAGGGAGCCAAGTCTGGAGAATAGGGGGGATGTGAAACGAGTTGGAATCCTATTTCCATTAATTTTGCGACCACAACTGCTGAGATGTGTGCTGGTGCGTTGTCGTGATGGAAAAGGACTTTCTTGTGGGCTAATCGCGGGCGTTTTTCTTGCAACTCGGTTTTCAAACGGTCCAATAACGATGAATAATATTCACCTGTAATAGTTTTACCCTTTTCCAGATAGTCGATGAGGATTATCCCTTGCGAATCCAAAATACAGTCGCCATAACCTTTCCGGCCGAAGGAACGGTCTTCGCCTTTTTTGGTGCAGATTCCCCCTTGGTAACCCATTGTTTAGATTGTTCTTTGGTCTCAGGAGTATAGTAATGTATCCATGTTTCAGCCACAGTGACGAAACGACGCTTAAAGTCCTCCGGATTCTTCTGGAACAGCTGCAAACCATCCTTGCAACACTTCACACGATTCCGTTTTTGGTCAAGCGTGAGCAAATCGCGGCACCCATCTTGCGGATAGCTTTCTCATGTCCAAATGTTTATGCAAAATATTATGTACCCGTTCAGTCGAGATGCCCACAGCACTAGCAATCTCACGCACCTTAACTCTTCTGTCATCCATCACCATATCACGGACTTTTCAAACCAGCCTCGTATATATATATGTATATATATATATATATATATATATATATATATATATATATATATATATATATATATATATATTATAATTTACGTGTTCTTTGAATTAGATCATTAAAACTATTCTTGGATTTGTTATATATTTATTGACGTTTCGACCTTCGAAAGAGGTCTTCCTCAAAATTTGCTATAAAATATAACATTAGAAGAATTAAATATAGATAAGTAATTAATCAGTTTGTCGTGTATTTCAGGGTTAAAATATTTGTAGCTTTTTGTAGTTTTTAATTTAAAACACTTAACTGTATAAATTAATGAGGGCCTTACCTTAGAAAGGAGTTCATTGTATTGGGGTGTTAATTTCAAATCAGTGTCAAAAACACATTTTTACTTTCTACAAACAAACCATTTAACGTGAAGGACTTTATATGACTGGTAGGTAGATACGGTTTAGGTTATTTACATCTGTTTTTTTCGTTTATTGCAGTTGATGTCATTTGTATGTGTATAGATTCCAGTATTTCTCTATTTTTTGTATATACATGTTGTAAATACAAAAAAAAAATGTAAATACAAAAAAAGAGAAATACTGGAATCTATACACATACAGATGACACTCACCGCAATAAATGAAAAAACAGATGTAAATAACCTAAACCGTATTTACCTACCAGTCATATAAAGTCCTTCACTTTAAGTGATTGTTTGTAGAATGTAAAAATGTGTTTTTGACAGTGATTTAAAAATAAAATATAACTTTTCAATTTCCATTTTGAATGCACACAAATTAATTTAAATAATTTTTTTAAGGTTATGTTAGCTCACGATGCAAATAGGTAGGTAATAATAAGATTATAAAAGAAACATCAGCACAGTCAAAATTGCATGCTTCTGCCATTTATGAAAATCGAGCACGAACATTTGCAATCACATATAAATATAGAAATATTAATATATATATATATATATATATATATATATATATATATATATATATATATATATATATATATACTTCAACAATCATGGTACGGAATGGAATGGTTTTTTTTTCTGAATAGGCTTTAACAATTTACATGTGAGCTACATTTGATGAAGTGATTAATTTTAGTGAGTTCTGTAGCCTCCTACAAGAAAAACCTTAGATTAAGCAACGCTCTCTATATTCTTAATTTACTACTAACCTGTTAGCTAATCTAAGCACTTCCGCAAAACCTTTTCCCATGTATAATTCCACATGATCATAAATATTATTAGTACTCTGAAGATTTCTTGCCTGGCTATTTTCTTGCTGTATAAGCGGATAATATCTGTCAAAATAGTTTAGACCACTGGGTTGTTGTTGGCGTTGAACATATTCACCATAAATATTAGCTAAAAAAGGAAATATACAAATAACATATTTACTTGTTTTCTTGGCAATGATATAATGTTTTTCTAATGCGTGCTGAGCTCTCCACTAATTTCGCACAACTGCTGAGAATATATGCACTTTTCAAATGGAGTTAATAAAAATGCTTCCTCCACCAACTTTATCTCTCTTAGGTTAGTAAGCTTGAAGCACTTAGGACTCGTAATCACCTGCTGTTCAACTGCTTTGCTTAAGGATTGTAAAATATCGATTACACAGGTATACCAAAAAAAATTCTGTCGTTTAAGTGAGTTTTACATGTTTACTTAAGTATTTTTTTTATGCTGAATCCAAAAAAAAGCATAAAAAACCATGCACCGTGAGGTTTTTTAAATAAATTTAGCGGTTACACATATTTATTTTAAACAGCGTTTTGCTACGTAACTTAGTTAAGGTGGTGTATGCGTGTTTTTTTGTTAAACGTGAACACTAAAACCTAATATTTTTAAGTTTGTAGATTCAAAACATTTAAAAATGTCCGAAATAATAGTTTTATTTCATAATTTTAATGATTGTATAGTTTTACATTTTATTTATTGAAATGGATTTTTGGCAACTTTAAATGTGTTTTCTGAAAAAAAATCTCATAGTGGATGTCTTTTTTTTTTTGATTTTCTGGATTCACCATAAAAAATACTTAAGAAAACACATGTCTCACTTAAAACACAGAATTTTTTTTTATATACCTGTGTTATCCTTCAGATTTAATTCTCCCTGGAAGAGCTGATTCTTTCTCCTCTTAGCACAATCTGAATGGCGTCTGGATCACCTTCGATCCCAATGCGATTGAGATGTTTATTCACGTTCTTGATAAGTAGATCCACTGTAAGTCTTTAATATCGATGATAGGAGATTTTTAATTTAATATTATAATAATATTTACCTTTAGAAAAATACGCTGTAGGTCCTGGTGGTGTTGATGGAGCATAAATTGCGGGTCTGTGAGAAGGTGTAGGTCGCATTGTTGTCGTTGTGGTTGTCGTTGTTCCTAAAAATAAACTACATATTAGTATTTTATAATAAGTCATTATTCTTCTATCAAGTAATATATGTAATGAGATAAAAAAAAATGTACCATCAAACTACAGAGGAATACATCTTCATGCTGCAGCTCCAAAACTGGCCACAAAGTTAATACCAAAAACAATCAGCATTTTTCACTGGCAGAGGAACAACAGAGATTTAGATTAAATGTCAGCCACCTTATGTTTCATTGTCTTGAAAAAAGCGTACGGACGTATCGTACAGTATAGTCAAGGCCACAGAAAATATTTCTCAGAAAACGACGCGGTAACTAAATTAAATATCGAACTCACAGAGCTAACACCAGTAGAAAGAAGAATTATTACTGTATCATTACTGACTAATTTTAACCTAACCGTAATTAATATTAAAACTAATTCAATTTTAGAGTTTTAATGTGGTGATGGTAACGTCTCAAAATAACATCACCAACCCAAACGTCATCCTCTCCTTCCCACTGGCGAACCGTGTTTCCACAAACGAGGCTCGGACAACCGAGTCAAGACAGTATAATCTTCACAACGTCGCAGAGTAGATGGCGTCACTGATGCCCTACATACAACTGGAAGCCTGTACAGAAGCTAAAGTTGGCCTGCACAATACCAGAATCCGATTCGATGAATTAATTTAATATTGAATTCATTAATCATAAACTTGTTGACTACTGAAGTTGGTATGGAAGCAAACCGAAGGCCTCTAGCTATGACGACTTTCCTTCCTGGTAGCGGGTCGATTCCGAACGTCGTTACCTCTGATGAAACCCGTGCTTGCCACGCTCCTCCACTCCTCACGGTGCTCCACTGTGTGCATGACGTCATTAAGCGACATATTTGTTAAATTCTTTATTTGATCGATGTAGTGATTTGGTGATCAACCTAATTTTCGTTTGCCCTTTACTTTCCACTGGATGATGAGCTTTTCGATGTCGTCTCGTTTAACAAGGTATGGTCGAGAGCAGGCCTTCATTTACTTTGATCCCTAATTCCTTCAGAATGGAGTCGTTTGTTAGTCTTGCTGTCCGTGGGATCGTCATAATCCTTCGGTAGCAGATCATTTCGAAGACCTGTATCTTCGGTGACATGCAGCGTTAATGGTCCAGGAATTTGATCCATAGGTAGCGATGGGAAAGATCAGGGTTTGGACCAATACCCTTTTTGTTTGTTATCCGATGTGTTGATCCTTCTATATCCTGGTCAGACTCGATAGTATAGTTTTGTCCATGCCTATGACTATTGGCATAAAAACAAAGACTAAAATTGAAAGCTAGAATATTACGATGATGCTTGAAGCCGCAAGATTTGTTCAGATAAAAAGGGAAATGATTATTTATAGTATTGACATAACAGGGCTGTGTACACGCTGGAATAGTACAAGCGAGGATACTACCATATTGGACGAACTCTTGGTATACTCTGAGAAGCAATCGATTGAGTAGCACGGAAATGAAGTTGGCCTTTTACTTACTAAAACAACCAAAAAATGCCTTTTGACATGGAAACCAACCAACAACCGGTCATCACAGTCCGTTTAGAAACTTAAGCTCAGAAAAATGGACATTGTCCAGTGCAGCAACGATAGAGGTGTCATGTGACGATGACAAAGAAAGATTTTATGATTTTCTTACCACTACTCTTAATAATATCAGAAAATCTGACTTTGATGAATGGGAGACGTTCATGCCTTGGTGGCGTCGGATAACAAGCGCCCAGACCAAACTATCGATTGGACTAATTACCGGCTATTCACCTGAGGAAATGTTTACAGAAAATGGTATCCGTGATGGTCTCCCGACGTGCGGACTATGTGGTGAAACCTCCATGCACATCCTGCATGAATGTCTGGCTTTAAATCGGAACATAATCTGTTCGTTCTTTTTTTTTTTTTATGGGTCTAGCACACGTGCTACAGGGAAGTCCCTAAAGCGCTACAGGAGCGACACGTGTGCGGAGAAAGCGATTCACGTTGTTCTTGAATCGCCGTAGATTGTACTCGGTGGGAAACACAGTCCTGGGCCAATTATTCCAAAGGGATGATGTTCTCCATATAAAAGACTGCTTGAAAAGCGTTGTACGAGGAGTAACAAGCTGAACCTCATACGGATGTGAAGAATTAGCGCGACGTGTACTTCTAACATGCACCGCTCTGAGAGGAATTAAGCGAGCCACATCCTTCGAACACTTTCCATGAAAGTACTTGTAGAATAGGCTCAAGTCGCCAACCGTTCTTCGATGTTCCAGCGAATCAAGGCCGACGGTCAGTTCCGGGTCTCCAATCAGACGAACAGCTCTTCTCTGAATAGAATCCAACAAATGCAGTGTATGTTTGGGAGCGGAGCTCCAAACATGGGAGCAGTATTCCATAGTTGGTCGAATTTGAGCTTTGTAAAGAATTAACAGTTGTTGTGGAGTGTAAAGCTTTCTGGTTCGAAATAATATTCCCAACTTTTGAGAAGCTCTCCTTGCTATGCCTGCAACATGTTCATGCCAGGACATATTTGCTTCCAAATTAACGCCCAACAAATTGAGTGACGATGTTAGAGGAATGGAGTGCCCCGACATAACTATGTCGGGTTCAGCAACGTTAACTTTTTTAGAAAAAACTACCGCCTGGGTTTTTTGTAGCGTTAAATTCCACTTGGTTACTGTCACCCCCAAGATAGAATTTCTTCCAGGTCTTTGTTAAGTTGAACGACTTCCTGCTGTCTGCGGATATTCGTCTGAGTAGCCGATGTCCGAGCGTTCAAAGTGAATGAAGAGATAAGTGTACTGTCATCTGCAATGCTGTAGATTGGATTCTCGGTCTTTTCCAGCAGATCGTTAATGTAAATGAGAAAGAGAGTAGGAGACAGTATGGAGCCTTGGTTCATCCATTATTTTGTTATAGTTGTTATAATTTAATAAAAAACTTTTAATTTTCTGATCTTACCTGATGGTGGGTTGATTACATACTTCATCAATTCAGTATTATGAGCTATAATCTGCATCGCAGCTGGTATGTAGGAATCGGAAAACTTTGGATTCTTATCTACCCTTGGTGGACCTCTTAATGCATCTGATTGACCCAAAGATAGCTAAAAAAATAAAAAGGAATCTACTGCAAAAATTCGATGTCACTAAATAATTAAAATATCATGAAAATTATTGAAATTGAATGAAAATTTTTCATTGTAGGTGAGAACGTTCTACAATAAGGAATTGTTCCCTCATGATGACGACATCAAGAAGCGATGCAAACATAAAATGCGTTCGAGTGTCAGTTGGCGAGAATACCGAGCTTTAATACACAAACGATCAAGTGCCGTATGTACGCACAGGAGTTCTTCTAAACACATTTTTTTGTAACTATTTATGTGTAAACCTTTACAAGAAACAGCGGGAGTAAATTATAAGGTCAGAGGCTCAACTTTGTTAAATAAATGTTAGACCTCTTTTCAATATTTGTTGCTTAAAATGGAGTATATAGCAGACCTACATTTTGTTGTTTTTGTTTATAAAATAATTACCACCGGAGCGGAGCCTCCTCGTATTTTAGATATACACTCATCTCCCGTGATCAGAACCATGTCAACAGAAGACAGAGGGAACTAGTGTCAGTTCCAAGACACTCTATGGCCCTGTGTCGAAATGTACTTTTATCCTTAGACTGCTCTTTTTTGCATATTAATGACTTGGCTTTACTCTTACTATTGCGTAACACGATAGTATGAACTTTTGGTGTTTTTTCTAGCGTAGAGACATTAGATGATCTTCCAAAACTTGTTTCTTCCCCCATGCTGATAAGGTTTGTTTGAAAGTGTCCAAACTATTTGTAACCCGTGCTAACTGACGCTGTAAGTTCTACATAATGTTTGCCAAACTTGGTTATAATTTCCTGAGCTTTTTAAAAAAGTTATGTTTGATTGCGACAAGAAATTCCTTTTCGTCTATGTGACCAGAGTTATGCTCGTAACAAGTTGAAACTTGTTTAGTTGTCCAATTAAAAACATAGCTACATTTAGAAGGCATTATCATTGACTGGCGACACAATAATAAATATTAGACTAAGTAGTCACAAAACACTGTGCATATATACATTAAAACGCGATAACACCTCGAAACTGGTCTGAAAACTGGCTGTCTGGACAGCTTGCGAACGAATTAATCAAACGTACAGTGTTGTCATACTTACAAAATTTTAAAAATTCACTGGCTTTCTCAACCTCAACCAATAATTTTAGCTAAGAATATAGAATACAGACTAGAACAGGCAAAAGTTAGGAGAATGGCATTTAAAATTAAAAAGGAAACGTGGGACAGAAAATGCAGGACGTAGGCACATACTTAGAAGGAACCAAACCTTGGAAATTCCTGAAATCTGAAACACCAATAAAAGGAATATAAATCCCATAAAAATTAGAGGAACGGCACCAGCACTTCTCCCAAGAACTTCTTGAAAATAGAGAGCGGTATTCAACGCAATCACCAACCAATTATCATAATCAAGACCAACATTAAACATAACAGAAGAGATGATTTGGAAAGCGGTTCGGTCAATGGAGAACAGAAAAGTGGCGGAACCAGAGGATATCTCCGCAGAATTGCTAAAAAATGGGACTAAGAAGTTAATAATAACGCTGAGACATATATTCTAAAAATATATAAATGGAAAGAAAATACCTCAGATTTGGAAAGAAGGATAGATAACACCAATCCACAAAAAAAGGGATAAAACTAGCTCTCAAAACTATAGAAATATATCAGCAACGAGCACCCTCAGTCGAGTCTACGGAAAAATTTTAAGAAATATAATTGAAGATGAATATAGTCCCCACGAGAGGGAACAACAATCTGGTTTTAGAGCTGGTAGATCGTGTGTAGACAATATATTTAGTGTAATTTGCTTAAACGAAAAAAAGCCATAAACGAACAGAGAACTCCAGCTACTGTTTGTAGACCTAACCAAAGCATACGATACCGGCCCAGTGACAAAATTTGGCAACTATTAGAACTATCAGTCATAAACTGTACAGCAATCGCCGCAGTAAAACAGTTCTACGACCAGTCACGTTCCCGAATAAAGTTGGGAAACATTCTCCTCGAAAATTTTTCTGTAACAAAGGGTGTCAGACCGGGTTGCTGTCTGTCTCCTACATTATTCAAAATTTATCTGAATGAGGCATTAGAGAGATGGCGGAGAGCATGTGGAGGAATGAAAATACAGCTGACCGACGGAACAACGTTGTACACTCTACATTTTGCCGACGATCAGGTGGTTATTGCTGAGGACAAGAAAGACCTTGAATTTATGACAAGAAAACTGTTTGAAGATGTTCATGAAGGTCCAACGGGCCTGCTCGATGCTCGATCTAATCTCTATTTTTAGATTACATTGGCTATTAATTAGTGTTACCAGGTATTTAAAAGACAAAACCTGCTGAACTCTCAAGCTTTCTAATTCAAAATAATATTCCCAGCGTTTGATAAGCTTTCTTTGCTATGCATTATTATTATGGTTTACCAACATTATATTCTCAAATAAGGCACATTTCTTCCTTAGCAGCTACCTACATCAATAAATAGATTTGTTAATATTAAAATCCAGCAAATCAGGATTTCCCCAAAGTAACGATTGGGGACATATTGTCGACGACGGCGAGTAAACGATCCATATTTCTTTAAGGATGTTAGAGGCCGCACAACTATTATTTCGAAGCAATATGTAGAGATGATTCATAACTTCTCCACACTCGCTTTACGTGTTGACAATACGAACCAGAGAATCTAGTTTCTACAAGATGAAACGACATCACACAGTTCAGACACATCTTTGCCAGTCATTCGGAAAATTTGCCCGAATTAATTGATTTTCAAAACAAGTGACATAGGCTGGTATCCACGTAGCCCTGATTTAACGTCCGTGGATTTCAAAATTAAAGTTTTATAATAATTTTCGCTCCCTGGAACAATTGAAATAAAATATCCGGCGTGAAATGAACGAGATTACGGAAATGACCTACCAAGCAGTAATCAATGTCAGTTCTCTCCTAGAAGAGTACCGAAAGAGTAATTTAAATGACATTAATTTTAAGAAATACTTTTTCAAGGACTGTAGTTTCTTCTTCTTCTTTATATTAGTCGTTCCTGTCTGTTATTCTTTAATGTACCGTCGCTACAGGTCATCATTCCATCTTTTTCGTGGGCGTTCTATACTTCTTCGCCCCACCGGAGATTTATCTCGAGCTATTTTCACTAATCGTCGTTCGGACATTCTATTTATATGTTGGTTTCATTCTTGTTTTCTGTTTCTTATCCACGTGTTAATGTTTCGCATATTTCTGGTCTTATCTCTGCTGCATAGGTCATTACTGGTCGAACTACAGATTTATATATACGAGATTTTACTTCTGTTCTCAAATATTTATTTTTTCAAATAGTGTCATTCAAGCATCCTGCTATTCTATTTGCTTTTACTATTTGTTCTTTTATTTCTTCTTCTATGTGGTTTTCATATGATAATTTAATTCCTAAATATTCAATTGTCATTTCCAGCTTGCTCCTAATTGGTTTTTTGGAGATAACTACTAATTTGTTTTTTTTTAGGGGATTTAGCGATATTTTCGTATTAAATTTCTTTGCTGTTGTATTAAACTGATGTAATAGTCTCTGCAAGTGATCTTCATTCTCAGCGACCAGGACAGTATCGTCGGCGTAACACAATATTTGTATCTCTTTATTGTCCATTTTATAGCCTTTTTTTTGATTTTAGCTGTTCAATTATTTCATAAAATATAATATTAAACAGTAGGGGTTTCAGTGAGTCTCCTTGTCTAATACCAGTTGTTACCTCTATGGGTTCAGTTACCTCCGAGTTTACCCTCGCTTCTATTTTACTTCTTTTGTAAATGATCTCAATTAGTTTTATTATATCCAATGGAATATTCTTGTCATAAAGTGTGTGCACTACGTCTTGCAGCTGTACTCTATCAAATGATTTTACCAAATCTATAAACATAAGAACGCTGGTCTGTTATACTCAATTGATTTTTCAGTAATTTGTCTGATTATAAATACTGCGTCGTTACAGGATCTTCAGCTCCTGAATCCTTGTTGTTCTTCGAAAAAGCTGTATAAGTGCAGTTATTTTATTGGTAACAATTTTTGTCAATTGTAAAATTGTAGATAAGAGGTTAATTCCTCGATAATTATTCAGATCGGTTTTTTCTCCTTTTTTAAAAAGTGGTATCATCATGCTTATTCTCCATTCTTCTGGTATTCATGATCTCTGGTATTATTTTGTTTAAGAGCTTTGTCAATTCTTTAGTCAGATTCACTCATCCGTACTTTAATAGTTCATTTTGTGTTTCGTCCTTACCAGCTGATCTTCGGTTTTTTAATTTTTTGAGAGCTTCTTTCACCTGTTTATCATCTATTTCTGATGTTTCGTTGGTTACTATTTCTGGTGTTTCGGTGTAAAATTTTCTGTTGTATTATACAATTGCTATATATAGTTTATTAATGTATCCTTTTCGATATATCTTACTTCTATTAATTCTTTCATTTCCTTGCGCTGTTCACGTATCATTCTCCAAATCTCCTTTTGCATACCATAAAAGTCATGTTCCATTTCTTTAGAGAATCTTTCCCAGTGTTCCATTTTCTTCTTTCTCACTAGTGCGGTTCTTTTATTGCGGACCTTCTTATATTCTTCATATGTTTCTCTGATTTTTCTTGATCTATATCTAAGATAGGCTTTTGTTTTTTCTTGGCATTTTAATTTCACTTCCTCGCAGAACCAAGGTGTATTATTCGGTCTTCTTGATGTTCTGTTTATTTTACGTTCCCCGAGTGCTTCCTTTGCTGCCTTTATAATGTTATCCTTGATCTTTTTTCCAACTGTGCTACGGATATGTTATTCAATATTAAATTTCATAAAGATATGTATGTGTTTAAAAATATCTATGTCTATCGTATTCTATCAACGAGACTATCGAAACAACATCAACCAGAAAAGAAAACAACAACGAATTTGGAACCTTCAAGACAACAACAAACGAATCTTCCAACAGTAAAAGTAAGAATTTCTCGTGATAGCCAAAGCATCCTAATAAATCAATACACTCGAATATTGTTTCAAGGTTCTAGAACAACCTAACGGAAAGAAATATATATATATATATATATATATATATATATATATATATATGTAAAATGTAAAATCGTATATCTCTTCTACAGTATGGTGTAGTTATACATTTTCCTTTTTCCCTCTCAATCTTCTCGTATAAACTTCTTCTTCCATCTGTCTCTATTCTTTGCCATTTTCACTGCTTCAGGATTTTCCCTTCTCCTTAAGTATACTTCCAATATTCCTATATATATATATATATATATATATATATATATATATATATATATATATATATATATATAATATAAAATATAGCAGTCCTTAGTAGCACTAACAATCTACTAAGAAATACATAGTAAAGACTATTTATTTATTTTGTAACATACCTCATTTTTTAAAATACCGACTAAGTAAAATATGTCACTTATACGTGGTAGTTCTAGGAATAGGGCTAAAATCCTTAACACCTTCTCAGCTACGCCAAGCTTTCGAAAATATTTTATTTTCTTCTTCAGAGCTTCAAATACAGTAGACTATCAGTATTCTAACGTATACAACAGAAAGCAACCCAATTTATTAACATCAAAACTACTTACTGCTAAGTGGTTCTTTTTAGGATAATTTCTTTCAACAAAAATCCACATTATTGTTAGTATTTACTAGGAAATATCAACAAAATTACTTTTAAAGAATATAGAAATAGTTTACTCCATTTTGTTATGTATGATACGAACAACTGTGTGCTTCTAAGGTAATTTTATTTAAAATCTTTTTATCTCTTCTTCCTCTACCACTGGGTTTTTATTTATTTCGTTCTCCAATCTTGTCTGGTAGAGATTTTTTATTGATTCGTCTTGTAGGTTTTCTACCTTTGTGTTTGTTTCATAAACTGTTAGGCTTGTTTTTGAGCTCTCTTTATCGTCATTCTGTGATCACTCACGCCATTCACATTCGTTTCATTTTCATTGAACCTCTATTTCACTCTCGGTAGTATCATGTTCCCTACTCGTGCATTAAAGTCCCCCATTATGATAATTACTTCTCTTTTTGGGACTACATCAATTGTCTCTTGTAGTTTCTCGTAGAATTTTTGATCTTTCGTTTTCCGGTTTGTAGTTTTCTGGACTGTATATTCCAATGATGTTAATGTTTTGATTCTGTGATTTAAGTTTTGTTACTATTATTCTTTCTGTTGCTCTGTTATTCCTTTCGACCCCGCTATATACTAAAAGGTATTCGCCGAGCTACACTTGCCCTTTGCCCTTCTTTCTTATTTCCTGTAACGTGCATATTTCTATCTTTTTATCTTTTAATTCCTTTTTAATTTCCTGATCTTTATTATTTAGTGTTTTTATGTTCCACGTTGCTATTCGTATTATATTCCTTTTTTTATTGTTATTCAGTCTCCGTTTCTCTCTCCTGTTTCGAGGCTTTACATTAGTTCTGTGAGCCATGTGCTGTTTTTACTGTAGGTAGGTTGTTAACCTTACCCACAAACCTTCCTCCTTTGTCTGGGCTTGGGACCGGCAACAGCACCGTCAGGCCACTCAGTCCACCCTCCGATGCTGCAGGCTACCAAGCAGTAATCAATGTAAGTTCTCTCCTAGAAGAGTACCGAAAGAGTAATCTAAATAACATTAACTTTAAGAAATGCTCTTTCAAGGACTGTAGTTTGATATACGAGTACAATAAAGAATTTTTCATTTATCAATTTGTCTTTTTGCTATAAACATTTTTTATTGTAAACGGTCTTCTTTTTAAAATGCGATTACTAGGGACACAAATCCAAATTATTTGAAATGTAAGAAACTAATATTGAATTAGCATAGTGTAAATACTCCGTTATGTTAAGATGCCAAATGTATATGTCGTTGACACACCTACATTTTTTCATTTTAAATATTTACTATCTCTAGAATAGACTTGCGGTGTTTCCACGTTATGTTGAAGACCATAAGCTGTGGCTCAAATATCTAAAAATCTGAAATTTTGGGGCTTTGCTCTATTAAGATAATACCCATGATAAGTATTAATATATAAATATCACAAAACCTTTATTTTGCCAATACCGGGTGATAAGTTTTAATTTTTACAGACAAAACAGGTTAACATTCATAACTAAAACTTTATATACCTGTACTAGACAACTGAAACAAAATATTTCCAAAATCCAATCCATTTTTATAGATAAGAACACACAATGATAATATCACCAAAATCACAGTAAATCTTTCACAAATATCACATGGAAGTTTTAATTCGACGTAATGTCACTTTAGTAAATTCTGTGAGCCAAGTTTATTAAACGATATTTAAACAAAATCATTTCGACGCACAGAACCAGATTATAAGTGGTACCGATTAACAAAACATAAGTCAATTTACGTAAGAGTCGTGCCGAAAAGTTGTTCTCAAATTCTTGCAAGTCTTAAAAACCAGTCTTTGATTATTTTATTTATATAGTCGGCGATGAAAAACAACCGTTTTGCCTTTTGTTTTTGAACAAAAACCACTCTACATACTTGATATGTTGAATTTAATTGTATATATTATTTGAATGTCAATGACAACTGTTTCGTCGTCTTATGTTTTTAAAAAACAAATTGCACTACATATTCGACGTGTCGAATTTTATAATACGAAACAAACGAACACGGAACAAGACGTGTGATTGCTTTTAATAATGGTGTATCAATGCGAACTTGATGGATGCATCGAGACCGAAACAAAAGAACTCTCGAATGTAACAAAAGAAATTGTTAATGGAGTTCTTTTCACTTTTGTGGTGAACTGCCTACCTACTTACCGGTGGAAACTGTGTCAGTGATAGGTCGATAGTAAATTAGAAGAAATTTATTTGTGCATGCTTCGTTGTTGTATTGAACTGATTTTTCGATTGGCTGTATACATCGTATGTCCAAAAGAAACCGCGGTGTAATTATTGTTGTCTAAAATATGTATTTAAAACTACTACTCTCTCTTATGTTCAACTAGCAGTGCCCGCGGCTCCGCTCGCGTGGACTTGATTCACTACTATCGTCACTGCTTATTCCTTATGTTACCTAACGTAATAAAATATCTGCCATTATTTCCCCTTATCTCCCATTATTTCTCCTTATCTCCCATTATCTCTACATAATTTCCATTATCTAGGCTTATCTCTGCTCATCTCCCATTATTTCTCCTTATCTCCCATTATTTCCCCTTGTCACCCATTATCTCACCTTATCTCCCATTATCGAGGCTTATCTCGACTTATCTCCGATTATTTCTCCTTATCTCCCATTATCTCACCTTATCTCCCATTATTTAGGCTTATATCGAATTATATAGAACATATGTATAAATTTATAAAAATACGTAAATCGGATAAGTGGTTCTCAAGTGATAAGTGCACTAACGGACAGACAGACAGACAGAGAGACGTTGCATTTTATATATATTATATTCTTTGCTACATGATATTGTTTCATATTTAATGGTTTAGGCAGTGTATTGCAAGAGAACGCGCTAACGGTAACCTTTTTTCCGACTTGATTCACTATTATCGTCACTGCTTATTCTTTATGTTACCTAACGCAATAAAATATATCCTATAACCTGGCCAGAGAACATATGTATGTTTAAAAAAAAGCACGTAACGCACTAATAGACAGACAGACAGACAGAAACACAGAGAGACGTTGCGTTTTTATATATATTATAGATAGATAACCTGGCCAGAGAACATATGTATGTTTTTAAAAAAAAGTACGTAAATCGGATAAGTGGTTCTTCAGTGATAAGCGCACTAACGGACAGACAGACAGAGAGACGTTGCATTTTATATATATTATAGATAGATAACCTGGCCAGAGAACATATGTATGTTTTTAAAAAAAAGTACGTAAATCGGATAAGTGGTTCTTCAGTGATAAGCGCACTAACGGACAGACAGACAGAGAGACGTTGCATTTTATATATATTATAGATGCAGTGCTTAGGACGGTAAATTCATTGGCTAAGGTGTTATAAAAATACTATTTAGAGTCCTTGACACTGGCTCTTGAAAATTTTTAACAATGTCAGACCGCTTATCGAAAATTAAAATAGAGAGAATTGGAAAAACTCACAGTGGTATATCAGGTGAATATGGTGAATGATCCGATACAGAAACGTCGAGATGATTCATTCACTTTTGGGGAACAAACCAAATTCAATTTACAAAGGACCAAAACTCTCGGTCAAAATCTGGTAAACAGGAGTCTTTGATACCCCCAACTCAACTTTAATCAACGTCACAGACTCCCATTTTTTATGGAATTTTGCACCTTTTGAATGTTAACCCTGCTTGGTCTACTTTTTCGAAGAGCCCGACTCTTAGTCCTCTTCAAACATGTTATGAAAGTGTGTGAAAAAGTGTTCCATTTCACAAAAGTTGTCGGTAGTGCTTATAGAGGGTTCAGATTATGGTTCTCCTTTAAAAATGATGAATTTTAATACACCATTTAGCTGCATCGAACCGCTGACAAAACTAGTGCACGTAGTTTGACTATCATAATTTTTTAACCTTTACGCCTCAAGTCAGTCAATAAGTTTTAAAAGCGACACCTATGGAGCATCACTTGAACCAAATATTAAATACCATTTTGAAGCCTTGTCTGTTATATGAACACACTCTAAATTTCAAGTCTATCTGTCAAGTCATTCATTGTTTTATCAGCTGGTTAAAGTAGACGGGTTTGAATATTGTTTAAAAATGGAACAAATCGAATATCGTGCAGTGATAAAATTCTTTGTATTGGAAGGTATATCGGCAACTGAAATCAATGCAAAGTTAGTAAAAGTGTTGAAGGAGCCTGCTCCTTTATTTCCAACTGTTCATAGATGGACTTTGGAGTTTAAACGTGGTCGTGCAAACATCAATGATAATTCAGTGCTGTGCAAGTACAAGATATGGTAATGGAGAACCATCGATTAACCGTGGATGATTTAGCTGAGGCTATAGACATCTCATATGGATCAGTATATGAGATCTTAATTAATGTTTTGGGTATGAGGAAGCTATTCACAAGATGGGTGCCGCATTTGTTAACATCGGAACAAAAACCCACTAGAGAGAAAGTTTCTGAACAACATTTGACTCGTTTTGCAAAGAATAAAATTGATTTTGTGCGTCGATTTGTAACTATAGATGAGACTTGGGTTTACCAGTATGATCCTGAACTACTATAATAAACCGCATAGTGGACTGAGTCCGGTTGTTCAGCTCGAAAGCAGCCAAAGTCGTCAACGTCATTCAAAAATATTATGGCATCCGTTTTCTAAGATGTAAAAGGAATTTTGTCAATTGATTGCCTTCAAACCGGTATGGTAAAACACAGGAGATTATTATTTCAACCTTTTGGACCAGCTGGATAAAAAAATTCGTCAGAAAAGGTCCAGTTCGCAGAAAAAAAAATCATTTTTTATCATGATAAAGCACCTGCTCACAAAAGTGCTTTGGCCACGACAAAACTGATCAGATTAAAGTAAGAATTGTTGGAACATCAACCTTATTCGCCAGATCTGACTCCGTCTGATTTCCATCTGTTCCCAAACCTCAAAAGATTTCTACACGCGAAGTGTTTTCAACAAATGATGAGGTGATAGCATCCGTAGATGGGTATTTTAAAGGTCTTCCGGAAAAACCACTTGACATATGGGGTAAATGAATATATTGAGCTTAAGTTAGATTACATTGAAGAATAAATGTATTTCGATGCATTAATTCATCTTGTTTTATTTCCGCTTTCAAAACTTTTTGACTTTACAAAAGTTAACTATGGTGTGATAAAAAAAAAAACTTTATTGAATAAATTGAATTTTCAGTAACACGAGAGCCAAGAAATCCAAAATGAAAAGATTTTCATGAAAATGTTATACGGAAATCCTTAAGCTTATCTTGCCGACATGATATTGATGAACCAGTTCTAGAAACAGCCTATTTAAGCCTCTTTGGCGGCTCAAAGAACTCTAAATTGCCTATGTTGGCGAAATACAAGCTGTTCGGGACCACCTTGATAAACGTGAGGTATCATCAGACCCGTTCCTCAAAGAATCGTGCAATATACCTTTCCATTTATATTTCAGTGAAATATCGGACAGCAGTGTCGCAAGTTTTAGTGTAATCGAGGGATGGAGGATGTGATTCTCGTCTGTATTCGTCAGCTTAAAGTAAAGATTTCATTTTTTTCATTCATTATGTATTTTGTGACATATTCAATGCTACCTATACTTAATCATATTCTCTGTTCTGCAGCTGAAGCAATCACGAAGAGATTGCGAGAATCCTGAGAGCATACAGTAAGCCTCTTGGTGGGGAAGACGGAATTCTTACTAGCGCCAGATTGCTTAAGCAAGACCCAGTAGATGGCTATGATCATTCAAAACCTGTGTATTTGAAAAGCCTCTGAATGTCAGATGTAGTAGATCGGAAGCTTTTGAATGTGTTTGTTGGCCTGGTTACGTACACCATTAGATTCTCAGGTCCCACTCGCCGATCTGAAGTACTGGGTCTTTGATCAGACGAACAGCTCCCTTCTTAATACAATTCAACAAATTAAGTGTATGTTTGGGTGCAGAGCCCCAAACATGGAAGCTGTTACATCGTTGTTTGAATTTGAGCTTTGTACAGAATTAACAGTTGTTGTGGCGTCTAAAACTTTTTAGTTCAAAATAAAATTCCCAGCTTTTGAGACGTTCTCTTTGCTATGTACGTAACATGTTCATGCCAAGACTATTTGTTCCCAAGTTAACGCCCAGCAAATTCAGTGACCATGTGGGAGAAATGGAGTGTCCGAATATATCTATGTCGGGTTCAGCAAGGTTAACTGCCGCCTGAGTTTTTGTAGAGGAAAATTCTACTTGATTACTGTCACCCCAAGATATAATTTCTTTCAGGTCTTTGTTAAGTTAAACGAATTCCTTCTGGTTGCGGGTATTTAAAATGAATGAAAAAATAAGCGTACTGTGATCTGCAAAGCTGTAGGTTAAATTCCTTTCAAGCAGATTATTAATATAAATGGGAAAGACAGTTTGGAACCTTCGAGCATACCTGCATTAATAGTGAAGACATTAGAAAGTAAACCGTCGACTGCTACTCGAAAAGAATGCTCTCTAAGAAAATACGAGAGCCATAAACAAAACTTTTCAGGCATACTATAAGAGCTTAGCTTAGCCAACAATCCGTTAGGCCAACCACGGTCGAATGCTTTGGATATATCGAGTGCAACCTCTCGAGATTCCAAACATCTATAATATATATAAAATGCAACGTCTTTCTGTCTGTCTGTCTGTCTGTCTGTCCGTTAGCGCGCTTACAACTGGAGAACCACTTAACCGACTTACGTACTTTTTTTTTAAAAACATACATATGTTCTCTGGCCAGGTTATAGGCTATATTTTATTACGATAGGTAGCATAAGGAATGAGCAGTGACGATAATAGCGCGTTCCCTTGCAATACACAGCCTAAACCATTAAATATGGAACAATATTATGTAGCAGAGAATGTCCATAATCTATAATCTATAATATGTATAAAATGCAATGTCTCTCTGTCTGTCTATCTGTCCATTAGTGCGTTTATCACGCGAGAACCACTTATCCGATTTATGTGCCTTTTTTTAAATTCATACGTATATTTTTTTGGCCAGGTTAAATAATAATAATAATCTATATCTATAATATATATAAAATGTAACGTCTCTCTGTCTGTCTGTTTGTCTGCCTGTCCGTCTGTTCATTAGTGCGCTTATCACTGGAGAACCACTTAAACCGATTTACGTGCTTTTTTTTTCAAACATACATATGTTCTCTGGCCAGATTATAGGACATATTTTATTACGTTAGATGACATAAGGAATACGCAGTGACGATAATAGTGAATCAAGTTGGAAAACAGTTTGCCGTTAGCGCGTTCTCTTGCAATACACTGCCTAAAGCATTAAATATGGAACAATATCATGTAGCAAATAATATAAAATATATAAAATGCAACGTCTTTCTGTCTGTCTGTCTGTCTGTCCGTTAGTGCGTTACGTGCTCTTTTTTTAAAACATACATATGTTCTCTGGCCAGGTTATAGGATATATTATATTGCGTTAGGTAACATAAAAATAAGCAGTGACGATAATAGTAAATCAAGTCGAAAAAAACGTTACCGTTAGCGCGTTCTCTTGCAATACACTGCCTAAACCATTAAATTTGGAACAATATCATGTTGCAAAGAATATAATATATATAAAATGCAACGTCTCTCTGTCTGTCCGTTAGTGCGCTTATCACTTGAGAACCACTTATCCGATTTACGTGTTTTTATAAATTTATACATATGTTCTATATAATTCGACATAAGCCTAGATATTGGGAGATAAGGGGAGATGATGGGAGATAAGTATAAATAATGGTAGATAAAGGAAAATAATGGGAGATAAGCAGAGATAAGTCTAGATAATGGGAGTTATGGTGAGATAAGGAGAAATAATGGGAGATAAGGAGAAATATTGCGAGATAAGTCGAGATAAGCCTAGATAATGGGATATAAGGTGAGATAATGGGAGATAAGGAGAAATAATGGGAGATGAGCAGAGATAAGTCTAGATAATGGAAATTATGTAGAGATAATGGGAGATAAGGAGAAATAATGGGAGATAAGGGGAAATAATGGCAGATATTTTATTACGTTAGGTAACATAAGGAATAAGCAGTGACGATAGTAGTGAATCAAGTACATGCGAGCGGAGCCGCGGGCACGGCTAGTCTGTTATATAATTTAAAAACTCTCCTGTTGATCTTTGTTTATTGCCATATTGATAGTTGCTAATAATATTGAATCCTTCTACATATGGGTCCCAGTAGCCAAGTTTAACTCACAATTTAGTTACAGTACTGTCTTTGAAAATTATTATTCGAGTGTTCATTTAAACGCACGATCAGTTACCACTATACTATCCTAACTAAGTATTTAGTGGAACAACTGTCATAAAGCAGGTCTCATAATACTATTGAACGTTTCTGGTTTCGATATCTTAAAGGTACAATAGCTAGCAGTTCCATAAATATAGGTCTCATCGCGTACAGTCTATCAAGTAAGAACATGACCGCTCGAATTCTTGAAAAAAATGTGTTTCGAAAACATTTTTTGCCATCAATGTATTCTTGGTGTACTCACAGCGGCGCACATACCTTAATAAGTTGTCCTGCATCAATAATCGCCTCACATCTTCGAGGCATCGTCGACGAGATTTTCTGCAATTATCTCCAAAGTTTTTGGATCTCGACAACTGAGCCAAAGTCCTCAGAGTCTTTCCTTTGAACTTTCTTTTTACAAGGGACTACACGTTTTCAATAGGGTTGGCGTCCGGCGATTGTGACGACCACTCTAATATCTTCGTGACGTGATTTTCGCCCAGCAAAGGTTTCTTCAACGTGCTTCGGAATATGATATCATGAGCACAAAGACGTTGTCGAATGTTCTCGTAGGACACAAATTCAAACACCCGTAAAAACAAAGATACGATTCGTTTTTTTTTTTCCACTTTCGGAGTGACTACCGCGCCACTTTTTGGTAAGTCGTCGACATTTTTCGTCCCGTTAAAACGATTTTCCACTTCTTCATAAACGACACACCGATTTTTTAATATATTTAGAGGCCGCGGAATGTTTCATTTTAGGCCCCTTTAAATGGGAACAAAGAAAGACTGCCTCGAACCGACGCGCAAACAAGTGACTTACTTTGGATTTTAAGTGATTTCCTAAAGTTCGGAATCGACTGATACTGTTACTAAAATGCGTCGTAGACCAAGTTCCCTATACCGATTTTTTGTTGAATCGCTAGAATCGCATCTACCGAAAATGATTATCGCGGACACGTTCTTACTTGATAAACTGTATGTTCTTTATCAATTGTTTCATAATGCGACACATAGATTACCCTAATGGTATTTGAATACTTATTCATCAAAGTTTTATTTCTTTTATGTGAGACTAGCAGTGCCCGCGGCTCCGCTCGCATGGACTTGATTCACTACTATCGTCACTGCTTATTCCTTATGTTACCTAACGTAATAAAATATCTGCCATTATTTTCCCTTATCTCCCATTATTTCTCCTTATCTCCCATTATCTCTACATAATTTCCATTATCTAGGTTTATCTCTGCTCATCTCCCATTATTTCTCCTTATCCCCCATTATTTCCCCTTATCTTCCATTATCTCACCTTATCTCCCATTATCTAGGCTTATCTCGACTTATCTCGCAATATTTCTCCTTAACTCCCATTATTTATACTTATCTCCCATTATCTCATCTTATCTCCCATTATCTAGGCTTATATCGAATTATATAGAACATATATATAAATTTATAAAAACACGTAAATTGGATAAGTGGTTCTCGAGTGATAAGCGCACTAACAGACAGTACAGAGAGACGTTGCATTTTATATATATTATAGATATCCTTTGCTACATGATATTGTTCCATATTTAGTGGTTTAGGCAGTGTATTGCAAGCTAGCGGCAAACTTTTTTCCGATTTGATTCACGATTATCGTCATTGCTTATTCCTCATGTTACCTAACGTTATACAATATAGCCTATAACCTGGCCAGAAAACATATGTATGTTTAAAAAAAAAAGCACGTAAATCGGATAAGTGGTTCTTCAATGATAAGCACACTAACGGACAGACAGACAGACAGAGAGACACGTTGCATTTTATATATATATATTATAGATATAGATTTATATTATTATATAACCTGGCCAAAGAATATATGTATGAATTTAAAAAAAGACACGTAAATCGGATAAGTGGTTCTCGCATTATATATATATATATATATATATATATATATATATATATATATATATATATATATATATATATATATATATATATTATATATATATATATATTATAGATTATAGATATTCTCTGCTACATAATATTGTTCCATATTTAATGGTTTAGGCTGTTTATTGCAAGAGAACGCGCTAGCGACAAACTTTTTTCCGACTTCATTCACTATTATCGTCACTGCTCATTCCTTACGCTACCTATGTAATAAAATATAGCCTATAACCTGGCCAGAGAACATATGTATGTTTTTTAAAAAAAATTACGTAAATCGGATAAGTGGTTCTCCAGTGATAAGCGCACTAACGGACAGACAGACAGAGATACGTTGCATTTTATATATATATATTATAGATGTAATAAAATATATATCTACGAGTATAACCTGGTCAGAGAACATATGTATGAATTTAAAAAAAATCACGCAAATCGGTTAAGTGGTTCTCGAGGGATAAGCGCACTAACGGACAGACAGACAGACAGAGAGACGTTGCATTTTATATATATTATAGATATAGATTATTATTATTATATAACCTGGCCAAAGAATATATGTATGAATTTAAAAAAAAGACACGTAAATAGGATAAGTGATTCTCGCGTGATAAACCCACTAATGGACAGACAGACAGACAGAGAGACTGCATTTTATATATATTATAGATTATAGATATTCTCTGCTACATAATATTGTTCCATATTTAATGGTTTAGGCTGTGTATTGCAAGGGAACGCGCTAGCGGCAAACTTTATTCCGACTTCATTCACTATTATCGTCACTGCTCATTCCTTATACTATCTATCGTAATAAAATATAGCCTATAACCTGGCCAGAGAACATATGTTATGTATGTTTTAACACAAAAAGTACGTAAATCGGATAAGTGGTTCTCCAGTGATAAGCACACTAACGGACAGACAGACAGACAGACAGAGAGACGCTGCATTTTATATATATTATAGATATATATAAAAAAAAAAAAATTATTTTGCCCTTGATTATCATCTAAATAATTTTTGTGAAAACCTGTCCCAGTAAAGACACGAAATTAAAATTATGCAACCGAAAATTACTTTATATTCATGTGGGTTAGTCCTACTTTTTTTCTAATGTAAATAAGAGTTTTGAATAAATTGCTTTGTTTACATAATGTACAGATTGGTAATTTAAATAAATAAATTTTAAATTAAATAAGCTGTTTTTCGTATTGTTAAGCTACAGGTGTGTGGCATAATAAAAAACTCTTGATATACAGTCTGTCAAGTCAGAACGTGTCCGAGATAATTCATTTTTGGTAGATGCGATTCTAGCAATTCAACAAAAAATCGGTACGACGTATTTCAATAAAAGTATCAGTCGATTCCGAGCTTTCGTCGAAATCACGTAAAATCCAAAATGAGTGGGTAAATCGTTTAAACGGGATAAAAAATGTCGACGACTTGCTAAGAATGCACGAACTGTTCTTCGAAATAGTTCACCACCCACACTATTCCCCAAGTTTGGTCCCAAGTAACTTTTTTTTTCTGGTTCCTAACCTCAAAAATTGGCTTGGAAGGAAGAAATTTTCGTAGAATAAAGAGAACATCTGTGCTGTCAACGAGTATTACCCACAGTTCGAGATTTTTGTAAGGACTATAAAAATAAAATTTTATTTTTACCAAAAATGTTATTTATTTTGGTTTTTACTACTTTTCAATCCTCCTCGTATTATTGGGCTTCTTCTCTAGTCCGAAATAGCAGCTGTTAAATTTTTGCAGAATATCGCCTATTTTTACGTTATAGCCATAGTTCAAGCCTTTCGTGGCCACATTATTGGTCATATTTAAACCTAGTAAAACATGTATGGAACATAGTGGGTAAACGTATTGAACAATATTTTTATCCTCCGGCTACCTATAGATTGGTACTGCTGTCTTTTATTAACTCTTCCTGGGAGGAACAGTAGTTGAAACTCCCCAAGGATGCTCTGGTCTGTTTCAGTGATGAGTCGCGAAAGACTAAGTATTGGTTCCTACAATGGCTGTACAATTAATGTTAAAATTGTAAATAATAAAAACTAGAAAAATAATTGCATGTTTTTTATATATTTCTTGTTAAAGTACAAAAATATATTAAAAAATTGTCTTAATAATATCTTAAACTATTAATTTTGCTATTGCAAAGCAGCAAATTGGCTTAATACAACTAAATCGATATTCCGAAATAAACGAGTAGTATCTAAGGTACCATGATTGCTATAAGCCAGCGACAGTCATTTCAACTTGACTCTCCACGGTACTCGGATCTTCACGATCGATACCGTTGCCTAAAGCCTACCTGAAGAAGAGTATAGGCTCAGAAACTATAGTCGTAGGAAGAAAGGCATGGAATATAGCATTCATCGGATCTTTGTTGGTTATTTTGCATGTGCAAATTTCTCGATTTTATGGCTTAATACAGTTAAAAATTTGTAATTTTCAGACAACTAGATAAGAATACTGACAATATACCTACAATTAGAGTATCATAAAACATATTTTATTAAAGCTGGATACCAAAAAAGCTTCTGGCTCTGCCAGTATACCTGCCATAGTATTTAAAAAATGAATGAATGACTGAAAAGGGAACTAAAACCAAATTTCTGTAGACTTCTCAACCTATCCTACAGAAAGGGAATATTTCCCTCCTTCAGTTCACCGCTACTCAAAAAAGGCAAGAACACCTTGCCAAACAACTACCGACTGGTCGCACA
Source organism: Pachyrhynchus sulphureomaculatus (assembly GCA_019049505.1). Lineage (NCBI taxonomy): Eukaryota > Metazoa > Arthropoda > Insecta > Coleoptera > Curculionidae > Pachyrhynchus > Pachyrhynchus sulphureomaculatus. The sequence goes on from CM032448.1 coordinate 89,760,905, forward strand.
CGATAATATCGAATATCATGGAAAAGCGATCAATCGGCATCATCTAAAATATCTTGAAGGATTAAATACTATTAGCCATCATCACTGTTGCTTCCATATGCAAAAATCAACAGGAGATCTTCTAACTTATATAACAAATGTTTGAAACAACGCAACTGAAGACTTTCGGAACATTCGAACGGTTGCATTTGATATATTCAAGGCATTCGACGGTGTTTGGCATTATGAACCGCTGCTAAACTACGCTTTAATGGTATGTCTGAGAGTTCTGTTTACTGGTCTCGTGTTTCCTCAGAGAGCGTTCTTTATGAGTGGAAGTCAACGGACTTCTTTCGAACACCTTCCCAAGGCTTCATACTGTCTCCTACTCTCTTTCTCATATACATTAACGATCTGTTGGAAAAGATATGGAATCCAATCTATAGATTTGTACATCACAGTACGCTTATTTCTGCATTCACTTTGAACGCTCGAATATCCGCAGACAACAGGAAGTTGTTTTAGTTAACAAAGACCTGGAAGAAATTTTTCTTTTTTAGGGTGACAGTAACCAAGTAGAATTTAACGCTACAAAAAACCAGACTTAAAAGCTAGAAATATTGTTTCGAACTAGAAAGCTTTACATTCCATCCTCCTCTTATGTGCCTTCTCTGTTGAGGTTGGCAACCCCTATGGCCTATTCGTCTCTATTCTTTACTATATGTATCAGGACGTTCCCGTCGGTGTTTGTCCAGTCTCTTTTGTTTCTTAGCCATGATTTCTTCTTTCTACCTAAACCTCGTCTTCTACCTCTTTTTCCTTCTAATATGAACTTGGAGTTGTTCGTATTCTGCGTGACGCATTATGTCGGAGATAGGCTGTTTCTCTGATCTTAATTGTCTGGACTAGCCATTGTGGAGCATTCATCTTGCTTAGCACTTCTGCATTGTTTGTTCTGCTAGTCCAGCTGATTCTTAGCATTTGTCTGTAAAGCCATATTTCGAACGCCTGGAGCTGAAGAGTAGTAGTAGTCAGATATGGCACTTTAATGCTCGTAATCTTGTATGGTGACACAAGAACTTTCGCATGTTGATGAAGCCGGCTCTGGCTTTCTCAATAGGCCTCCTAATCTCTTTTGAATGATCTAGCTGGGTGTTAACTTCTCCACGTAGGTATATGTAACTACGAACGTTTTGGATGATATTATCGTCGATGGCTATTTGTGCATTGTTCTGCGCGTCTTCGCCTCGGCCAAAAACAAAAGTTTTGGTTTTCGTGGAGTTTATTTCTAATTCCAACCGGGCACCTGATTCTGACAGGACATTTATCAGCTTGTGCAAATATTCCTCAGGCTCTGGCAGAACCACGGTTTCATCTACGTATCTTAGATTGTTGACTTACAGTTCCATTGATTGTGGCGCCTTTTGAGCATTCTTCTAACGATGACTGAATTATGTATTCCGCATACACGTTAAAAAGGAGTGGAGATAAAAGGCTTCCTTGACGGACTTCCGTTTTTATGTTGATATAATTTGTATTGCCATTATGTGCCAACAGATCCTTTATGATTCCAATATATGTTGCGAATAATTAATATATCTCGTCCACATCTTGCAAAATATGAGTTAGTTTGTCATGTGTGATGCGGTCGAATGCCTTTCTGTAGTCAATGAAGCACGTGTAGAGCTTTTTCTGCACTTCTAGGTATCTTTCAGCCATCAAGGTCAACCACAGAATTGCTTTCCTAGTGCCTATTCCTCTTCTAAACACGTACTGGGATCGACTGAGGTATGCCTCACATTTACTGCGGATTCGGTTGTAGATTATTCTCATGAAGGTTTTTGCGGCATGATTCATCAGGCATATCGTACAATGGTCTTCGCATCTTCTCGCCTTATGTTTCTAGGGAGGGGCTATATATGTAGATGTCAGCAAGTCTTCCGGGAGTGTTCCTGATTCATAAATTTTGTTGAATAGTTTGGTTAATTTGTAAACTGCTGCTTCGCTCAGGTATTTAAAGTCTTCAGGCAGTAGTAGTAGAGTCCTCTCACACACTACACTCCATAACAACTATTAATTCTATATAAAGCTCAAATTCAACCAACAATCGGATACTGCTCCCATGATTGGGGCCCTGCTCCCAAACATACACTGTATATGCTGGATTCTATTCAGAAGAGAGCTATACGTCTAATTGGAGACACAGAACTGACCAGTAACTTTGATTCCTTGGAACATCGAAGAATGGTTGAAGATTTGTGTCTATTTTACAAGTATTTTCATGGAAAGCAATCGATGGATGTAGCGCGTTTAATTTCTCCCAAAGCGATAGAGCCTAGGAATATACTTCGCGCTAATACTTCACATCCGTATAAAGTCCAGCTTGTAACTCCTCGTAAACCCTGTTCAAGCAGTTTTTTATATTTAGAACCTCATCTCTTTGGAATGATTTACCCCGGACTGTATTTCCCACTGAATACAATTTACAGCGATTCAAAACCAACGTGAATCTCTTAATCCACACACGTGTAACTCCGGTAGCGCTTAGAGATTTCCCTGCAGCCCCTGTGCTATGCCCATAAAAAATCCATATCCTTTGAACTCGCTACTTGTAGCGATATGTCTTAATCAAACGCTGGTTAATGACCTATTACTTTTAATGTGCATCTATCACGAATTAAAAATATTAATTAGCAATTAGTATTTGCATGCAGGTACTAGTTACAAATATTTTTAACCTTTCTGATAATGATATTGTCAATGACATATAAAACAATGTAATAAAGTATATTTGGGGCGCCAAGTTTCAATACATAGTGAATCAAAGAAATATATCATTATTTGTAACTAAGTTTGGAGAAAGTGAATAAATCAAATTTTATAAATTCCTTTTTCGGATAATTTTTTTAATTTAAATTAATATTAGTGGCAAAAGGCGTTTCCTATGAGTGAAAAAGAAGAAAACCATTATAAATCAGTTTTCTCACACAATCCCGCCAAAAAACATTCAGTCGTCAACTCCCTTGTTCATAGAGCTATATTACTCTGTCAGTCATAATCTCTTCAATTATTAAAACCAATATACCTTACTTATGTTCTTCAATTAAGCAATTTCCAGTACCGAGACATAAAACTCTTTATCCACAACCTTACGTCCACCCAGGGGTCAATCAGGTCAGTCCCTTGAAATTGCATTCCTTCCATACATTAAAAATGCCACTGATCTTTTTTCGGAAATTCTACATAAAATCATAACATGATTTTCTATATATCCTGAACTTACACAACATCTCAGATCTGTTAAAGTTAAGATTTCCCTTGAATACCAGGAGTCTACAAGGTCCCATGTAGGTGTGGTAAAACCTATACCGATAAAACGAGCAGAAAAATATGAACTAGAATTTTAAAAAACTTCAAAGGGCAGCTCCTTGACCAATCAAATGTACTTGCCACAAATTCCTTTATTTATTCTAGGAAAATTCGAGAGTCCTTCGACACATCTAAACATTCCAACAACATTAATCGGGACACTGGTTTTTCTCTCTCACCAATCTATGAACAGATCACTGGTATCTGCGGATATTTCCATGTCCAGCCAAATTAACCTGACCTAACCTCATCCTCTACTCCTTCTACATCCTAAACATTTGACTTTAAATAATGATGCTTAAAATTTATTCGTTATATGAATCAACAAAAACTCTTTCATACTTTTCCCCTGAAGCCAGAGCTGCTGGTAATTTAATTAAAATAACTGAAAAAAAAGTAATTGAATTATTTGTGGTAACTAAATTATTTTAATTTAATTATGTTCTTCAAGGGTAATTAAAATTTATTTTTTAACGATTCAGATTAAAGTAACTGGTAATTTATACTTGTTTGCAATCAACTGAATTGAATTACATTCCCAGTAATTAAATTACTTTCATAGTTATTGGATTACTATAGCGGTAATTCAATTACTTCTGTAGTAATAAAAATGATAGACCCTGTTGAGTAATTGAATCATTTTTGCAGTTAATGAATTATTAGAGTGGTAATTTAAGTACTTTCAAACTAATTGAACTGCCACGAATGTAACGAAATTAGTACACAAGTGATGAATTATTATAAACGTAATTACTACAATAAACAGTAATTGACTTACTACAACAAATTATTGGAGGTAGTGTATTTACTATGAATATAGTTGATTTACCCTGAATAATTTACTATGAGAGTAATTGAATTACTGCAAAATAGTTGCATCACTATAAAAAATAATTGAGTTACAATAAAAGTAAGGGAATTATTATAAAAGAAATTGCATTATTATGAAATAATTGAATGTCAGTAACAGTTAATCCAATTACAGGGATTTCTGAAAATAATTAATTTGTGGAACAACTGATAAATAAATTCCTTTTACCAACTTCCCAGTAATTGACAATTCATTTTTAAAATATTTTTGGAAGTAACTGGAAGTGGTAACTGTAATTAATTACAACTCTGCCTAGACCTGAAAAGATATCGTATATATATATATATATATATATATATATATTTATTTATATATATATATATATATATATATATATATATATATATATATACAGGGCGTAATGGAACTCACTACATATATTGACTGGTGCCTCCTTGAAGCGAGACCGATTGCAAAAAATTCACCTTAAATAGTGGATCTCAATAATAAAGGAAGAAAATCGACCCTAAAGAACCGATGACATGAATATTTTTTCACGCCGCCACTGGTGAACCATACAACTCCGCAATATCGCCGTATGTTAACCAAAATATAAGGTCTATAGTGTTGTTTACATTCAAATAGGTTTTTTCCTAAACAAATTTTAATTTTATATTAGCCTTACCTGTAAAATTAAAAGTTGTGATTTTACATAAAACATTTTATGAAGAAACAACACTAAATAATGAGCAATATATTATATTTAATGAATTTTGAATATAAAAATAAGTTATATATAAAACGACACCCGAATTAATCGAGTTATTGTACCAAAAGGCCAAGAGACAGATTAACGGAATGAGGAAACAATGTTTTTCGTGATCTAGAGGGCCTAAGCGTCAAGTAATCTTGTTACCAGAACAATAATTTTCGTATAGTAAATCCCAAGATATAAGATCCTGCCTTTTTGCTTTTTCAACGGAGCAATAAACGACCCTATTAAGGTTTTGTGCATAGGTATTACGATAAAAATATTTTTATTGTACCTGCTTGGTATACCGCCCTCACTTGCACCTGCAATCATATTGGATCTATTTTTACCTATATATTTACTACCTGGCAACCCGGTTTGGAGCCCTTTAAGTATTTGTTAATATAGGCCTAATGACCACAGGTCCCCATTACGATTCAAAAGATACTTTTTATTATTTTTATTTTTAGTTTTACTTACAACTTACAACGTAACGGTTCTATTTTAATTATGTGGCGTCAGTGGGAAAATTACAATAGTGGCTATCGCAAGAGAATATATTTATTACTTGGCGTTAAACAAATAGTGAAAAATGTTTACGACACTTTGGTAAAAAGAAATTTCAATTAAGTGAACTAACAAAAAGCCCAATTTCTACGATGAAGGGTATTGTAGGAAAACCATCACTCAGGAACAGGAAAAAGCGGAAAGATTTTCAAATGCATCATGCAGACGATTGCGAAAAAGACGTCATCAGGAGAAAAATATATTCTATGTATGAAGAGCAGTTGGTGCCGACACTAGACAAACTAAAATTAAGACTGGTGCAGGACGGGACCAACATACATTGTGGCCGATCAACCCTTTACAGAATTCTCTTAAAAACGGGATTCACGTTCCGAAAAATCAACAAAAGGCAAGTGCGACATACTTATTTACAAAAATTAAAAAGTATCGATCAGAGAATTAGCCAATAATTTACCATGACGAAACATGGTTCGATACCCATGACACTGTGCAAAAAGGGTAGGTTGACAGCAGTAGAAAATATCAGAATAACGCACCTTCAAATAAAGGTAAACGAATAACCATTTTACATGCTGGATCTGAAAAGGGCTGGGTTACAAATCGTCTACTATTATCTGCAAAAAACATAAAAGATTCTAGTTTGGACTATCACGAAGACATGACCGCAGAACTTTTTGAAAATTTGTTTCAAAATTCCCTTTGGCCGAATGTTCCCGAACAGAGTGTTATAGTTATGGACAATGCAAGTTACCCTAGTCGCCTACTAAATAAAGTTCCTAATGCGGCCAACACCAAATCGGAAATACAGGAATATATGTTAGAAAATGACATTTATTTTGAGTTTAGTTATAAAAAAAAGAGATCTTTTGGAGGTTTTGAAGGACTATAAATTGAAAAAGAAATATGTTTGTGATAGTATGGCTGAGAAAATGGGAGACACTGTTTTGCGGCTTCCTCCGTATTATTGTGTGTTTAATCCAATTGAACATATTTGGCATCAAGTTAAATCAAAAATAAGGGTACAAAATGTTTCTCCTACTTTAAGCGTTTCAGTGGTTGAATTAGTAAAAAAAAGTTATAAATGATATACCTTGTGAAAGCTGGAAGAATTCCAGTCAGCACGTTGTTAAAGTTGAAGATTCATATATTTATGTAAATAATCTAAAACCACTGATAATTACTTCAGCTGATGACAGTGATAGTGAAACCGAATTAGGATTAAGTTAAAATATATTTTTATTTATATAATATGTCCCCTCTTGTAAACCCCATTCATTCAAACTGTATATTTGTACTTCTCATCCATTTGTTTTTACATGCATCTATAAATAAACATCTCCAAAAATAATTTTATTTATTTGCATTAATGAATAAAATTCTTAAGTCCATCTCTGCAACCTATCATAAACAAAAGGTCAGAATTTTTATATTGCCCACTTAAAAGGGCAAAAATTAGGATCTTATATTTTGGGACAGGCTATACCAACTAAATTACAAAGGAGTATCACAATAAAAATTCTCACTATGTATGTAAAGATTGTCATTATTTGATCAACTGATAAGCAAGGGAAATATCGAAAGCAGAATGTGAATAGAATTTGGCCCTTATTTTCTATGATTTTTTTAAATGACCCAGTACATTTATAAAGAAAAAAATCCTTCTGAAACAGATAAAAAAAATTTTTAAGGTTATAATTAAACAATCGGTTTATTCAGAACTTGATGTCATGTATTTTGCAACCTGGCCAAGTAGGGAGTGTATTTAAACTATGGTTCAGAATACCTGATTATTTATTATTTATGAATTTTTTTTTTTAATTTTCGATTTGGTTTTTTTGTTACTTCATTTCAAGTGTTGAATGGGTGAAGTTGAGTGCTTCAGGTGATCTTAAAAATTCTTGGTGTCTTTTTGTGATTTTTGTTTTTCTTTTTCGAAAAAAAAAATGATTATGGTACTTCGAACGCTCGTTGTTGGAATTGCTATCTTATATGTAAGTATTTCACGAAAAAAAACTTACTAAGTTGAAATTTTACTTGTCTCAATTCTACGTCAGTTAGTCGTTACGAAGGTAGTCTATCTAGAGCGGGGACAACAGGGATGAGACAATAACAAGAAAGTCATGAAGATGATGACTGTGATAATCATAAAGTACTACCACCTGAATAAGCACCAAACTCGCATGAGGGTCGTATAACAAACCGGATTACAGATGGTGCTTGTAGAAGAGAGGGATAAATCTTTGTTTAATAGTGTCTTGTCCTGCAATTAGAGGAGCAAAACGACCTCACCTGAAATTATCTGCGTACCTGGTATATTAAGACGACTTACTACTTGTGATGAAAAAGTAATTCTTAGCCCAATTGGTCAAATTTCACCATCGATTTTATGGAGTCGTGAGCTGGTGCATTATCTTGGTAAAACAACACTTTTTTTCGTTAAAGGCAGCCTTACAAACTTATAGACGAAATGTCATAAAAATTTTACAGGAATCTTCTGAGAGTTGACACTAAATGAAAATCTTATGGTTTCTTGCTTGTGCTGCCATCTCTCGGAAAGTATCTGGACATTTCACCTCATGTGGTAACCTGAAAGAGCTTCCTAAATCTTAAAATGTGGCAGATGCACAACCCGTGCTGTCTGCATTCAAGTAACCTGCTAAATATCTACCTATATTAGTCGTTCTTTAATATCTCGGACTTGAATATAAACTATAAAAATAATTATTTCACCACATCCGATAGTTTTTTACCACAACCTGCGATTCCACATAATACTCATTTCCATAGATGTGTGAAATAGGGCAGAATATCTGTTGTTGATTTTTGCTTACGAACGACATACATATTTATAGCAATTAATAAGATTGATTCCTTTCTGATATAAATGTAATGGGTATATTTTCTGACTTTAAGATAAGTTAAGAATATGACCTATATAACGGAAAAAGGAAAAGAGTTGAAGAGTTGGCAAGAAAAGCAAAAGAACAGACATGGAAAGAATTCGGAGATAAAATGGAAAACAATAAAGAAAATTAAGAGCTATTCTACAGAGTCCTTAAATCATTCAGTAAAGAGCAACCTATAACCGAATTATATGTGAAAAAGAAAAACCAAGAAATACTAACAACAGAGAAAGCCATAATGGAAAGATGGAAAGAATACTTTGAAGAACTATTAGGTGGTAATAAAGAAAAAGATACTACAAATTATGAAGAATCGGAACAACAAAATATGAAAGAAGCAAAAAATAGGGAATAAATAGAACGAAAAGAGTTAGATAAGTTAGAAGAACATTGAAAAATGTGAAGGTCTCAGGCAGCGATAGGATAACGTCTGAAATGATTAAATACATGGGAAAGAAAGGAAAAATAATATTGCTAGAATAATTATTAATGCTGGGAAAAAGAAAAATTTTCGGCCGAATGGGGAATATCGTTTATTACACCAATCTATAAAAGGGGAGATCACAAGGATTGCAATAATTACAGAGGAATTACTATACTGAACACAATTGTCAAAATTTATGAAAGCATCATTAATAATAGTATAAAGAAAGTAATAGAACTACAACTGTCGGGAGCGCAAAGTGGATTTAGACCAGCAAGAAGTACACAGCACCACATATATAACAAAATAAATGTCTACCTTGCTTTCATAGACTTAGAAAAAACATTTGACAGGAACAAAGGAATAAACAAAAAGACAATAAAAATCACAAAAGGACAAGCAACAATGTGCAGTATGTAATAAAAAATAAGATGAAGTCGGAGAGATTTACAACACAGGAAGGTTTAAAGCATTGTTCACTGTAGATATGGATGAATTAATCAAGAAATGTGAAATAAAAGTGAAAAAAAATGACAATTGGATACTGGAAGCTAAAAAGAATGGAAATATCTGAAGCAGCTTTTACTGATGATATTGTGCTAGTGGCGGAAAATGAAAGACAATTACAAGAAAACCTCGATATTTGGAATGAGGGTTTAAAGAAAAAGGTTTGAAAATTAATATAGATAAAATAAATGTAATGACAATGGAAAACCAACAAACCAATAATTACATAGAAGAGAATATAATACAAGTGGAACAGTACAAGTATTTGGGAGTGATAATGGACGAAACTGGAAGTTAATGGAAGAATCGAAAAAACGAACAAACTTTACTATGCAAAAAATAATAAATTCATTAGGAAGAAAGAAGTGACGAAGCAAACAAAAATAAAAGTGTTCAAAACAATCCTAATATATGGATGCGAATCATGGAGCCTAACAGACAGGCAGAAAAACAAGATGCAAGCCGTCGAAATGAAATACCTGAGGGCAGTACAAGGAGTTACACGGAAAGGCAGAATAAGGAATCCAGAAATAAGGAGAAGGTTGAGAGTACACGCAATTATGGAACATATACAACAAAGACAGCTGGGATGGTGGAGATATGTGCAGAGAATGAAGGATGAAAGACAAGTGAAACAAGTGTATGAAGCCCGAATACAGGGAAAACAGAAGCGAGGAAGACCTAGACAGACCTGGAATAGGAGTATTGGAAGTATACTTGAGGAGAAAGGATCATCCTGGAAAGAAGCAGTGAAAATGGCAAAGAATGGAGACATATGGAAGAAGTTTATACGTGAAGATTGAGAGGGAAAAAGGAAAATATATAACCACCCTACACCATACGATAGAAGTGATACACGATTATATATATATATATATATATATATATATATATATATATATATATATATATATATATATATATATATACGAGGGTTGTGTAAGAAATAAGGTTCCCAACGCTGTAAACTCGTCGCCCGAGATGCTAGGCGAAATCCGGCAACACCGCCGTGTGCGCTGATTCCCCCACTCTAGATCCCGCCTTGGTAGAACTCGCTGAGCCGTTCAGTGCCGGCCTGACAGCCATCCGCGATGGAACCCTCGATCGCCGTCACCGCCAGGTGCGAAGTTCGTGCGGTAATCCGATTTTTGCACGCTAAAAAGTTACCACCGGTTGATATTCATAGGCAGTTGTGTGAAGTTTATGGGGAAGCTTATATCAGCGTTTAACACGTCCGCAAATGGTGTAGGGAGTTCTCCGAAGGACGCACAGATATCCATGATGAGCAAAGAAGCGGACGGCCATCGATCTCCGACGAAGTTGTGTCGAAGATTGAGCGAATTCCGCTCGAGGATAGGAGGATAACGATTCGGGAACTGGCTGCCCGGGTTCCTGAGGTTTGTGAAAAAACAATCCACACGATTTTGACTGAAAGGTTACGTTATCACAAGGTGTGTGCGCGGTGGGTCCCGCACATGCTTTCAGAAACCCACAAAGCCGATCGCGTCAAGTGTGCCCAGGAGTTTCTTCGAGAATGCGCCGAGAATACCGAAGATTTCTTAGACTCCATTGTTACGTCACCCCGGAAACAAAACAACAATCGCGACAATGGCGCCATACCGGATCGCCTAAACCGAAGAAGTTCAAGCAGACGCTGTCCGCAGGGAAAGTGATGGTTACGGTCTTTTGGGACCGTAAGAGTGTCCTGCTTGTTGAGTTTATGCCTCGATGGATCACAATAAATTCGGAAAATTATTGTGAGACCTTGAAAAAACTCAGAAGAACCGTCCAAAATCGCCGGAGTGGAAGACTGACAAAAGGCGTTAGACTGCACCACGACAATGCGCGCCCGCACATCTCTCGCCAAACCAAGGATTTAATCGACAATTTTGGCTGGGATCTCGTTGAACATGCTCCCTACAGCCCTGATCTTGCACCGAGTGACTTCCACTTGTTTCCAAAATTAAAGCAACACTTGGGTGGACAACGTTTCGAGACTGATGAAGAAGTGCAGGAAGCGGTCACCAAATTCCTCCACGGACTGGCGGCGGACTTCTTTGAAGCGGGATTCCAAAAGTGGATTAGTCGTCAACAAAAATGCGTAGAAAAATCTGGAGATTATGTTGAAAAATAGCTAAGAAATTAAGCTTTCCAATGATGTATTTTTCAGTTCAAATAAAAAATGCCTTACACCTGAAAAAAATGTGGGAACCTTATTTTTTACACAACCCTCGTATATATATATATATATATATATATATATATATATATACATATATATATATATATATATATATATATATATATATATATATATATATATATATATATATATATATATATATATATGTATATATATCAGACATATTCTTGAATTAGACAATAGGTTTTTTATTAGCACCAGGAATTTTTAGTATTTTGTAAGAATACGTTTTATGACACGTTGAATAAAAAAAGCACCTAACATTTTTTCCGTACATTCCGAATAGTGTGTGGTGCTTCTTCTTATATATTGACAGTAGAGTTGTTTTTTCGCTCAGATGTTAACGCAAACTAATATCTGACTGTCTTAGCAACTGATTAAAAAGATAGTGAATTGTCGGAAAATACAATAAATTTGCATGTAATTCTTAGATTATGTGCTTGTCGTCAAAAAAGCATTTATGAATTTTCCGATTTGATTATCATCAGATGAACCTGTGGTTTGTTGAGTTGTTATCTTTAACCACATAACATCAAACTCCTAGGTTCTAAAGCCTCTTCCCGTTAGTAAAAGAGATTGCTTCTGACAAAAAAAGAGTCCAAAGTGACCTCTACGCCGGGCAGTCTCGCAGTTGTCAATGTACTGAATTAATATTAGAATTTAACCATCGTGCGATGCAAGAATTTACTTAAAATTTTTATCTCTACATGATGACGATACATTATGTCCTAAATTTATTCATATTAATTTATAGAAATACACAAAGAATTTTATACCCGCTCCATATGGAAAGTGGTCATATTATATCAGGGTTGGTAAACTTTTAGAATTCTGTGTGTGGCGTACCATCTTGATACTTACTTATTCAGTCTGTCAATTCCACTGGCCCTGTTGAATTAATAATTTAATACCTACGTATTTAAAGAATAATGCTACAAAGATGTATATCTTTTCAGCTTCCAACACTAGCTTCGCCAACAAATTGGTTGTACAACGCGCCACGTGCATTATTTGGATTAGCTAGCTCAGCTTCAGCGTCAGCTTCTTCTACACCAATTTCATATATTGCTGATCTCAGAAGGCAAGAGAAATCGGAAAAGTTACAAAACGACAAAGGTTTTTCAGAACAGACCGAATTATTGGGTCAAAATAATGACAAAGAGGAAAGTAGTGGGGATGGAGAGGGGGCAAATGAGAATAATAATGAAGCAGCACCCAAGTTTGTTAGAAAAAAAGGTTAGTAATTAGATGCTAATGAGATTTGAGATATGCCAAACTCGAGCTGTTGCCTTAGTAGTGTAACAGCAGCACCCTATTTTAAAATTTATTTTATTCCTGGAAATCTTTTGCATTTAAATTACCGAGAGATGACTATCTAAGCAGTATTGATGCTTGAAATACTTTGAACTGTGACCTATCTATAGATTCATTTTCTTCTCTTTTTAACAGTGAACAAAATTTTTTCTTTTTTGAAAATTTATTCATGTAAAGCCCAGTTTATCAATGTACAGCTAACATTAACTGAAAGCTAGATATTATGATAACAGGAATCAGCTATTTTTTATTATCAACATTTGCCGCTAAGAGTAAACATTATCTTGACAATGCTAAACCTGTCCTACAATAAAATATTTTCCAGGTTAATAAGATTCTTGCAAAACTCCGCCTTATTGCCCAAATTAAAAACGCCTACCATTACAATCCGGAAATGCACAAGCATGAAAGTAATATCACATTTACTTCTGAAGAAGCAACAACTAGCACTACCCAGAAAACAAATTCAACTGTAACTATTGAAATTGGCGATAACGAAGACCTTAAAGAAGATCCAAATATAGGTTCAAGGAAGATAATTATTAGTAAGGTAAGTCGAAAAGCATGCATAGAAATAAGAAAATATCTTAATACAACCCTGTATTACATTTTCATGCACAGATTCGATACAGGATCTAAGCAAAATTATCTAATTCTTAGTTGAAATATTAAATGTGACATAAAAATACCTGAGTTGATTGATTGGTCCGTTACTTTGTGACAGTACATTTTAACAATAAAATAACCGATCAAGTGCAAGTTAAACTTGCGCAATTAGTGTTTCGTACGTTGATTGTTTTTTAAAATAAAAAATGTAACGGAAGTATAAAACGATCAGTAACTTCACAAAACACACCCCAAATGAGTTTTCAACAAAGTTTATTTCCAATCTTTACTGAAAATTGATGACCTTGAAATTTCTGTTTTTTTTTATATACCAGATAAATTATTACAGGTAATGCACTCGTGATAATTTTCGTTCAATCTACACCCCGTGGAGAATGTTCCAGAATTTTTTCAAAATTTTTTGATAAGTACTTTTCGAGATAAGGCGGGTGGACAGCTATTTTTCGCGATTTTTTAAAAATAATACAAAGAAAAGTGCGCGCAAGTTTTACATTATATATATATATATATATATATATATATATATATATATACTAGCTGGGCCCGCAGCTCCGCTCGCGTGGACTTGATTCACTACTATCGTCACTGCTTATTCCTTATGTTACCCAACGTAATAAAATATCTCCCATTATTTTTCCTTATCTCCCAAATTCTCCTTATCTCCCATTATCTCTACATATTTTCCATTATCTAGGCTTATCTCTGCTCATCTCCCATTATTTCTCCTTATCTCCCATTATTTCTCCTTATCTCCCATTATTTCTCCTTATCTCACCTTATTTCCCATTATCTAGGCTTATCTGGACTTATCTCCCATTATTTCTCTTTATCTCCCATTATCTCACCATAACTCCCATTATCTAGACTTATCTCTGCTTATCTCCCATTATCTCTCCTTATCTCCTATTATTTATACTTATCTCCCATTATCTCACCTTATCTCCTATTATCGAGGCTTATCTCGGCTTATCTCCCATTATTTCTTCTAATCTCTCATTATCTCACCTTATCTCTCATTATCTAGGCTTATATCGAATTATATAGAACATATGTATAAATTTATAAAAACACGTAAATCGGATAAATGGTTCTCGAGTGATAAGCTCACTAACGGAAGGACAGACAGACAGAGAGACGTTGCATTTTATATATATTGTATTCTTTGCTACATGATATTGTTCCATATTTAATGCTTTAGGGAGTGTATTGTAAGAGAACGCGCTAGCGGCAAACTTTTCTCCGACTTGATTCACTATTGTCGTCACTGCTTATTCCTTATGTCACCTAATAAAATATATCCTATATCCTGGCCAGAGAACATACGTATGTTTAAAAAAAAGGCACGTAAATCGGATAAGTGATTCTCCAGTGATAAGCACACTAACGGACGGACAGATAGACAGACAGACGGACAGAGAGACATTGCATTTTATATATATTACAGATATTCTCTGCTACATAATATTGTTCCATATTTAATGGTTGGGGGTGTGTATTGCAAGAGAACGCGCTAGCGGCAAACTTTGTCCGACTTCATTTATTATTATTGTCACTGCTGATTCCTTATGCTACCTATCGTAATAAAATATAGCCTATAACCTGACCGGAGAACATATGTATGTTTTAAAAAAAAAGTACGAAAATCGGATAAGTGGTTCTCCAGTGATAAGCGCAATAACGGACAGACAGACAGACAGACAGAGATACGTTGCATTTTATATATATTATAGATGTAATAAAATATATACCTATAACCTGGTCAGAGAACATATGTATGAATTTAAAAAATCACGTAAATCGGATAAGTGGTTCTCGAGGGATAAGCGCATTAACGGACAGACAGACAGACAGACAAACATTGCATTTTATATATATTATTGATATAGATTATTATTATTATATAACCTGGCCAAAGAATATATGTATGAATTTAAAAAAAGACAGGTAAATCGGATAAGTGGTTCCCGCGTGATAAACGCACTAATGGACAGACAGACAGACAGAGAGACATTGCATTTTATATATATTATAGATTATAGATTACAGATATTCTTTGCTCCATAATATTGTGCCATATTTATTGGTTTAGGCTGTGTATTGCAAAGGCACGCGCTAGCGGCATACTTATTTCCGACATCATTCGCTATTTTACATCACTACTCATTCTTTATGCTACCTATCGTAATAAAATATAGCCTATAACCTGGCCAGAGAACATATGTATGTTTTAAAAAAAAAAGCACGTAAATCGGATAAGTGGTTCTTCAGTGATAGGCGCACTAACGGACAGACAGACAGACAGACAGACAGAGAGACGTTTCATTTTATATATATTATATATATATATATATATATATATATATATATATATATATATATATATTTTACTTGTGTTTTCACAAGCTTTCATTTGACACCACACTCGATTACCTAGTAAAAAAATTTTTTTCACTTCCGATTTCACCCCCCAAAACTAACCCCTTAAGTCAAAATTTAACTTTCAAAACTACATGGCTCTGAAGAGGCCATCAATTCCTATATTATTACCAAATTTCAACTTTCTATGACAAATAGTTTCCGAGAAAATCGAGTGTGATAGACGGACAGACAGACAGACGGACAGACAGACACCGAAGTGATCTTATAAGTATTCCGTACGGAACACTAATTACTTAATTACTTTGTTAACTTACACTAAATATATTTTTGTAAAGATTTACAAATGCGTTATCGCGATTTCGTAGTGCAACTACACTTTCAGACGCTTAACTACGACGAACTAAGGCAGTCTTAGTGAAACGTTTGAAAATGTAATTGTACTACGAAATCGCGATAACGCATTTGTAAATCTTTACAAAAATATATTTAGTGTCAGTTAACAAAGTAATTAAGTAAGTTTATTATAAAAATACCTGTCCTACTCCTAATGTTAAAAGTAAGTAATTTTTAAAAAACAAAAAGTTTCAAAAAAATCTTTCAATTTGCAGAAAAAATGCGAAAAATGATAGGCAATGTTAAATATTTAGAAATAAAAAAACAGCGTACTTTAAGACTTAAATTTTAAAAAAATTAATACAAGGGTGTCTTGTAAAAAGCAAGGTAAATATTTCTTTTTTGCAAAAACAATTTATTTCGCAACATAATCTCCATTGAACTTAATACGAGGATGGACTGTTCGCGGCCTCACCAAAACATAATTATAATATTTTTATTATAGTATCTTCAATAAGTTCATACTTTCTCCGTTTGTCACAGTCTAAAATTTTGTTGCTGTTGTGGTTTTTAGGTTAGAACGAGTTTAGTGAGACCAAGTGCAGTATTTTTGGAAAAATAGAAAAAATTTGAACAATGTGCGGTCATCAAATACCTGTTTGAAAAAAGATTAACACCAAAAGAGATCCACCATGATATGAAAACAACACTAGGGGAATCTGCTCCGTCATGAAAAAATGAGTTGCAGAATTTAAACGTGGACGAGAGAGCATCGAAGATGACCCTCGCTCCGGCCGGCCCACGACGTCTACGACTGAAGAAAGCATCGGCAAAGTGTGTGATCTCATATTGAAAGACCGTAGATTAACTATCAGGGAGATTGCAGACACTACAGGCATCTCGTATTAACGAACACAAAACATCATTGCCAAAGAACTCGGTTTCCTCTAGGTGGGTCCACAGATTGCTTTCAGCTGAACAAAAACGAATTCGACGATTTCTCGCGACTGTTTGGAGATGTTTGAGGCTGATCCTCAAGATTTTCTTAACAGGTTTGTGACAATGGACGAAACCTGGGTTCACCACTATACTCCAGAGTCAAAACAACATTCCAAGCAGTGGAAAAAATCTGGTGAACCAACCCCAAAGAAAGCGAAGGCAATTCTGTCTGCTTTAAAAATGATGGCGTCAGTTTTTTGGGATGCTGAAGGTATTATTATGGTGAACTACCTTCCGAAAGGCGAAAGAATAAACTCGACTTACTATTGCACTTTTTTGCGTCGTTTACGTCAAGAAATTAAAGAGAAACGCCCAGGATTTTTGTTCCATCAGTACAAAGCTCGCGTTCACACGTCTGTTGAGTCTATGGCTCAAATTCGTGATTGTAGCTTCGAATTGCTGTCCCACCCGGCTTATTCTCCTGATTTGGCACCTTCGGATTTTCATCTGTTCCAAACCTAAAAAAAAAAAATACCTGGCCAGATATTTTCATCAAATGAAGAAGTCGAAGCTGCAGTTAACCAGTATTTAGAAGACCTTGAGGAATCGTTTTTTCAAACAGGTGTGGAAACTTTGGAAAGCAAGTGGAAAAATTGCATAGAGCTAGGTGGAGATTACGTCGAAAAATAAAAAAATATTTTTGTGCGTATTTTATTTTGATTTCTTGACTAGGCCGCGAACTTTTTAATCTATCCTCGTACATTTGGTCCAGCGAGATTCCAATCTTTTATTCCCTCAAAAAAAAAAATTGTTGCGAACCATATATAATACCCGTTTACAGGACTGATGACCTCTCATACGACGAAAATGACTTGCCTCCAAGCCTATTTTTTAGAATAGGAAACAAAAAAGTCACTTGTGACCAAATTTTGGAAACAGGGTGATGGTGGTGGGTGGTAAACTATTTTGAAGCCCACCACTTTTACCATTGCGACGGCTGATGTGCGAGCAGGCGCATTCTCATGGCAAAGGAGCACTTTTTTGTTGCTTGAGATAGCCAGTTGAAATTTGGCATAAATATAGAAATTGATTGCTCAATCAGAGCCGTATAGTTTTGAAAGTTAAATTTTGACTTAAGGGGTTAGTTTTGGGGGGTGGAATCAGGAGTGAAAAAAAAAATTTTACTAGGTCATTGAGTGGGGTGGCAAATGAAACCTTGATTGAGCGAAAATTATCACGAGTGCACTACGTTTGATAATTTATCTGGTATAAAAACCATATTGCTGGACAATATAGTGGAAGTTTTACATTACTGCTGCCGTGTCGCGCCTCGCTGTACCGAGACAAAATAATTTTATTTTATTTCTTTATAATTAAACAAATATTAAATTTTGGATGATTGTAGCTTCTACTTGATGGAAATTCATTATAAATATATAATAAAAGACTGTTTTTAGTCAATTTCCACTGGTTTATTTAAATTGTGATGACGAGTTTCGCTGTCGATGCAGCTTCTTCAGATCTACATTTTACACTGTCAAGTTAGGTTTAATATTCACAGTTTTATATAATTTCTTAATTATAATATTACCCCTAATTAAATTACAGATTTGGAGTTAGGAAAATAAATTTAATAATGGTGAATTGGTTAAATCTACCTGGTCGTTGAGTAAAGTACCTGTAGTCCTTAATCGATTTATTTGCATTGTCTCTAAAAGGTTTAGTTTTAAACCTTTTTGTTGGGTGTGTAAAATTTTGAAATTCTTGTTAAATGTGTGATTTTCTGTTAAAAGATGATTAGCATATGTTGAATTAGATTTTCTATGGATGAAACTTTTTTCGTGTTCTGTAATTCTTTGTCTAAATGTACGTCCAGTTTGTCCGATGTATGTTTTAGGACATGACCCACATGTTAATTGATAAACCCCTGATTTATTGTCTTTATTGATTTGTGGTTTGTAGTTTTTAAGATATTTCCCTATAGTATTGTTAGTCTTGTAAGCTATGTTGATATTTTTTTGGTTTAAAAATTTGCCCAGTTTTTCCGTTGGTTTGCCGAAATAGGTTAAGCATTTAAAAGTGGTATTTCTGTCCTTAAAACGTGGGTATATTTCTGAGATTGCCTTGTTTCTAAATTTTTTCCTAACGATACTATTGATTAAAGTAACCGAATAACCGTTGTTAACGGCTACTTGTTTTATGTAGTTTAATTCTTTAGTAAAATTTTCTACTGATAAGGGGATATTAGTTAGTCTATGTATAAAACTATGATAAGCTGCAAGTTTTATGATGGTTAGGGTGGTGAGAACTATTGTGAATTGTGGTATCTGTATGACAAGGTTTGTGATATATTGCAAATTCATGTTTTTTCATGGCTTTACTGATTGTTAAGTCTAGGAAATTAATTTTCCCTTCGACTTCTTCTTCCATTGTAAAACTGATATTTCTATGTAAAGAATTAATATACTGTAAAAAGTGAGTTAATTGTCTGTCCGTACCTGTAAAGCATACAATTATATCGTCTACGTATCGATACCAGTATAGACAACTGTTACTATTGTTATTATGGTTGTTAAATATCATTGTTTCGATACTGTCCATGAAAATTTCGGCAAGTAATGGACTTAATAGACTCCCCATAATTAACCCTTCCTTACTATTGTAGAATGTATTATTAAATGAAAAATAATTTTGTCTTAGGCAAGTTCTTAATAAATTAATTATGTCCATTTTTATAACTTCATTTACTTTGTTTTTTGTTAATAGGTTCTCTATTAAAACTATTGTTTCGTCTGGGGGAACACTTGGAAATAAGTTTTTGACATCGAAAGAGACTAATTTAGAATTATCTGGTATTGTTATATTCTTAACTTTATTCACGAGTTCGTATGAGTTTTTGATACTATATTTAGGTTCAAATTTGGTATGATATTTGATTAAATCAATTAAAAAAATGACGTCTTATATGCTGGAGCAGACATGTAGGGAACAACTGGTCTGATTAGGTGGTCAAGTTTGTGTAGTTTTATGAGTGAATAAAGTTGTGGGATTTGGGGATTCATATTTATCAATTTAATTTTATCTTTATCGTGAATGATACTTTTAGCCTGTTCAATTTGTTGTTTTATTTCTTTTTGAATAGACAAAATCGACTATATTAATAAAACGTTAGATTTTTTCAAAACAGGAAAGTATGAAATTTTAAATAAAGATCCAACAAATATTTTTCAAAAAGAAATAAAACAACAAATTGAACAGGCTAAAAGTATCATTCACGATAAAGATAAAATTAAATTGATAAATATGAATCCCCAAATCCCACAACTTTATTCACTCATAAAACTACACAAACTTGACCACCCAATCAGACCAGTTGTTTCCTACATGTCTGCTCCAGCATATAAGACGTCATCCTTTTTAATTGATTTAATTAAATATCATACCAAATTTGAACCTAAATATAGTATCAAAAACTCATACAAACTCGTGAATAAAGTTAAGAATATAACAATACCAGATAATTCTAAATTAGTCTCTTTCGATGTCAAAAACTTATTTCCAAGTGTTCCCCCAGACGAAACAATAATTTTAATAGAGAACCTATTAACAAAAAACAAAGTAAATGAAGTTATAAAAATGGACATAATTAATTTATTAAGAACTTGCCTAAGACAAAATTATTTTTCATTTAATAATACATTCTACAATAGTAAGGAAGGGTTAGTTATGGGGAGTCCATTAAGTCCATTACTTGCCGAAATTTTCATGGACAGTATCGAAACAATGATATTTAACAACCATAATAACAATAGTAATAATTGTCTATACTGGTATCGATACGTAGACGATATAATTGTATGCTTTACAGGTATGGACAGACAATTAACTCACTTTTTACAGAATATTAATTCTTTACATAGAAATATCAGTTTTACAATGGAAGAAGAAGTCGAAGAGAAAATTAATTTCCTAGACTTAAAAATCAGTAAAGCCATGAAAAAACATGAATTTGCAATATATCACAAACCTTGTCATACAGATACCACAAGGCAATCTCAGCAATATACCCACGTTTTAAGGACAGAAATACCACTTTTAAATGCTTAACCTATTTCGGCAAACCAATGGAAAAACTGGGCAAATTTTTTTAAACCAAAAAAATATCAACATAGCTTACAAGACTAACAATACTATAGGGAAATATCTTAAAAACTACAAACCACAAATCAATAAAGACAATAAATCAGGGGTTTATCAATTAAAATGTGAGTCATGTCCTAAAACATACATCGGACAAACTGGACGTACATTTAGACAAAGAATTACAGAACACGAAAAAAGTTTCATCCATAGAAAATCTAATTCAACATATGCTAATCATCTTTTATCAGAAAATCACACATTTAACAAGAATTTCAAAATTTTACACACCCAACAAAAAGGTTTAAAACTAAACCTTTTAGAGACAATGCAAATAAATCGATTAAGGACTACAGGTACTTTACTCAACGACCAGGTAGATTTAAGCAATTCACCATTATTGAATTTATTTTCCTAACTCCAAATCTGTGTGGATTTTCCAATACTATCAATGTAATTTAATTAGGTGTAATATTATAATTAAGAAATTATATAAAACTGTGAATATTAAATCTAACTTGACAGTGTAAAATGTAGATCTGAAGAAGCTGCATCGACAGCGAAACTCGTCATCGCAATTTAAATAAACCAGTGGAAATTGACTAAAAACAGTCTTTTATTATATATAAACAAATATTAGGTAGTAAATATTTGTTTTACACTTTTATTACTATACGTATTGGATCTTAAGATATATACATGTCAGGGATCTAATTAACTTAGCCTAGGTAAGGATTTTATTTTATTTTAAAAGCAATCACCGTATGGAACACTAATTGCGAAAGTCCGACTTGCACTTGGCCTGTGTTTTTTACTTCTTTTTATGCCTTCTGCAAAGGACCGCTTTCCGGAGGTAAATAACTATTTCACGTGGGAAATAAAGTCAAAATATATTAGGTCTAACCAATATCTTAGTATGTAACAACGTTACACGCAGTAGCTCTTTATTTAACAGCGACTATATCCTGCAATCTTGTAATTCTTCTTTTCCTTTGCACAGACAATCAAACCATCTGCTGCTTATGGTGTGCCACAAGAATCGATCAAACTTCCCGCAGATAAAAACAAAGTAGAATCCGGACCAATAAGAATCGAGGTTGACGTTAGCCAAATAAATAATAAACTAGGGGATTTTAACCCATCTAAAAAAGAAAACTTAACAGAGGGGAGGCCTGAACGGTTTGGGACGCTTGGTGTATTTTTTGCCGAACTCATCGGGTCACTTGTTGGACTGACTTATGGGGCCTTTGCACAGATAACTAGTGGATGATAAGTCTTGTAACGATAAGCGTCTATGAGGGACATTAATTTTAAGTAAAAAATATTGCCAGATATTGTATAATTTAGAAATTGTAACCGATAAAGTTTATAGATCACGAAACGTGGAAAAAAGTGGTCCAAGCCACAAGTAACAGGCTCGTTTTTAGAGTAAGTACCGTTTTGATATTAAAAAAAGAAAGACTTTTTTTTAACAATTCTATTTTTACATTAACGTCCGGACCTTAATCAACTTTTCATCATAATTTCCACCTAAATTAAGATACTTGTTGTATTGTAAAACCAGTTTCTGTATTCAATCCTCACAGAAATATCTGTCGCCTGGTTTCCTAGCCACTGCAGCACGGCCGTGTTGGCGTCGTCGACGGTTTCGTCAAGGTGCTTCTTTAAGTGCAAGAACACATTGTAGTCACTGGGTGCTAGGTAAGGGCTACACGAAAAGTGATCGAACTGTTCTCAGTCATAAGACGTGATGCGATCTGGACTTCCATGAGCCATGTGAGGGCGAACATTGTCAGGAAGCAAAACAATTCCTCCACTGAGCATGCCATCACGCCTTTTGTTTTGGATTGCACGACGCACTTTATTTAAGGTCTCACATTATGTCTCAGCATTT
This sequence comes from Pachyrhynchus sulphureomaculatus, assembly GCA_019049505.1. Taxonomy (NCBI): domain Eukaryota; kingdom Metazoa; phylum Arthropoda; class Insecta; order Coleoptera; family Curculionidae; genus Pachyrhynchus; species Pachyrhynchus sulphureomaculatus. The sequence goes on from CM032448.1 coordinate 89,784,006, forward strand.
ACTGTGTCCCCCATGAGGCAAAAAATCCACAAGCAATACCCCTGCCTGTTCAAAAACACACGTCGTCCTTCATGGTGCACGTTTATACAGCCATCTTTAAATGCTCTAACGCATTTTCCTACTCTTCAATAGCTCATAGCGTTTTCGTCATACACCATTAATCTGCGGATGAATTTCGGCCGCTTTCAAGTCTCTTGGATTTAAGAAACGAATTACAGCGCCTATTTCACAATCCGCAGAATTTTCAATTGGCTGAAGCATTTTAAATACTCATAAACAAATGTAAAGTCGGACCATTGCTTCCATAATGACATCTATTGTCATTTGATGCAGGTACTCAGCGCGCATGCACAGGACGGGACCGTAACACTGCTGCGGCCATATTTGAAAACGGTACTTACGTAAAAAAACGCTCCTCGTATTATACCCTCTGCTCATTTTTCCGAATCTACCGTAAAAGACCAGTGGTAGGATGTAACACCAGTTTTGGGCCACTTTTATCCATTTCCATAAATTACCAAAGGAGTAGGCATAGGAGAAATTTACCAGTAATCGAGTATTTACCTCCCAGACAATTGAAATATAAAAGAAAATATTTATTTTTTTAGAAATTCGACTTTTAAAACTGAAAATAATTTGTCTTTTTAGCTCAAAATCAACGATTTAAAAGATATAAATAGAATAGCAAGGTAGGGAAGCCTGCAACACACACCTCTTTTCCGGATTTTTAGCCCAGTTCTCTCGCTAGGTGTACTACTCGGATTGCGGGGACGTTGAAACAAGAGGCAGCTACTCACTTGCATTCAAGGGACTTCACTGGTGGTCTTTAGAGGTTGTCCCAAAATTAAGATAGATAACTTCAAATCTATAACTATGATATCTTTAAATAATAAATACTGGATTGATTCCTTGCAGCCGCACCCAAATAGCGAAATAGCCCAAAAAGCTGGAACAAGAAGCATGTGTTACTGACTTTTCTATCCTAAGAAAAAGCGAACTTTAGCTTCAACGTGTAAGACCTTGGACATTAGTTCGCGTGCGTTTTTTTGGGTATGGTTCTATCCATAGACATAGAGGATGGAAGTGTTCCATATCCCGCTGTGAAGTAAATATGGACGTAAAAGTGTGAGAGAGACAAAGTGAATGAGCGGCCAGTAGCTGTCTCTTTCTAGAATGCCGCTAAGCTACGGCGCTTTTGAAAATAATATTTCTAAGTGTTCTATTTGAACTAAAATCGGGTGGGGGCTTTTCTCGCCTTGAATTCCGTCTCGAGGTACTGCACCTTGTTTATTACAGGCCTACAGAAAAGAGACAGGTATTGGCCGTACAGTCGCTTTGTCTCTTTTTAGAGAGTGGTCAGTTTTGTGAGGTTAATGCTCAGTCCATGCTCTATGTCTATGGTTCTCTCTCCATGCGGGCCATACACGTACCGGCAAGCCTGTCAGTTATGCATGAACAGTCCACCGAAAATCAGCGGCCGGAACGTGAGTGGGCTCCGGTTTACCTGTCAGAGATGACTGAACCGGTGGCCGTAGTCCACTCACGATCCGGCCGCCGATTTTCGGTGGACTGTTCAGGCATAACTGACAGGTTTGCATCACGTTAGTCTAGAGCAGGGCTGTCAAGGTCATGCACAGTTCGAGCCAATTTCGGAGGTAACGCCTCCCGCTGCCCCCATCACTGCTAGACGTTAAGCGGCCGAGCCGCCGATCGCGGCTCGGCCGCTTACCAAACACAATGCGCTCCTCCTATGTCTCTCATAGCCGCTCCTGAGACTGCGCGAACGGCGGCAGCAGCAGTGGTGGGGGCAGCGGGAGGCGTTACCTCCGAAATTGGCTCGAACTATGCATGACCTTGACAACCCTGGTCTAGATTGTCAGGTCTAGAATTCAGTGGTCTAATATAAAAAAGTGAAAAAATATTGGAATTTAATAGTGATGCACAGGCTATGAAGGTCGTGATTCGTAACCCACGGTAAATTGTAGGTCCCGGAGCCAAGAAAGCTTAGAATATACCTTGGGTGTGTATCTTAATAGCCTTGCTCATAAATAGGCCCGTATGCAAATTGTTGTGTCCTTCTTAAAAAAAGAAATTCTTGTTTTGTACTTAGTCTGTAAGATTAAAGGGAAACTGTAAATAAATTTTTAAATTGTAATTATTTATTATTTGCTATTTGAAATAAAATTTCTACAAAACCCACCTTTTTGTTTTTGTATTTCGATTAGTTTTTGGGTGCTATACTATGATTTTTTAATATAAAGCAGCATAGGCTAATGAGACCACTTTTTGTTTTCATTTACCTTGAGCAGCCGAACACCGACATAATGATTTGTATGTCTGGATTCAGTAAGCCTGGTTTTGAAGATACCTGCCTTCTGTCGGGGTCTACTGAGGCTACAGACCGATAGAGAAGGTGTTCAGCGAGTTGCTTATAATTACCACTAGGTAGCGCTTAGGTCAGGGTTCTGCCTTACGTATAAGGGGGAATTACTTTGGTTATTTTTACAATGGCAGAAAACTTGCCTGAGTGACTAAATTTATTGATCGAAATAGCTATAGGACAAATAGTAATATTTTTCATGGATATACCTAAATGATCAAGACTGCTCTTATTTCTGAATCCCCTAATACAGGGGTGCTCAAACGGTCGATCGCGATAGACAAGTCGATCGCGAGTACTTTTTGAGTCGATCTCGAGAAAAAAATACCGATATAGAACTATTCACAGATTTTGTTTTAGGTAACTAAAACAAAATGTAATGAATAAACTACTAAAATTTATTCGATCCACAATTAGGCCAGAATAACCCCTCATCATCACTTTCTTTTATCGTAATAACCCCCTGCTAGCGGCGAAAAAAAGCGGCTTTATCAAAGGAACGCGTGGTACTTGTCAAAGAAAAGCCGCGTTTTTGATTCCCGCCGATTTCTCTAGAAACTTCGGTGTTTGACGGGAACATTCGAGACTTCGTTCGCGCCGATATAAATGTTGCGCCTGTAGGAATAGGAGTTAATCTGAGTTGTAACTTGAAGGCGATACATCGATACAAAGTTTATTAATAAATAGTCCAAAATGAGTGCGGCGAAGAAAAGTAAAACTTATCATTTTAATAACGATTGGGAGGAAGAATTTTTCTTTTGTATGGTAAAGGATAAGTGCATTTGTCTCATTTGCCGTGTGTCAGTTGCAATACCTAAGCGTGGGAACTTAGAGAGGCATCATAAAACGGTTCATAAAAACTATGAAAAGGATTTTCCGTCACAGAGTGAATTAAGAAAAGGAAAAGTACGTGATTTGATAACTTGTTTGAAAAAAGAACAAACCATGTTCACAAGACCATTTGATGATGGATTGGTTGTGAAGGAAGCATTTATTGAAGCGGGTCAGACTTTATTTGGAGATTTTAAAAATAAAACAGAGATTATGTCTGCTATTAGAGAACTTCAGTTATCTCGTCCGACTGTCACAAGGCGTGTTGAAGTCATGAGTCAGGACATGGCAGATAAACTAAAACATGATATCATGGAATGTACATACTTTTCTTTACAGTTCGACGAATCCACCGATATGACAGACACTGCCCAGCTGTGTATTTTTATTCGAATGGTATTCAATGACATGTCGGCTAAGGAAGAGTTTTTGATAATGATTCCTCTGAAAGAAAAGGCCCGTGGCGAAGATATATATGACGTTTTCTTCAATTTTGTAACAAACTACAAGCTACCAATATATAAACTAGTGTGCATTACAACCGATGGAGCACCAGCAATGACTGGAAACAAAAACGGTTTTGTGGCATTGTGTCGAGCTAATGATAATTTCCCTTCATTTTTCTCCTTCCATTGCATTATACATCAACAAGTTTTGTGTTCAAAAGTTCTAAACATGGAGGAGATTATGGGCATTGCAATAAAAATTGTGAATTCTATCCGTACACGTAGCTTGCAACGACGGCTCTTTAAATTGCAGTTGGAAGATAGTGAGTCAGCTGAACACACTGATTTAGTTCTTCACACGGACGTCAGGTGGTTGAGTCACGGAAAATTCCTAGAAAGGTTTCAAGAATTATTGCCCGAAATAACAGCTTTTCTGGACGAAAGAGGTGATGACACTCAGATACTGAAAAACGGAAAATGGCTGACTAATTTGGCATTTTTGACAGACATCACAATGCATTTAAACACCATTAATTTGGAGCTTCAAGGTAAAGGAAAAACTATTATTGAGATGATTAGCGCAATAAACGCATTCAAAAGTAAATTGCAACTTATGATAGATCAACTGAAAAGAAAGGATCTGAAAAATTTTCCGTCTTTGAAAGCAAGGATTCCTCAGTTGAATTATGATATTTATGAGGCAGAATTATCAAATATTTTGGGCCAATTCGAAATACGTTTTTATGATTTCAGTAAATTGACAAATATCGCATCATTTATGAGTTATCCTTTTTCGTGTAAAAACATTGAGGAATTAGCTAATGAAATAGCAAGTCAGTTTAACATGGACTCATGTTCTGTTGAAAATGAGTTAGTGCAAATTATATCAGATATACATCTGAAAGCCACAGCATCTGATACAAAATTCTGGTGTTTTATATCTGAAGATAAATATCCGAATCTAAGGCAAATCGCCCTTCAACTGACGGCAATGTTTGGGTCAACTTACTTGTGCGGGTCTGCATTTTCTGAAATGAAGTTAATTAAGTCAAAATATCGCAATCGACTAACTGACGAACATATGTCATCATGCTTGCGATTAGCACTCGTAATTACGTACCATCTTATGAAAAGTATGCTGAGGACATGCAGTGCCACGCTTCAACATCCAAAGTCACTCTTTAGTTAAGTTTAGACACTAGAACTCGTTTGTTTTGTAAGAACCAATAAACTCGCAATTTTGAATAATTATGAGTTTTTCACTGACATTTTAGAGCAGACCTACACTTACCTTGACTAAAAAAATGCATATTGTGCGGAAAACTAATATCTATGCCACGATACACCCTACCTAGACGACAATCCTGCATCACAGTTACTTGCAGCCTCTCAGAGTCGATCGTAGTCTAACAATATTGAGGTAGATCGCCAGCAGTTCAAGTTTGAGCACCCCTGCCCTAATAGTACCATTTATTTGGTTAAACAAAGGGAACAATTTATTTTTTAATATCTCTGTCAAGTAAGAACGTGTCCGCGATAATTCATTTTTAGTAGATGCGATTCAGCAAAAATCAATAGAGAGAACTTTTGTCTACGACGCAGTTTAATAAAAGTATCAGTCGATTCTGAACTTTCGTCGAAATCACGTAAAATCAAAAATGAGTCGTATCGGTTAAAGGCAGTCTTTCTTTGTTCCCATCCAAAGGGGCCTAAAATGACACATTCCACGGACGCCAAATATATTAAAAAGTCGGTGTCGTTTGTGATGAAGTGAGTAAATCATTTTAAAGGGACGAATAACGTCGACGACTTCCCAAAACATGGCTCGGTAGGCAGAGTCACTCCGAAAGTCGAAAAACGAATCGTATCTTTGTTTTCACGGGACCTAATATTGAAGCTGCGTCAAGGAGAGGCAAAATTAAGAAAATCGGGTTTGAATGTGCCCCATAAGATTATTCGCCTTCTTCGTGCTCATGATGTCCGAAGCACGTTGAAGAAACCTTTGTTGGGCGAAAATCAAGTCGCGAAGCAGCTCGCTTGGGCCCACGATAATATACTTGAGTGGCCCTCACAATCGCCGGACGCCAACTCTATTGAAAACGTTTGGTCCCTTGTAAAGAGAAAGCTCAGGCGATTATTGATGCTGGAGGCGATTAGGCAATTTACTAAGGTAATTGCGCCGTTGTTAGTATACCAAAGAATACATTGACAGCAAAGAATGTTCTCGAAATACATTTTTTCAAGAATACGAGCGGTTATGTTCTTACTTGGCAGACTGTAAACATGCGGATTCTTTCTCCGCTCTCGAAGTTTCAAATATTAACTATAGTAAAAACTATGATTTAATTATTATGTTTTTATTACAATATTTGGATTTCGGCAGTGTATTTTGTGTAAAACAGTAACTTTACATAACTTACTTTCTAGTTACTTGGTAATTTACATTTCATATCATAATGTTTACGATATATTTCTACATACGAGTATATTGTATTACTGGCTTTCCTGTTAACATCTACAACCTAATATTGATGCTGCTGAAGAAATTTTTCGCAGTGATTTTTTTAAATTTCTTTTAAAAAAAATAATAGTATTCCAGCACTATAATATCATAATCATTAAGTTTGAGATCTTTTAGAGGAATTTATCATTTACAATCCCTAAAGGCATAAAAAATTCATGTTCTATATTTATAAGGGTATATTACGTTTTAGTTTTATATCCTGCAGTCAAAAAATATTGATATTTCCTGTAATCCTTTTTTTTATATCTACGATTCTACGTTATCTTTTATATTAAAAAATGTAACTAATAGAAGTAATGCTCGTATAAAAATAGGTCCTTTACAATAACGAAACCACTTAAAAGTTCTAATCATCTTCTTCCAAAATTGTTTGCTTTTTCGTCGATTTTTTCCAAAAATTTGCCAGAGCGGCATTTCTAAACATTGCAGCCGCAAGGGGATCTCCAAAAGACGTAGCATGTGAGGTAGCAACACCACCTTTTCCGGTCGAGAAAGAATTTGCAATAGCGGTGGCTGCTCCTGGATATCCGTCATCCTGGGAGTCTGGTGATCGGGTACGGGAGCGCCCTAGAGAACTTCCTCCGATGAAGACCGGGAAGAAAGCGTTGTAATTTGGGACTCCGGCTAAAAATAAAATAAATAGTAGCAAGTTAATCAACTGGCACGTGCCTGCAGTTGCGAGTTTGTGAAGTATACAATTTAAATTATTGAATTGATAACGAAGTTTGAGACTCAAACAGAACCGTTATACAATTCAATTCTTTTGTGACTAAAGAAAGTAATAAAAGCGGAATATTTAATTTTGCTTTTGAATTAAACGGTGCTTTGTCTTCGTTTTAATAAACAAATAAATAAATAAGCTTTTATTTCATAAGACTAAGGTACATGGTACGGAAAAAAACGTCAGTTCGTTACCACAGAATATACAGATCCTGTAGCACATATTTAATGAATACATTGAACATATGATTCTTAAATAAATGTATATTCAGAGTTTTAACGTCGACCGGTAGCCTACTAAACAGTCTTAGCCCATGTAATCAAATAAAGATAAATTATGTTCAGGGCTAACTAAATTTTGATTACATATAGTTTTATAAATATGTATGCCCCCATGGACACAAAACTGCTCAAACTATTCCTAACATATACCAAAACTTCATATACAGTCGATTAAGTAAGAATGTGCCGCATATAACTACGAGAGTTATATGATAAGTACCTGGCCTCAGATAGAGATGGCGCTGTTACTATTTAAAAAATTATGTTTTTCGTAATCATAACTTTTTACAAGAATCCTGACAAATTTTCAAGTCGCGGCGTGATTTAATTTTGTGAGTGGTAGCCGTTTAAATAGAACAACTTTTGTAATAAAATTAATGTTTAGTCCGATATTTGTTGATGTTACTTGTAATTCACAAGCATTTGTTGAGCGTTACCTAAATTATCGGCCATTATGACAATATCATCAGCAAAGCGTAAGTGGCTTAGGTATTCGCCATCGACGTTTTTGTCTTTTTCTTCCCAACTAAGTTCTTTAGAAGCATACTCTAACACCGCCGTAAAAATTTAGGAGAGATCGTATCACCTTGTTTAATTCCACGTTCCACTCAGTATTTACTTGTGAGTTTATGGAGTCTTACACTTGCTGTTGCGTTTTTATAAATGAGTTTAATTAACTGAATATATCGGTTAAACTATTACTACTAAAACAAAATTAATAGTTTTACCTCTTTAGAAGATGAGTTACAAGGGTTCAGGTCAGGCAGACCCCGTACAGACACCGTTTTTGTCCTCAGACAAATATCGGAGAAGTCTATTGAATACAACAAGCCCGCCTATATATGTTTTATTGAGCGAAGTTTATGGAGACTCTATACCTTCGCTACCGACCATGAAATATTAGGCAGCTGAATTGAAACGCAGCCATACAAGCATTTGTGATGAAGAAAGTCCAGGTCGTCCAATTGCGGTCACCGCATCAGAAATAATTGAAAAATCCACGATATAGTGATACATGATCGGAGAGTGAAAGTGCGTGAGATTGCTGAGACCGTGGGTATCTCAACTGAAGTGGTGCAAAACATTTTAAAAACTCATTTGAATATAAGAAAGTTTTCTGCAAGATGGATGCCGTAATTGCTCACAACTGACAATAAACATGCATGTGTGGTGATATTAAACCGCTATCGACGAAACGGTCCAAACAGTGGGTTTTTCGTAGTGAACTAGCGCCAAAAAGGGCCATGGCGACTTTATCAGCTAACAAAATGATGGCCACAGTGTTTTGGGATGCAAGCGGCATAATCAACGTCGATTACCTTGAAAAGAGCAACATGAATAATGGAGAGTATTATGTCAACTTATTGGATCATTTCAACCATACCATGGAAGAAAAACGCCTGCATTTGGCTACGAAAATAATTCTCTTTCATCAAGACAATTCACGCGGACATGCTTGTGTCATCACCATGGCAAAATTCCATGAGTTAGGACACAAATTACTTCCGCATCCACCATATTCGCGAGATTTAGCTCCCAGCGATCATGTCCTATTTCCTAACATGAAAAAATGACTTAGCGGAAAAAAATTTGGCTCAAACGATGAGATGTTTGCTGAAACAAATGCCAATTTTGAAGGGTTGGAGAAATCGTATTTTTTAGATGGGATACGAAAGATAAAAAAATGCTGGCCTAAGTGTATCGAGCTAAAAGGAAATTATGTTGAAAAATAAAATAATATACACATAAAAATGTTTTTTGTTTGTCAAGTACTTATCACGCAGCCCTCGTATATAATCGGTAAAAGAAATGCCTTTTTTGGAGGTTATTATTGGCACCCCTGTAAACATTGTTTTGTGGAAAGAGATTCATTTTCAACCTTATTTATGGTTAAATAGTACATTATCGAAAACGGTATTCTTCGTAATGTGACTTAACCTATTTATTATAAATCACTACTTAAACATACACAACATACTTTCCAACCTACCGACTGCCGAAATAATAGACTTATAATAGCATACGTAACTGTTATCCTCTGCAAACATATTTAGATAAGTTTGATTATTAACGACCGCTGGCAAATCGTTTACAAATATGAGAAATAATAGGGGACCGAAAATAGATCCTTACAGCCAGTCGCCTAGATGTAGGTCCCCTTGCGCACTAACCTTGCTGCTTAGCATCTCTCTTTCAACAGTGAAGGAAGAGATAAATACAGAACGACTCATCAGGAGGGAAAATTCAACCAGAGGCTAAACAAATAGAAGAAAACAATCAGAAGTCAGGGAAGGAAAGAATACATTAATGAGTCAGCCTAGTCAGTGGGGATTTCATCGGCATTGTTTGAGCGATACTACTCCAAATCCTCAAAGGTTTGTAAGTTAAAAAGTAAGACAAAAGTACCACTTAGTCGTACTTCACAAAAGATGTAACGGTTGGTCCAAATGGGCTTTACATCTTCGCGTCGCTTCGCATCGTGTCGCTTCACATCGTATCACGTAGCACCCGCGGTGAAAAAGTAAGGGGAATAGACGCAGCTTTATTTAGAGAAGATACGCAGACAATCAACGAGAGATGGCATAACTAAGAAGAAAAAATCGTTAAGGGCTATGCCTTAATCAAGAAGACAGAAAATACAATAGAAGCAATAGATCCTTGCGGCACCTCCATTTAGACTTTCCATCTTAATTTTTTTTTTAAAGGTACAGACTATTATTTATTGAAAACATAGAGACCTTTTCCAGCTCCAGCAAATGGCCATGTAGCTGATAATCCTACATCGTCTTCTTCTTCATCTTCTTCAGTTAGTTTGGGAGGTGATGCTGTTGTTGGTTTCTTGGCTTTACCTGTTTTAATTTTTCTGCCAGCAGATGGTGCTAAAAAATAATTTATTTTTATTATTTAGTAGTAGTAATTATAGAACTTAAGGTATACCGATGGGACGCAGACATCACTTCAGTTGTACTAATGGTTTTATAGTATCTTTGAAAGAAAGCTATAAGGCATTTTAAAGGTATAATGACGTTTTTCGTCCACTGCTAAGGACAGGGTGCCTTCCCTTTTTACAAGTATTTATACATCAACTATCCAAAAAGAAGACTCTTTTATTACACAAGTTCCTACCTCTAGATGGAGGCGCAGCTCTGGTTGTTGATACTACTGCTTCTGTAGTAGCTTCTTCTAAAGTGAAGAGAGTTTCTTGTTCGCCTCCAGGTCTTACTGGGATCTCTTCTTCGGGTTCAGTTTCGTTGATAAAATCGGGCTCTTGGACAGGCACGAAAAACTGCTGGTGTTTTTCAGTTACTTGTTCTGTATTTTCATATTCCTCAATCTATTAAAGGACACATTTTAATATAAAAGAAATATGGCGTATTTTAGGTATTTTACAAGTATATATTAACGATAACTTAATATTGCATAGTTAGAAACTATTCTTTTTCTCATGCATTTGTAGTTACGTAAAAAAATAATTTGGTAATTATTTAAGGGACTAATGAATAGATATTCACCTAGTAAGCAACATATTGAAATCTGTACTGCATCTTGCACCGCTCTTCCCTATCTTTTTATAAAACTAAAAAAATAATAGTACTTACCTCTACCTGGCCTATTTCAGTTTTAGGAATTGCCAACACTGCTGGAGGAGATCCGGAAAACGTGTTAGTTGCTACGGTATCACCAAGAACCATAGTGGTCATTTGACCTGGAGGAATATATTCGTACCCAGGTCCTTCCCTAACGTATCTTGGGTTGGCGTAAAAACCGCTTCCAACCATGTATGTCCTAGGATAATACCCTAAAACATTAAAAATTATAAAAATATGTGTACATATAAATATCAGTAGTAAAAGACGTAGAAATCAGTTATTCAATGTATATATCCACTAAGCATAAGTTAGATACAAAGCAATGTCTTTCAATACTGAATCAAGTTTTGACGTAATGAAGAATACTTTGGAAGTATTTTTGTTGCTGTTACATGCTCTTGATAGGTTCAATATTGATTTTAGAAACGATATAATGAGATAAACATGGCATAAACATCGAAGGCGAATACCTATATCACCTGTGCTTTGCTGATGATATTGTCATAATAGTAGACAATCCAGGTGATCCCCAACAAATGCTTACCGAATTGCAAAATTTGGGTCATGAATTATAATTGGTAAAGTTAACCAAACTTGTGAGATACACCGTCGTGTGAGTTTGGGATGGACGGCTTTTGGGAAGCTGAGAGATGCGCTGTATGTGCTTAAAAAAGAAAGTTTTAGAACAATGCTTTCTGCCGTAATCACATATGGCGCCGAGCTGTGCTGCGTATCACAAGGAAGGATAGAATAACAAACATAACTATCAGACAACGAACAAAAGTAATATTATCCAAAAAATTACGTAATCAAAATGAAGATATAGCCCGAAAGGATGATAACCGATGGTGTAGAAGACTAATAGAATGAAGACCCAGACAAGACAAAAGGAACAGAGGTAGACCACCAACAGGATGCAGCGATGACGTCAAAAGAGTGGCAGGAAACTGGGTTAACACTGCTCAGAACAGAGATCAGTGGAAGTTCTTAGAGGAAGCCTATATCCAGAAATGAATGAGGACGGCTGATGGATGATAACAAGTTTACTAAAATCATGCTTAAAGAAAGGGAAACTGTGAGTCAAAAGTAAAAAATATAGGTACCGGATTCGCCTAGGAATCTATGCTAAGACTATATTACGAGGGTGTAATTATTGTAAAGCAACTGAAAATAGACAGAAGTCCATATTTCAGCAGTTTACTAGCTGTTCTCTTGTTCGTCAAATCCATCCTGAAACGCGTTTCGCCGAATCACGGCTCGCCAGTCAGGCTAGGATTGACAAACAAGAGAACGGAATCTACTGGTACTTATCCCAGAAGTTACGGAGTACTACTCCGTCGTCTCGAAAGCTGCTGTGTCAGCTTTCGATGGAGTAATAGGTATGCGTACTTAATACAATTCGTTGTATCTTACCATCGTATTACGAGGGTGTTTTTTAAGTTATTTAAGCAGCCATAAAAATGACATCATACAAGAATTGCTTTATTGTGAAATTACTACCGATGTTCTAAATATTTTGGTGAAATTCGAGACCATAGCGTTGTGTAGTTTTCACGATATTTTTCAGGGACAATTGTTTTACTAAATAGGGAAATAGATCAAAAATTATTCATGACAGAACGTTCCAAGTGTGCGGCAATAATAGCCCATCTCACTCTCAGGAAAAATTTTGATTTAAACACCCACGGTGTGCCTGAAACAGGTTTCAATGACTTCGGCGACCACTCCATATTTTCTGACGGTAACCGATTAGTGTGTGTGAACACTTTTGCTGAGCCGTTTTAAAAAAGTACATTTAAAAATTAGAAATGGAAAATTTCGAAATAAACATAATTTTCTACATGAATAACACTCATTGAATTTATTTAAAAGATATTTACACCTTATTTATGAGATATTATTGCAACTGTCTATAATGGTATACGTGAAAACCATTAATTTGAAGCGTGGTAGAAGTCTGTTGGTGCTCTGGAACCAAAATTATGGTAATTTTAAGATTTTTTAAAATTCCAGGTAAAAAATCTGAGAAAACTTATTTTTACGTATTTTTTAAAATTTTCATAACTTTAGTTCTAGATCATCCAGATATTTTACCAAAAAATAATATTGAAGAGTTTAACTTCTAGTTTCATAATCTAATATGAATTTGTTTTCTTATTAAGGTATATTTTACGTTACGTTAATTATGTCAAAATAATAATATGATTTATCTTTAGTACAACAAGGCTTCCCTCTTTTTTGAGACAAAGAAATAGTTACTTCAGATGATTATTTGTCAACGAATTTTCCTTTCTTAATGTTTTTTAATAAATCACATACTAAATGTTCATTTTCTTTCGGAAGCAGAGTATCATTTACATATATTTTCCCCAAGTCAATTCCATAGTATATTTTGGACAATACCTTACAACTATTTCTTTTGTTTCCAGTGTAGATTCACTATTTAAAAAATTAATATGTCCTGGTTTTCACGCTAAATCACACAAACTGCATTCACATATTTTTTTTCTTGAGACCTCGTATTTTTGTGCCATGCTTTAAATGTGGAATAATTAGGTAACTCAATGGATTTAATTGTTTCATTTTGTTTAACAGCCTCATAAACTAAGATTTTCACGAGAATTATTATTAAAGATCCAGCAATTTTATTCATCGAATCTTTGTTTTTTAAACATAATAAACATAATTTTTCTTGATTTTCTTCATGAGTAAGGGCGCTATCCTTTCGTTTTTTTTTTATTTTTTGTTGAATTAAATAATAATATACTAAGGCAAAAATAATTGACAACTGTTATGTTATTTTCTACAACTTTATATTTAACCAACTTAAATTCAACTAATAACGTTATTACCCTTACTCAAACTAAAATCTATCATATACATATCTATCACATGCACATTTATACAATGTCAAGAAAATTAATTTTGATTTTTGACCTGAAATTTTAAAAAATCTTAAAATTACCATAATTTTGGTTCCACAACACCAACAGACTGGTTTTCACGCATATTATTATAGACAGTTAAAATAATATCACAGAAAAATGATGTAAATATCGTTTAAATAAATTTAATGGGCATTATTAATGTAACAAATTAAGTTTATTTCGAAATTTTCCATTTTTAATTTTTAAATGCTTGCTTTTCAAAACGGCTCGGCAAAAAATTTTAAAATGATTCACACATACTCTATAGTACAACACTCATCGATTACCGTCGGAAAATTTGGAGTGGTCGCCGAAGTCATTAAAACCTGTTTCAGGCACACTGTGCACCTTGTATGGAATCCAAACTCAATTCAAGATTAGCCCAGATTATTAAGCCAGATTGATTGTGATGATAGTGAGAAAACCGTCAGGCTTGTCGAGGATTTACTGTTTTCAGATCGACATATAGCGATTCCATTTTTTGCTAAAGACCTGGAGTATCCAAAACTACAGTTTTTAAGATTGCGTACGAAGTTTTAGGGATGAAACAATTTCTGCATGTTGGATTCCAGAAGTCTTTATACTAGAGCAGAAACTGGCAAAGAAACAAATTTCTCAAGAATATTTGTCTGAACGTTGGGAACGGTGGCAGTTATTTTTTATGAATTGTCATAGTTGACGGTACTTACATATTCTATTCGGATTCTTTCACGAAGTAAGACGCGTTGCCATGGGCTCATAAGAGCTCCTTATTTGCATAGAAGCCGAAAATGCAGTGGTCTTCCGGATCATGGATGGAGCTTATTTCTTGAGTCTGCGAAGGCTTTTGCTTATTGATTATATGGAAAAAGGGTTTATAGAAAACTTAATGAACCAGAGTGAAAAAATAAATTATTTTTCTAATACAAATAACACAGGCTTTTACTCAATAAATTAATTCAAAGAAACTATAAATAAAGAAGTCAGTCGATTTTTTTTTAAGCAGGCGTCACTTAAAAATAAATTATTTTGATTTTGCAAATATTTTCTATGCATCTTCCTGTTCCCTCCCACCTGCCCCTGATAGGTCTATGTTAAAGTTAAGCGTCAAATTACCTCATTTTCGTAACCAAAAACAAGGAAAATTTGACAAAATGTTCTCGAAATCCTACAAAATTTATTAGAGAGATCGAGTCAAATATATTTTTTCGTAATTTAGGGTGGTAGAGGGATGCAAAAAATCTCATTGGGTGATTACAAATAATAAAAATTCAGGAATAATTCAGTCAAACATTTCTTACTTGATCTCGGTAAACCATCACTAAATTCCACCACAACAACAATCAGGCACAAAATTTCCAAAATCTTCATTTTAGTAAAAAAATGAGATCAAAAATATAAAAAAAATAGAATAACACAACTGCTTCTATTTACTAATAAGGTAAAAGATAATTTTGATCACAGGGCTCTGTTTGATGACAATATATATTTCGCAATCTTTGCTACCCCCACCCGTTTTGATTCAGCCACCTGGTGCAAAATAAAGATTCCACACACGTTCGGATATATACTGTGTTTTGCAGACAATGTTGAATTTGAAATGTGACACTGCGATTAGCGGTGATTTATTATTAAATAATGGAGTAGTAATAATATATTGAAATGTTTTGAATTAATAAATGCCTAAAATTGTCACGCGAGTTTTTCGTTGAGCTAATATTCCGTAGTCTACCTGGTCCACTTAATAATAGTATTATTATTATCACCACTACACCAAATACTTTATTTTTGTGCCCGACAAGCGTTTCGCTAACGATGTTAACATCATCAGGAGCAACGATTTACTAAATCTAAGATTAGAAACTTCGTTATTTATAGCAAAATTGCGAATTACTCAAATGGAAACCGACCCATCACATACGAAGCATTAGTTCCGATCCAGTAATATATATATATATATATATATATATATATATATATATATATATATATATACTCGTATATATATATATATATATATATATATATATATATATATATATATATATATATATATATATATATAACAACAATGTTTTCCAACCTCCGAAGAAGTAAAACACAATAAAAATAAATACGAGGAAAATCTAAATAAGAAACTTTTACCTATAGACAAACTTAAGACAATTGAGATAAATGATCTAGAAAACAAGATTCGTACCGATATCCAAATAGTAACTAAAAAGATGGAAACGAAGAAGAAAGCGAACGAATCACAAAATAACACAATTTACTGGAGACCTAATGAAAAAACGAATACATGCGGAGAGGGGCATATCAGGATGCATGGAGCTGGATAGGCAGGTCAGGAGGAAGATAGAATTGTGATGAATAGGTCCCCCGGTCCTTATTTAGCCTATTATCATATTTTAAAATTTCAGTACTTTCTTATGCGTCTAATAATTTCCTATCGCATACTTTTTTTATTAACCTTAAGTTATCTAATAGAGAATATATATAAAGACAATAAAGTAGTCGCAAGATTAGCAGAAGAAATGACAGAACCTGAATCTGGAATCAAGCAGGGAGACTCTTTAAGGCCTCTTCTATTTAAAAATGTCATTATAATATGAAATTATAAGAAAGAAGAGATATAAAATGGGTAACGGAGAGTTTGAAGTTATATGTCATGCAGATGATGCGACAATAATGGGCCGAGAACGATCTGCAAAGGCTGCTATACGAATTCTGTATAGCAGCAAAATAATTCAATCTCAAATGAAAAAACCAAGACAATAGTAGCAAAAGAGACGATCAGGTGCAAGCTGATGGTGGAAGATAAACAAACAGGTGATGGAGGTCGATTAACTAGGCATTAAAATATGAGGAAGAGGTAAAACATCAAGTCAACAAGACTAATAGGATAGCGAGATGCCTCGATGATACCATGTTTAGAAACAAATTCCTCTCCGTTGAGACCAAAACAAGAATATACAGGAGCGTAATACGACCAGTAATGACTTATACATCTGAAACTAGACCCGATACAAGTATAACACAGAGGATGCTGAAATCAACTAAAATGAGAATATGTTACTTAAAAGATGTACAAACAAAACACTGAGGAATAGAGAAAGGAGTGAAGACATGTAATATAGAAAATATCGAGCAGTGGGTAAGAGGAAGAAAAGTGGAATGGGATCAACACATAGAAAGAATGGCTAACAACAGGTTAGTACGGATAGCAAGAGATAAGTCACCGAATGGAAGAAGATCAGTGGGACGTCCAAGGAAGAGATGGAGCGACAATCTATAGAGCAGGGAACAAAGAAAACAGGTAATAGTGTCTAGCTATAAGTCGGAAGAAGAAGAAGAAATTATCTAATGCTACTGTACTTACATGGGGTGAAAAGTTCAGATATTTTCCGAGAGATGAAGTGGACAAACAAAAAACTTAAATAAACACTTATGATAATTGTTTCTGTAAACAGTACCTTCTTCAGATAATTAGTTACCGATCATCTGAAGAAGGTACAGTGTACCGAAACAATTGTTATAAAATACAAAACATAGAGGAAATTTACAACTAACATAAGTGTTTATTTCAATTATTATAAATTTCCATCAAGTAACGGCTAATTCGATTTTTATTTAAAAAAAAAACATACTTTTCATAAGATTCGTATAAAATTTTCATAACATTTTGTCTATTAGTTTGCAAAATTATGGAACATTAAACATTGCTTTTTGATGGGAAAAAATACAGCCAGAACTCGAGAATAGTTTGAGAAGTATTATGGCAGATCTACTCCGTCGAAAGCAATTTTATGTCGATAGTTTGGTGAACTTAAATACAGTAGTACAAGCACCGATGATGCATTACATTTCGGGCGTCCAAATGAGGCAGCCACTCCAAAAAACCTAAAAAATCCACCATATTGTTCCGAATGACCCAAAAGTGAAAGTGAAAGAGAAAGCTGACGAAGTGAAGATATCAACAGAATGCGTGAGGCATATTTTGCATGAATTTGCATATGAAAAAGCTATGTGCCCGATGGATGCCACGTACCCTCAGGACTGATCAACAACAGCAATGTGTAGAAAATTCAGAATGCTGTTTGGCGTTACTTCGTCGAATCCAAAGCAGTTTTTTGCATCGATTCGTAATAATAGACGAAACATGGATCCACCACTACATGTCTGAGTTCAACAGGCAGTCCGCAGAGTGGCGAGAGCCGCATGAAAGTCTACTGAAGCGTCCAAAAACACAAACATCAGCTGGAAAGGTTTTTGCAAGTATTTCTTGGGATTCGCATGGAATAATACTGATCGACTATCTTGAGAAAGGGGCGGACAATCATCGGAAACTATTACGCTGGTTTATTCGACCGTCTGGTAAAATCCAGAAAAAAAGGCCACATTTTGCGAAGAAAAAAGTGTTGTTTTGCCAAGATAATGCTCCAGCTCACAACTCTATAAAATCGATGATGAAATTGGACCAATTAGGCTATGAATTGCCTCCCCATCCGCCGTATTCACGAGATCTGTCCTCCATTAATTATTACCTATTTCCAAATTTGAAAAGGTAGCTCGAGGGAAAGAGATTTGTCTCAAATAAAGAAGTCGACTGGGAAACTGAGGCTCATTTTAGAGAGCTCAACAAATCGTACTATATTAAAGGTATCCAAATGTTGGAAGACCTCTGGAATAAGTGTATCGCTCTTGAAGCAAACTATGTTAAAGAATGAAATCGATTTTTGGTAAAAACACCGGTTCTTTTTCAAAAGTTTCTCGACTTTTCACCCCATGTAGCATGATTATGCTCAATAGCATGTTCGGCAACACTTCATTTTAAATGAGCTAAATTTTTTTTAAATCTTCTTTCAATTGACCTTCATGTCTGCCCAATATATTTAAAGTGTCCATTACCTCAAATTTGCCAGATAGTCTCTTACGCTCTGTGCCACCGTGGGCGACGACCGAGTGCAATCCGTCTAAAGCGCAGCCAAAACAACACAACAAAGTGTTTTTTTTTTTCGTTCTAATCAGTTTTAGCGAGGACACATTGTAATGTGCTGTTTTGACTGTCAACGTATAATGACTATAATGCATGTACCATGTATGTTAGTAATAACAATCGTAGCGTTTATTAGAAGCTGCATTGTTTGCTTTTGTTAAGATAATCCATTGTTTTATGAAAACAATATCACAGTACAGTTTATTTTTACGAGAAAAAATCCTACAGTATATTTGTTTGTTAATTTGAGAACTCATTTCTCCAGGATTGTTTCGCTTGTTAAATTTGCAATTTACTGAACACGATATGGCTCCGTGAAGTCGAAGCACAAACCCTTAATTTGTTATTAACAAAATTTGATGATACGCTAATGTGCCCAATGCATTTTACAAAACTAAAATCATCCTGTATCAAACACAAAAACTCGTAAAAATATTTCGGAATTAGAGAATATACTGAAAATTCCGTTCGGATTAAACAGCGAGTCGTCTCGAAAGTAGCTTCATTTTTCTTTCTCTTGACTATCATGACGAAGGTAAAGCCTCCTACTGGATGACGTTCGAAGCTTAATGTAAAATAACCAAATGAGAAGCTAATACTGATGTGAAATTAGTTGCTGTATATACGGATCTGAAATCGTTGAAAATGGCGGTCATTTTTGATATACTAAACATCATATCGAAATTAGAAGACGTACTCGTCCATGCTCATTCTGAGATACAGCAAGCTAGTATTTGTTTCAAATATTCTTGGAATGTGCTCTTAATTTCTTCTCGAAGTTCGATGGCATCGACTACCGTTGATACTGGATTCGCAGTTCGTTTTGACAATCTGTATTCTTACTACGAGTAATGCTAACTAGTTAGGCTAGACTACTTCCCATTGTCAAAAACAAAAGCAAGTTGCTATGGATAGATTGAGATGTAGTAAATACGTACATAAAGTTTGGTGATCTAGATTTTGTTGTACTATTTATAGTGAATTTTTAAAGAAGATATAACAAAAAAAATGTGAAATAACGATCAGTGATAAAGTACCTCTTCTTGACATCCTAAGAAAAAGGTAGGTGATGCTACTGCTTACAATTCGCTGTTAATTTTGCAAAAAATAAATTATGTAGGCCTTGAAATGGTTGAATATTCTCTATATTGCCCTGATTTAGTTCCCTCGTAATACTGCCTATGCCCAAAACAAAAAAAAAACATTTGAAAGGACACAAATTTCATTCAAATGAGAAAATAGTAAATGTTATCGTTACAAACCAAGATAAAGCTTTTTTTGAAAGATCTCGAGTTACTTTATAACTGTTGCACTTTTTCCTATGCTAATCGTCCAGTGGCTCCGGAGCCTAGAACTTGCTTGCGCTGCTGAAGATCTCGGGTTCAATCCTGGCAGGTCGGTATACTTTTATTTAAATATATATAGCCTGGCCACGTACACAGGCAGTAGTTCTTTGCAGAAATACAATAACGTCCGTGGCAGAACTACCGCATTGTCTAAAATGGGCTGTGAAATACAAAAATGTATGTTTCGACACTTGAACAACGTTGACGGTTATTACGACATTCCTGCCGACATCTTCAGGATATGAAAAAAATGTAAAATTCCCTACTCAGGCGGGGAGGTGAACGATAAAAAAAAAATAGGCTATAAACTTTTCAATCAGCCTTCGTAAATCGCTTTTCCTCCTCTTTGATTGTTACAATTGTTTCAACATGCGGCGAAAATTCCGTTAATTTTTTTTATGCTGTCTTAAAAAGTTTGTTGGTTTGTAGACGCCTTGCAAATAGCATTTCAGAATGTAGCTACTTGTTTTATGGACGATGGGGTTTGATGGAGAGTCGCGTTAGTAAAATTTAAGTCGACTGCCACTCGTATTCGTTGTAAACAAAGTTTCTTAGCTATTAATCTATGGTCTTTCAGTTGAGAAAAAACTTGTTTCGTAATTTTTTTATGAGACTTCCTCTATAAGTTTCTAATTTTTCATTATTATTTTATTTGCGTTGTTAATGTAGCAGTAATTCTAAGACAAAGCAGTAGACAGACCAATAATAATAATGACTTGATACATATTCAAGAAGTTTATTCCTAAGGCGTTCATTGGCGTGTTGCTTAATATAAATTTTTCTGTGATTTTTGAAGTGCTACTCAGGAATTCTTGTCAAGAAGAATAAGTTCTTTACCATACTATGCAGTCTGTCACGTAAGAACGCAACGGCTCGTATTCTTGAAAAATGTGTTTCGAGCATATTTTTTGTCGTAAGTGTAATCTTTGGTGTGCTAGCAACGTCGCAATTACCTTAATAAGTTGTCCAATCGCCTCCTGCATAATAATTGCCTGGCATCTTCGGGCATACTGTCGACGGGATTTTCTGCAATGATCTTCACATTTTTAGAATCTCGCGAGACAACTGAGTCAAAATTCTCAGGGTCTTTCCTCTGAGCTTTCTCTTCACAAGAGGCCAAACGTTTTCCATAGGTTAGGGTCCGGTAATTGTGAGGGCTACTCTAGTATATTATCGTGAGCCCAAGCTTCGCGACGTAATTTTCGCCCAGCAAAGATTTCTTCAATATGCTTAAGAATTTGACATCATAAACACGAAGATGTTATCGAATGGTCTCATGGAACACATTCAAACCCGATTTTCTTAATTTTGCCGTTCCTTGACTCAGCGTCAATTTCAGCTTCCGTGAAAACAAAGACACGTTTCGTTTTTAGACTTTCGGAGTGACTTTGCCTATCGAGCCACGTTTTAACAACTCGTCGAGATTTTTCGTTTCGTTAAAATGATTTACCCACTTCTTTACAAATGATACCGACTTTTTAATATATTTAGCGGCCGCAGAATGTGTCGTTTTAGACCCCTTTGGATGGAAACAAAGAAGGACTGCCTCGAACCAATACGCAAACAAGTGATTCATTTTGGATTTTACGTGATTTCGACGAAAGTTCGTCGACTGGTACTTTTACTAAAATGCGTCGTAGACAAAGGTTTCCTCTACCGATTTTTTTTTTGAATTGCTAGAATCGCATCTACCACGTTCTTACTTGACAGACTGTATTTGCTGAATCCATTAATAAATCGTACAAGTAAGTTGTTATTGCATAATAAAATGATTATATACAAAATGATTCTGCATCCAGGACTATTGCACGGCTGTCAAACATGGGTTCATATGTGCGCGATGAGCAAAATATCCGCCCAAGCCGCCCAGAACATAACCTTGAAGACGATAAACGATGCGCCGTGGTGCGCTAGAAACGACCATTTGCATCGAGATTTGATCGAATCGAAAATCGATACGATATTACAATATCGTATCAGCAGAAATTTCTGGGAAAAGCAGTAGTACACTCCAATCCTTCCATCCGCGAATCCTTCAGGCCGGATCAAAATGCGAGGAGTCGGTACTTGAGACTAAGTGACCCAGTATCAGTCGTCTTGAAGTAGGTCCTCGTAACAGATTAATCGTGCTGCTCTGCATCTCCTTTTCAGCAAAGGATGAAGAGACATCAGGAGGACGATTCTACATGAGGGAAGAAACAATCAGGGGTCAAGAAAGGGAAAGAAGTCATCATAAACAAAACGGCTTAGGTAGAGAAGAGAACCACCGTCATATTCTTTGAGCAAAATTTCATGTCCCCAGAAGTTGATAAATTAAAAAATATATCCGAACTGCCAATTTTCTTTGTGGTGGCACGAAAGAGTCAAAAACAAGATTCGTGACCTGGGGACCTCACACAAGTTTGCCTAGAGAAGATAGGCAAACCAACCAACAACCGAAGTATTAACTAAAAAGAAAAAATGGTAATAGGGGTACGCGCTAACCAAAAAGACAGACAATGCAAGAGATGCAATATGTAATAACTGGATGTGCGAAAATATTCCATGTAGTTCTTTAATTATTGGTTGGAGATATTTTGAAGCTCTGGATATTTTCACACTAGGGTGAAGCGCATCCCTCCGTTCACTTGAAGCGCCCTGATCCATTGCCAGAATTGTCTCCTATGGAGATCTGCTCTGCAGTTCCCTCACGTTGCCATTCTCTCTGTTCGATCGAGATGAGTTTTGCGAATTAAATGATGGATGTTAAGCCCGTGTCATCCGACGTTTCTGACAATTACGAGGGTTACTTGCTGCAGTTTAATGTGGCTGATTTGTCTAAACAGGAGAATAATTATTAATTTAAAACAGTGAGCGAAAAAACTGAATAAACTGAATAAGTTATTCAGCCCTGAAAATTACGTCATAGAAAAATAATGCATGTTTGTGTGTCTGTTCTAAGTATTTTGAGAAAATTTGGTATGACTTTGCGGTCTTTTTCAGTTTTTAAAACGATTTATTTGAATGAAGCATTGAAGAGATGGTGCGAAGCATGTGGAGGAATGAGAATACAACTGAGCCACACTCTACATTTGGCCGACGATCAGGTGGTTATTGCTTAGGACAAGGAAGACCTTGAATTTCTGAAACTGGGGTTTAACAGTGAACTGCAAGAAAACCAAATATTTATCTATAGGAGGAAAACAGGGAACCTTTACTCTAAATACCGGTGAGGTCATTGATGCTTGTGAAATATATATATATATATATATATATATATATATATATATATATATATATATATATATATATATATATATATATATCTCGGAACTGACATAAGTAAAGACCATACAACGAAAAAAGAAGTGGAGAGTAAAATAAGTAAAGGAAAAGCGTTCATAAGACATCTAAAAATTTGTAAAAACCACGACTATTGAGGAAATTCAACAACGGCAACTTACATGGTACCGATATGTGAACAGAATGGAAGAACACACCGAATACCAAAGATGCTTCTAAAGTGGGTACCAACCAAAAAGAGGAGAAAAGGGAGACGAACAGCTATATGGTTTAGAGGTATTCAGAGGGCAACGACAAAGAGAAATCTAAGACTCGGAGATTGAAGAGATCGAGGAAGATGGAAACTGGGAACCGGAAGGCAAGAACGCTATAGAAAACCGGATTGATGATGATGAATAACAAAATTTCCCATTAAAACTGAAAAATAGAAAAGATATTCACGAAATAATGTGTTAGGTGTACGGCAATGATCGCCCATCTTATTTTCAAGAAAAATTTTGGTCTGAACAATTTTGATGAGGCTGAAACTTAATTCAGATAGATTAGGAAGACCGGTTGAGGGAAGAAACCATCAGGTTTGTCGAAGACTTGCTGCTGGCCCATCGACAAATGAAGATCTCAGTGCTAGATAAAGAAGCTGGAGAATCTGAAAAGACAGTTTTCAGAATTGTGCATGGAGACTTATGGATGAAAAAAATTTCTACATAATGGATGCCCCAAATTCCTGACACCAGAGCAGAAATCGACTAGAAAAGAAATTTCTGTAAACATGTATTCGCTTTAGAGAATAATAAGTGCTATTTTTGCGAATTGTCATACTTGTAGACATCCTCTTTTAGAAAGTTGATGGATGCCGATTAACGGAACAATTTACGGAAACACGATCTAAAATCTGACGCAAGTTATTAGAGAGAAACGTGCGATTTCATAGAAAACCAAAACTGCTGTTACACATTAACTGCGAAGTGTACAAGTTTCGCACAAATTCAAGCCATTACCGAAAGCTGCAAATTCCCTGAGCCACAACATCTACCTTATAGCCCTGATGTAATGCTCTACAATATTTTTTGATCAAATGATTGAAAAAAGACTATAAGGACCAGAATTTTCCTCTGATGACGAGTTGAAAGCCTTTGCAATGTCATTATTTGAGCCACAAACAAACGAATTCTTTTTGGATGCAATAAAATACCTCTAGAAACGCTGGACTAATAGTGTTACTGATACATTAAGTACCAAAATACATTTTTTAAGTTCTACTAGTTTACCTTCATAGCCAGGTAGATAACTTGAACCTGATATCTAGAAAAACTATTGTAAATCATATTTAAGATAATTTAATTAATATTACAAATGGTTAATGCTTGGGTAGAAGTTTAAGGTTAAGCGGCGTAGTATATTTGTGCTTTATTAATACGGAAAATAATTATATTGAGTATTTTAAAAGTTCAGAGTGTGAAAACTAAGACAGTGGTTTTTTTCAGATAAAACATTAACCATATATACCACTGTATTAGAAGGAAAATTATTGCGTTGTAGTTTGCAACCCCTTTTTTTGCTTATCTTTTTACTAAGTTGAGAATGTGGAATCTTTGGCACAATGATACTACTCAGTATATATCACCACTACACCAAACACTTTATTTTTGCACTCGACGTGCGTTTCGCTAACCATCTTAGCTTCATCAGGAGCGATGATTAACTAAAGCTAAACTACAAATCTACCCTATTTATACTTAGCCCAGCCCTTGAATTACTCAGGCGGAACTAATTACATATGCAAGCCATCAGTTCCGGTCAAGTAACCAGTAGAGGGGACTATAAGGAATAGGCCCTCTGTCTTTATTTAAACTACTTTTACATTTTATGATTTCCATACTTTCGTATGCGTTCAACAATCTCCTATCAGATACATTTTTTATTAATCTTAGATTATCTAATGTTACAGTATGATCAGCTTCAAGGGCATGTTCGGTAATGCTAGAATTTTCTGTTCTACTGTATTTTAAGTGTGCTAAATGTTCTTTAAATCGTCGTGTTTTAATTGACCTTTTAGTTTGACCAACATACTTTTTGTCACAATCATTACAACTAATTTCATAAATTAGAAGGAAGATATTCCTCAGATTGTCTGATGACTTATAGACTAAGGTGAAGCCTACCTTATTAAATACCTTATTGAGTCCCTTGCTATATTTCGGATTATATGGTATGGAGACATACTTGGTGTTATTTTCTTCGCATGTAAAAAAGGTGAAATTCTGAATATTAAACCTAAACTTATGTCTATTTATTAGCTTATTCACTAAGTCATCGTCATAACCATTAACTCTAGTTATATTTCTAATACGATTCCTTTCTTTATTAATGTTTATTCTATTCAGAGGGAAAGTGACCAAACGATGAACTAAAAAATGTAATGAGGCTAATTTATGTTGTTTGCAATGAAATGAATCATTAGGAATATATCTATCTGTTACTGTATCCTTCCTATAGATATCAAATTCTAATCTATTATTATTTTTAATAATTAAAATATCTAGAAAAGGCAATTGTCCTTTTTTCTCAACTTCGTAAGTGAATTTAATGGAATCATACCGGCTATTTAATTTAGAAACAAAATCATCAATATTTGCTTATCGCTTCTGATGAAGCTAACATGGTTAGCGAAACGCGCGTCGAGTGCAAAAATAAAGTGTTTGGTGTAGTGGTGATATATACTGACTAGTATCTTTTTACTGTTGCCTTTAAATTAGCATTCTGACTAACAATACCTCTTTCTCAATCCTTTCACTCCAATAAGAGTATCGGTGACAGTATCCAGTTGCTGCCTCAACAGTCATTTTCCAGGCATCTTGATCCTGCGCGACCCGACTTGACTCGTGCATAACAACACAAAGGAGAGATCTTAGTTAGTGGGATAATCTTGTTGGAAACCGTCCCCTTGATCTTCTACCTTCTACCTTCCCCGTTACCACAAGCTTCTCCAGTGAATCCACTTTCCTCATAATGTGACCAAAATATTTCATACTGACTAATAATTCTATTTGAAAGTCTATCATTTATACCAAATTCTTCAAGAATAGATACATTAGTACGGTGTTCGATATATAATACTCTGAGGATTCTTCGTTATACCCACATCTCAAACGCATCGATTCGTCTTTTTTCAGCTTGTTTAATGTTCCATGTTTCCGATATGTAAGTTACTATGAGGAATATAAGACTTGATATTAATCTTAACTTTGTGTTTTTTTTGTGACAGCTGGATCTTTCCAGATTTTAGTCAGTTTGATCGTCGAGTTTCTAGCCATAACTAAACTCTTCTTATTTTCGGTTCATAGCCATCACTGTTAGTTATAAGGGATCCCAAATAGTTGAAATAATCTACAACAGTGAAACCAGCAATTTCATTTATGCGTGACAAATCTTCATTACGACTAACAATCATTACTTTGGTCTTCGCTCTATTAATTGTCAATCCATAGCTTTTGCCAGTGTTTTTAAGGCGATCGATAATTGATTCTAGCTCTTGTATTGAAGTTGCAAGTATAACAGTATCATCCGCATATCTTAGGTTACCTAGCTTTTTTCCACCGATTGTCACACCCCATTCCAGTGATCTAACACAGATCTCATTATATATTCACTATATATGTTAAAAAGTAAGGGTGACAGAATACAGTCCTGTCTGACGTCGGCTTCTACGTTAAAGGGATCGGAAAAAGAATTATTTAGTTTAATTCTGCCATTTGTGGTCTCATAAAGGAATCTGGTAATGTTTACAAGATGTATAGGTGTTCTCATGCTGATTAGAATCGAGGAGAGTTTGTTCCATGTGTATGCAGTCGAAAGCTTTAGAGTGGTCTATAAAACTGATATAGGTTGTTATTTGGAATTCCCTGACTGTTTCTATTATCTGGCGTATGTTGAGAATTTGTTTTCTAGTGCCTCTTCCTGGAATGAAGCCTGTTTGTTTGGTAGATATTTGCTGCAGCAGAAAAGTTTCAATTCTTTCGTTTACGATTCAGTTAAATACCTTAGCAGCGTGTGACACTAAAGTGATTGTTTCATAGCTGCTGCAATCCAAAGGGGATCTTTTATTATGCAATGCAACTTTGCACCAATCTTTCCGTCATCTTCCAGTCTTTCATATCACATTACACAGTTGATGTAGCGTAGTCACGGCGGTTTCTCCCATTATCTTTATTATTTCCGCAATTATCTCGTTAGTACCTGCCGCTTTTCTGTTCTTTAACCTTGAATAGCCTTCCTGGCTTTAGATTTAAAAATATATGGCTCTTGTTCTTCTGCGGCTTCGTTGTCGACAATGCAGTCATCCACGAGTTGAGGCACAAAGAATTCTTTATAGTAACCCTTCCAAACGACAATGATTCCAGGCATATCGGTGGCTGTTCTACCTTCCTTATCTCTGATGACTAGCAGTGCAGCAGTTCAGTTTAACATGATAAGAGTTATTTGAAATTTTATAGGGATATGACAATCATCCCAGTTTTTTTGGCTTTTAGTGATGAGGCTGTACATTTGGCCTTATTCTAAGAAAATACTGAAATCGTAAAAATAATGAAAAAGCCCAAAAATGTCAAATTATAACACAAATCATAAAACAAACTATAATTTTTATCTATGACGTCATTGTAAGGTAGGTCTTCCAGCAAATTGATGATGTTACTGACGTTAGGCCTTTTGTTATGTTGCCTATTTAAAATGCGTGGATTATTATCTCACTTTCATAAAGTCCATAGTATTTAACTTTGAATAAAAGAACATGTAGAAAGACAATGGTTTTTTATATAAGAAGAAGTATGTGCAAGTTACAAGTAATTCTCTACGATAGAGAACATTCGTTTTATGGCGTTTATATAAGTTAGAATCCATTATTTTTCCTTTTATTTAGACATTGGAAATACGAATCTTCTCGTAGTTATTTTCAACAGCTATAAGTTTGATGTAACTTTCCCTAACAATGTATTGAAAGTGTATGGTCATCCAAAATTTAATTATCTCCTCATCTGATAAAAAATTCATCGTCCGCGCCTGATTAGTTCGTGAAAAATTTACTTATTTTTGTTATACGATGATATATGATTTTAAAAGGCACATGGTATTTACAACGTGTAGATTTCATAGATTATGGAATACAGAAGACATGCCCGTACTGAATGTTTTTCATTTTTAGGTATCTTAGTACAAAGAAGTAAAAAAAAAGTATCGAGGAGGCAGGAGTCTACTCTAGTCACATAATCACATTAAAGTCTTCAATATAACTGACGTTATTGAATATACAAGGATGCCAAAGGATATGTTAAAGTAATATTAGAATTATTATAATATTATTATAATAATTCACCCCTGTTCACCCAGGGGGATGTGTCTTCTATTTTTACTACCCATTATATTGATTTCCAATGAGTTGCGTCTATAGTCTGTCAAATAAGAACATTCGAGAACATTTTTTGACATCAATATATTGTTTGGTGTGCTAACATCGGCGCAATTACCTTAATACACGTACTTCTGCATCAATAATCGCCTGGTATCTTCGATTCATACTGTCGACGAATTTTTCGAATCTCGCGAGATAACTTTTTATAAGGGGCCAAACGTTTTCAATAGGGTTAGCGTCCGGTGATTGTGGGGGGGGGGGGTAGGTTTCTTCAACGTGCTTCGGAATTTGACATCATGAGCACGAAGATGTTGTCGAATGGTCTCTCGGGTCCCGTGAAAACAAAGACACGACCGACTTTCGGAGTGACTTTGCCTACCGAGCCAGATTTTGGCAGGTCGTCAACATTTTTCATCTGGTTAAAAATGATTTATTCACTTCTTCACAAATGATACCGACTTCTTAATATATTTAGTGGCCACGAAATGTGCCATTTTAGGCCCTTTTCGATGGGAACAAAGAAAGACTGTCTCGAACCGACGCGCAAACAAGTGACTCATTTTGGATTTTACTTAACACGTTTATGTAACACAGACAAAGGTTCCCTCTACCGATTTTTTGTTGAATCGCTAAACACGTTCTTACTTGACATATTTTTGTGAGTTCTAGGGGTATCCCCAAATGTACCTCAAATTTCTAGTAACTATGGTTTAAATTCTCACTTTTTTCTTTACTAGAATGTTCGTCTATTTATTGTTTCAAGATAAAAAAGTTGCCGTAGAGTAGGCAATGTTGGTTGATTAATTAGGGTGTTCATAGGATAAATATAGTTGCTATTTTTAAAACTCTTTACTACCCACTTCTACATTTTTTCTAAGGAACTGATGTAGTTTTTTGTCATTTCATCCCCCAAATAGAATATCTAGAACTCAAAGAATTGATTTTCGGGGAATATTTTTCTGGAATTAGGTAAAAATTCGGTTTTGTGAACAATTTCCACTCAGAATATTTTAAAATGTTCCACGAATGTTCTGATTCCGCCTGATTTGTAATTTTAATATTCCGAAATTACAAATGAAAAATATGTCAACTCCTTGGCTAAGAATCCAGTTTCTTTGACAAGCCCTAAACTCCTTGTTGCTGTTCAAACAATAAACATCTTAGATTTTATATATATTTGTAGTTATTATGTCAGTATTCAAATGTAATACGGTCCTGGTGGAATCAGGAAGTGTTTGGTATAAAAAAACGTCCTCGTTATTCATGTAGCACATCGTGTGCAGGGTTACGTTTTTGAATTTTTTTGGTGAATCTTGTTTTGACTCTTATTTTGTTAAATTTCTGGAATTTTCTGTTTAATTTAACAATAAACCCTTAAACAATGCTGTGATGTTTACTCATAATATCACGTACGTATCTTTTTATGCATATATAATAAACGACTGTTTTTAGTCAATTTCCACTGGTTTATTTAAATTGCGATGACGCTGTCGATGCAGCTTCTTCAGATCTACATTTTACACTCAAACGAAGGCGTAATAAAGGTTGTCGAAAGCTGTCCTGCAAACCAATACAAAGATTTTTTAGGAAGGTCTAACCCTTAATAATATGTTTTACTCTTTAAAATACTAAATTGTTTAGTATGTCAGCGCGAAATTTTCTTAGATTTTAAGATCTATTTATAATAACCGATACGAAATTCCTTCTTGCAATTAAGGCATAGTCTATTTCAATTGCCTCTTTAAACAAAAGATTTATACCTTATTAATATTCCGTAAATAACTGAAGATATCAATGGCACTAAAGGAATACGATAAGATCTTATAATGATCATCAATGAATTCCTAGTCTTGATAAACGCAGTTAGACATTATGTTTCCTATATCGTACCTTCCAAATGATATGAATATAGAATATTAATGTACTAATATATTCTAACTTATTTTAATCATTAAGAGTGTATATACCCTAAGGTAACATCCAGTTATAAGGACTGGTTTTCTTAGAGAGTCGCAGGGTACTAAATTACTTAATAATGGCGAGTAATTCAACACACAAACTTTATTTTTTGCTCGAAAACTCTTACAATGGACGCCTAAATGGGGTAGTATCGTCTAAAAGCGATCAGCTATCTAAATCTCCGTATTCACGGCATATGTAAAGAATTCTCCCTACTCATCACTTCAAAACGTCGAGTTAAAATTCATAATTGATGAGTAGAAAGAAAATAAAGAAGGATTCTTTGTTGATTATACTCTTAGAATCGTAAACGCTATTTTCGTGTTGTGTTCTCCGCACAAGTGTCGCTCCTGTAGCGCTTTAGGGACTTCCCTGCAGCACGTGTGCTAGACCCATAAAAAAAAAGAATGTCTCTCCTCTAGCAGTCTCGATTTACAAACGCACTGTTACAGGATGTATCAATGGAGGGGAGGCAACCCGTAACAATGGTTACTCGCATGAAGTCCAGACATTTTTTTTTTAAGTCTTGCTACTAGTACTTCGAAAAAATTTGTGCGGATATTTATCACGTACAAATAGGCCAACAAGGAGAGTTGTCTCTTACGCCCTTTGCGAGGCGCCATTTTCTCAAGAGTTACGATAACAACGGCGACATTAGTATGTAATTGTGCATCTAGAACACACACTACATACCAAAATTTAGCCATTTAGCTATTAACTTGGGTCCAAAGCAGGTCGAAAACGATAAAACCCGAATCTTATACCCTGATGGTAGACAAGCACGCAAAACTGAGGTACTGCTACTCCACCCACCTTGGTAATATTTCTTAAATCGAAGAGTACTGTCCAATCAGCAACTATACCAAGACCTAAGTACCTTGTCTTTAGCATAAACTACACGATTAGACCCATACGTCAGACTAAATTGTGACATGTTTATACGAGGGTCGTTAGGAAATTTTATCAAAACCTCTTTATTTATTTTTCAATGTAGTTCTCTCTGTGGGCTATATTCATGGTCCATCGTGCTTCTTCAGCTGCTTTACGCTATTCCGGTAAGAGACTTTGCGCAGGTCTGCAAAATATGCGTTCGTCTCTGCTGTGATTTCTTCGTTTAACCGTAATTTCTTGCCTCGCCCATTTCTTCGTCTTTAAAAACAGATAATAGCCTGACGATGAGGGGTAAGGCAGAAATTTCTACCTCAACTCAACCAGTTTCGCAGTTGCCAATATAGACGAGTGTGCTCATCCGTTCTCATGATGGAAAAGAACTTTTTTTCTTTGCAAGATGGGAATGTTTTATCTTTATCGCTGCATCTAATCAATCAAGTAATTCAAAGTAATCTATGGAAATAAAGCCTCTTGCGTCCAACAAATCGGGACAGCCTTTGCCTTCTTCAGGCTAGATTCTCCTCTAGTCATCCACTATTTCGACTGTTCCCTGTGTTCTGGTTAGTAATTGTGAGTCCAAGTTATATCTACAATAATAACTCGTACCAAGCATTGTCAGGATTTCTTTAAGACAGCTTTAAATTGGCCAAACACAACCAGACACATTTGTGTTTATAGTCGTCAAAGAACAATCACGCCATTCAAATTGCCATGAGCTTTCTTATATTAAGATATTGTAAACCCGATTGTTAAGGATTCCCAAGGTCTTAGCGGTTTCCTGCATCTTCAATCTTCTGTCTTCTAATATCAAATTATGAATTTCGGTGATATTTTCCGACGTAACGACGACAGATGGCCCTACGGAATTCTCCCCCATTCTCTCAGATGATCAGTTCGAAAATATCTAAATCATCTGTAAACAGTTTTAATCAAAGGGGCAGCTTCCCCTAGCACTTGGCAAGCTTTGCTTTAGTGTACTTAACTGTTTTCTTTTCTTTAAAAAATAATGCTTGATCACGAGACAAGACTACGCTATTTATAGAGTTATGATCGTAACCCTGGGATTTCTTGCTGGTTAGGTCTTTTGCAAGTAATGTGCAATAGACTCATTACTTCAACTCCCAACCTGGAGGACCGGGTAATTTATCGTCGAGATTTTCTTTTGTATTTGTTAGCCTTTGATGTGCCAACATCCGTCTGCAAGGTAGCAGTGAATGTGATTTTGTATAAGTCATAAAATCAAGGATACTACTTCCGTCGGATCCACCGTATTCGAGGAATATCTCTTCTACGCCTTCTCAGCCATTGTGGTCTTTATCCGTAATCCCGGATAAGGGGCCCTAAACAGTTTCTAGCTCCCCGCGCCAGGAAACTCCTGGAATGTGCGGCGGGCAGGGATTGATTCACCTTCCCTGACAAGATTATCCCTAAGGAGCTCCTACTGCAATCCGCGGAGAAAAACTATGGCAAATATTAAAACGATCAACCATAAACAGTACAACAATCGCCGCAGTTAAATAGCTGTACGAGTAGTCACGTTCCGGAATAAAGTTGGGAAACATTCTCTCCGAAAATTTTTTTGTAACGAAGGGTGTCAGACAGAGTTGCTGTTTGGCTCCTACATTATTTAAAATTTACCTAAATGAGGCATTATAGAGATGGCGAAGATCATGTGAAGGAATGAGAATACAGCTGACCGATGAAACAACGTTGTACACTATACATGCCGACGATCAGGTAGTTATTGCTCAGGACAAGGAAGACCTTGAGTTTATAACAAGAACATATTTGTGTATGGGAGGAAAACAGGGAAACATTACTATAAATACCGGTGAGATCATTGATGCTTGTAAAGAGTATATATATGTATATATATATATATATATATATATATATATATATATATATATATATATATATATATACATATATATATATATATATATATATATATATATATATAGATAGATAGATAGATAGATAGATAGATAGATAGATAGATAATAATTTATTCGTTTTCATGTAACAATAGGTTACACTTATAAGCCAATAGGCATTAAACAATGTTAACTAAGTTTACAATAACCTATAATTAAATAAAAGAAAAGGAAAAAAAATAGTAAATAAGTAGAAACACTTTAAAAGCAAAATTACAGTATAGTAACAAAGACACAATGAAATAAGAGGCACAACGGAAAAGACAAGAAACCACCCCTGCTGACAGAGCCATCCTGTGCTAATTTCAACTGGACTTAAGAAAAATTCATTTAATGAATAATAAGCTCCTTGAAGCAGATATTTGGTTAAAAGTCTCTTTACTTCCGTTTTACATAACGCACGTACACTCTCTGGGAAACTATTATATATCTTTAATATGACATAATTAACATTTTTCTGTATGTAGCTGTAATTACACTTCTCGGGAAGCAGATTCAATTTATGTCTAGTGGCATACCTGTGAATGTTCATGTAAGTCTCAAAAATATCGCTGTTGGTGTGAACAAACATAAAACTGTCCAAGATATACATAGAAATAATGATTAAGATCTTTCTGTCTCTAAACACATTCCTACAGCTATCACGCGGCGTCATTCCAAATATACCTCTAATACATTTTTTCTGAAGAATTATAACTCTTTCAATTTCCGGTGAATTACCCCAAAAAATAAGACCGTATCTTATTCTTGACTGTATGAAGGCATGATAAGCTGACAGAGCAGCATCGACTCCAACATTTTCAGAAATAATTCTTAAAGCATAGCAATACCTTGAAACATTCAACGCGACATTCTCAATATGCGCTCTCCAGTCCACTCTCTGATCTATTTCCACCCCCAAGAAGGAAACACGTTCGGACTATTGGATATTAATATTTCGATATGTAAAAGATAAAGTGTTTTCTTTTCTATTGCCGAAAAATAGGCATTATGTTTTTTGAGCGTTTATTAATGAGTCATGAGCCGAAAAGTATCCATCAAGAGCTTCGCACGCT
Organism: Pachyrhynchus sulphureomaculatus; assembly: GCA_019049505.1. Classification (NCBI taxonomy): domain Eukaryota; kingdom Metazoa; phylum Arthropoda; class Insecta; order Coleoptera; family Curculionidae; genus Pachyrhynchus; species Pachyrhynchus sulphureomaculatus. The sequence continues at coordinate 89,818,558 of CM032448.1, forward strand.
CCTTGCACACTGGTCAGCAATGCGTGCGGGCTCTTCTCACTAAAGATCAATGTAGTGTCATCTGCGGAAAGTATAGTAAATTCTCCGGATATTCTACTGAGTTCATTCGTATATATAATGTATAAGATGTATATATATATATATATATATATATATATATATATATATATATATATATATATATATATATATATATATATATATATATATATATATATATATATATATATATACATATATATATATATATATATATATATATATATATATATATATATATATATATATATATATATATGTATATATATATATATATATATATATATATATATATATACATATATATATATATATATATATATATATATATATATATATATATATATATATATATATATATATCGAAAATAACGTAAGTAAAGACGGTAGAACGGAAAAAGAAGTGGAGAGTAGAATAAGTAAAGGGTCATAAGACACCTAACCTCTATTCACCTCATTTATAATGCAATATTTAAGAGCACCGTGTAATACTGTTGCGAAATTTGGCTATTGATGAAACGATTGGAATGGAAACTAATGGCACTCGAAATAGATTACTGGCGAAGATCGGCTTGAGTGTCCAGAATGGAGAAAGTTAGAAATAAAAGAATAAAGAATGTAATGAAAGTAAAAACCACGACTATTGAGGAAATTCAACAATGGCAACTTATATGGTACGGACATGTGGAAAGATTGGAACAATACCGAATACCAAAGATGGTTCTAAACGCGAAAGGAGGAGAAGAGGGAGACCAAAAGCGACATGGTTTGGAGGTATTCAGAGGGCAATGTCAGAGAGAAATCTAAGATCCGGAGATTCGGAAAATTGAAGAGGATGAAAAACTGGCAACTGGAAGGCGAAGAACGCTATAAAACACTGGATTGATGAAGATGCTCGTAACAAGATGAAACTTGTACAGTTGTCTAATAAAGGACCTAGCTACAGGTTAAAGGTAGAATTATTGACAGGTAGCGCCATCTCTTGACTTTCGTACGGACTTTTCGGTCCGGCCCTCGTATTATGACAAGAAAACAAAAATTGTAAAGGTGCAGACCACACAACCAAATCATCTACATATTAATTTCCTTTTATATGTAAAATAAAGTTATTTGTTTTGTTTGTCGACTGAATTTATTTTCTTAACAGAACGACCTTGTCTAAGAATTTAAATTTTTTCCTTGGGAGGAGCTAGTCATTAACGCCTTTGTAGAATCTTAAAGATATTTATGGGTAAATTATTATTACCGTAGTGCAATAAATTAGTATATTTCCAGGTGCAAATTTAAATCTTAAGCCTCTTCCTGACATTTTCATTTTAAAATTACGTATATAATTTAATGCCATAATTATGTAATGGGAACAGTAAATGAATAGAAATAATAAGCCAATTAGATAGGTAAAAAAAAGAAAAAACGTCATCTTATATGCGATAACAATATATCAATTAATAATTTTTTGTTAACAACCCTGCTAATACAAATAACTGGTCAAGTGCAACTTGAACTTGCACAATTAGTGTTCCGTACGTGAATTGTTTTTAAAATAAATAACCGGTCAAGTGCAAGTTGAACTTGCGCAATTAGTGTTCCGTACGTTAATTGCTTTTAAAACAAAAAAAAAAATTGTAACGGAAGTATAAAATGATCAGTGACTTCACAAAACACACCCCAAATGAGTTTTCAACAAAGTTTGTTTCCAATCTTTACTGAAAATTGATGAACTTGTTTTTTTATATACCAGATAAATTATTAAAGGTAATGCACTCGTGATAATTTTCGTTCAATCTACACCCCTTGGAGAATATTCCAGAATTTTTTCAAAATTATTTGATAAGTACTTTTTGAGGTGGACAGCGATTTTTCGCTATTTTTTGAAAATAATACAAAGAAAAGTGCGCGCAAATATTACATTATATATATATATATATATATATATATATATATATATATATATATATATATATATATATATTTTACTCGTGTTTTCACAAGCTTTCATTTGACACCACACTCGATTACCTAGTAAAAAAATTTTTTTTCACTTCCGATTTCACCCCCCAAAAAAACTAACCCCTTAAGTCAAAATTTAACTTTCAAAACTACATGGCTCTGATGAGGCCATCAATTCCTATATTATTACCAAATTTCAACTTTCTATTTTTTTTTTTTTTTTTTTTTTTTTATGGGTCTAGCACACGTGCTGCAGGGAAGTCCCTAAAGTGCTCCAGGAGCGGCACGAGTGCGGAAAAAGCGATTCACGTTGTTCTTGAATCGCTGTAAATTGTACTCGGTGGGAAACACAGCGTTGGGCAAATTATTCCAAAGGGATGACGTTCTCCATATAAAAGATTGCTTGAAAAGCGTTGTACGCGGAGTAATAAGCTGAACCTCATACGGATGCGAAGCACCAGCGCGACGTGTATTTCTAACATGCACCGCTTTGGGAGGAATTAAGCGGGCTACATCCTTCGAACACTTTCCATGAAAATACTTGTAGAACAGACTCAAGTCGCCAACCGTTCTTCTTCGATGTTCCAGCGAATCAAGGCCGCCGGTCAATTCCGGGTCCCCAATCAGACGGACCGCTCGTCTCTGAACAGAATCCAACAAATGCAGTGTATGTTTGGGAGCGGAGCCCCAAACGTGGGAGCAGTATTCCATAGTTGGTCGAATTTGGGCTTTGTAAAGAATTAACAGTTGCTGTGGGGTGTAAAGCTTTCTGGTTCTAAATAATATTCCCAACTTTTGAGAAGCTCTCCTTGCTATGCCTGCAACATGTTCATGCCAAGACATATTTGCTCCCAAACTAACGCCCAACGAATTGAGCGACGATGCTAGGGGAATGGAGTGCCCCGACATAACTATGTCGGGTTCAGCAACGTTAACTTTTTTAGAAAAAACTGCCGCTTGGGTTTTTGTAGCGTTAAATTCCACTTGGTTACTGTCACCCCAACATAGAATTTCTTCCAGGTCTTTGTTAAGTTGAACGACCTCCTGCTGTCTGCGGATATTCGCCTGAGCAGCCGATGTCCGAGATGAGAGACAAGCGTACTGTCATCTGCAAAGCTATAGATTGGATTCCCGGTCTTTTCCAGCAGATCGTTAATGTAAATGAGAAAGAGAGTAGGAGACAGTATGGAGCCCTGGGGCACACCGGCGTTGATAGTGAGGGTGTTAGAAAGAAATCCGTCGACCGCCACTCGTAAAGAACGCTCTCTGAGGAAACATGAGAGCCACAAACAGAACCTTTCAGACATACCATAAGAGCATAACTTAGCCAACAGTCCATCGTGCCAAACACGGGCGAATGCCTTGGATATGTCAAGAGCAACCGCTCGAGATTCTCCAAAGTGTTCAATTGCGTTGTTCCAAAACATGTGTTACATAAGTCAGAAGATCTCCTGTTGATCTATGTTTACGAAAACCATATTGGTGATCGCTAATAATTTTGAATCGTTCAAGATATTTTAGAAGATGCTCATTTCTATGACAAATAGTTTCGGAGAAAATCGGGTGTGACAGACGGACGCACAGACAGACACCGAAGTCATCTTATAAGTGTTCCGTACGGAACACTAAAAAGCATTTAACCTGAACTAAACCTACAAAGCCAGCTGACCCTAAAAGGTCACTTTAACCACAGTAAACCCAATACAGTATCGAAAGCGAGCTTCAAGTTGGTGACGAGATTTTGACGGCTCGTTCGTCGACGGATCCCTCTTTCAAAATGGCCGCTCAATGTTTACATCTGATATCAGAATGTGTCTTTGAAAATGTATTGTCCATCATTTCTCGATGAGACTGCAGTTTACCAGGTGTACAAGTATGAAATGCGGATTTTTTTGCTAAAAAAACATGTTAAATTCAGAAGAATGATAAAAAGTGCTTTATTCAAAGTATGCTCGATCGCTTGTTATACATTTTCCCCATGTTTCGGGCAATTTGTGAATATCACGCCAGTAAAAATCTTCCACTTTTGTTGCGAACCATTCATCGAGCCATTTTTTCACATCTTCGTACGAACCAAAGCGCTGCTCAGCAAGTGCGTGACCCATCGATGCAAAAAGTGGTAATCGGAAGAAGCCAAGTCTGGTGAGTAAGCCGCATGGGGTAGAATTTCCCAGCTGAGTGCTTCCAACGTGTCGTGAACTGGTTTTGCGGTATGTGATAGAGCATTGTCATGAAGAAAAAATGACTTTGTGTTGCCTCTTTCGGTATTCTGGCCTTTTTCAAGCAGCGAACGGTTCAAATCGGTCAATTGTTGTTGGTAACGTTTAGTATTAACCGTTTCCCCAGGTTTTAACAGCTCATAATAGACGACGCCCCTCTAGTCCTACCAAACACAGAACATCGTCTTTCTGCCAAAGCGATTCGGTCTTGCGGTCGATATGGATGGTGCGCCTGGGTCTACGCCGCTTGGGGTTCTCAAAATAAATCCACTTTTCATCCTCTGTAACTATACGATGCAAAAAACAACTTCCTTTTGTACCGAGCGAGCAAAATGTCACACGTGTTTTTTTGCGCTTTTCCATTTGCCTGTCGTTCAACTCATGTGGTACCCATCTACCGGCTTCTGAATCTTTCCCATCTCTCGTAGTTGATTGGAAACAGCGTATCTTGCGATGGAGCATGTTCACCATAAGCTTCTCGAAGTAATCGGTATGATTCAACAGCAATTTTCTTCAAATGAAAACAAAAAATTAATGCCGTCCGCGAATGCTCTTTGTTCGATATAAATTTCGACATCTTGAACACAACAACACAACACTATGCACACACTTTTCCAATTTATCACTCGTGCGCGTCTGACACTTGTTGACGACACAACAAAATGGCGCAATGTCAAATCTTTACAGCACAAACTGCATTGGTGCACCATCTGTTGTCTGAAATCCGCATTTCATACTTTTACACCTAGTATATGAATTTAAATACAGAAGAAAGAGAGAGTTTGTATAAAAAGAGAATTAAAAACGTTAAGTGAAGAGAATCAAAAAAGTTGACAAACAATTTATATAATCATGGGGAAAGGAAGTTATTGTTGTGCCGTTGACATTTGTAAAAATAATTCAAAAAGTACGCCGGGAATAAATTTCTTGTTCTTCCCCAAAGATGTTGAAAGATGAGTGATCTAATTTCAAACTTAGTTTTGGCTGGTTTTCACAAGTTTTTTGAAATTATTTAAAAATCGTGAAGTGATTCCTCACTTCTGACCTCGGATTCGGTTTCAACGCTCAAAAACACATATAGATATAGCGGTCTGTTCGGTAGTGTAAAACTTTCTGGTTTGTGTACCTGTATAATTTTTTTATGAATCTTAAACAATCCTCCAAATTCTGGTTTTCAGAAATATTTATTTTTGTATAAACTAGGAATAATCAGTTACCTTTGATTTAAAACTATTTATATTTGTGTAATTTGTAATTAAAACATATTTTTTTCTAAAATGTCTACTTCTAGATTAGAGAGGATATTTAAATCGAACAGATAAAGTCATATTTCAAAACATATTTATTAGTGGGGCCAAAAAAAAATTTTTTTTTGTCAAATTCCTCGGGCTTAGCTTGAATAGAATTCTACCTGTGTAAAGGCTATAACAAAGGTAAAGATCCTTATAAGAGTCGGATTTTATTGCATTACAATGAGGCCCAATCCGGCTCAGAATCATTCAATTTGTATTCGGACATAAAATTCCTTCCTGAATAATGTTTCCTGCTGGAAATACACTACAATTCAGCAAATACCCAAAAAAAGTAAGTAGACCTAGTCGAACAACTACCGAGCAGACACACAGCTTTCAATAATATCGAAAGTCATAGAAAAGGCTATCTTCTAAGATATCCAGAAGGATATAGCTTTCGTAAACAAACATCAACAGGAGATCTTCTAACTTATGCAACACATGTTTGGAACCACGCAATTCACATTTGAAGAATATTGACTGGTTGCCCTTGATATATGCAAGGCATTCGATCGTATTTGGCCTGACGAATTGTGGACTAAGCTATCCCGTATGTTATATCTGAAAGGTTTTGTTTATACCTCTCATGTTTCCTCAGGGAGCTTTCTTTACGAGTGCTAGTAGACTGATTTCTTTCTACTACCTTCACTATCAACGCTGGTAAGCCCCAAGACTCCATACTGTCTCCTAGTCTCTTTCTCATTTACATTAACGATCTGTTGGAAATGACCAGGAATTCAATCTACAGCTTTGCCGATGGCAGTATACTTCTTCATTCACTTTGAATGCTTAAACATCGGTTATTTCCAGCCCAGTATAGTGCAAAATGTCACACGCCCACAAATCCACCCTCCAAACCGTCCAAAACAAGGTCCTCCATATCATTGCCAATACCCTATTGTTTTTCTGCACACCCAGCTTCACCGAGACCTCTAGATGCCAACAATCCGAGAATTCATTAGCAACGCAAAGCTACCATAGTATTAGCTTAAGTTAGCCTTAATTAATTTTACGTTTAACCTTAAGTCTATGTTCATGAAATATCTTAAATTCAAATATCTTAAGTTTTCTGTTTATCAAATATCTTATGTTCAAATATCTTAAGTGCTCTCAACACAATTATATCAATTCCTTACTTAGGCTAAGTTAGTTAGGTCCCAATCATGTGTATATCTTAAGATTCAATTGTATACTCTGTTTCTAACCATATCACTGTATAATAGTAATAGTGTAAAAACTAGCTAATTTGTCAAAAGTTATCAGTTAACATCATGTACTCATGCAAATATCCACAAACGACAGAAAGTCGTTCAATTTAACAAAGACCTTTTGTTGGGCATTAACTTGGGAGGAAATTGTCTTAAGATGACCATATTGTATGCATAACAAAGAGAGCTTCTTAAAGCTGGGTTTTGATTTCAAACTAGCAGGCTCTAGAACGTTCAACAACTGTTAATTCTGTACAAAGCTCAAATTCGACGAACGGTGGCATACAGCTCCAATGTTTGTGACTCTGCTCCCAAACATACACTGCATGTGTTAGATTCTATTCAGAAGAGAATTGTTCGCCTGATTGGAGACCCAAAACTTACCAGTGACCTGGATTACTTGACACATCGAAAAACGGTTGGAGACTTGAGTCTATTCTACAAGTACTTTCATGAAAAGCGTTCTATGGATGTAGCCTGTTTATATATCACGTCTGTATTAAGTTCAGCTTGTCACTGCTGGTAGAACCAACTCTTTTTAAACAGTCTTTTATATGTGAAACCTCAACCCTTTAGAACCATTTGCCCAGGACTGTACTAAGTACAATTTACGCAATCTCCATCTAATTTTCCTAGACATTCGCCCTTAGGAGTGGTTCAGACAGCTTTTTGGATTTTTCAAGACCGGCTTAGTTCATCTATTAATATATTCCTTATACGGCGTATTCGAAAAGTAAGGGCCGTCTGCTTATATCTGAATATTGGCGGGTCTGAACAAAGTTGTACACATGCAGCGGCATCTCTTGATTGTTTCCGAAGAAACTGAACTTATTGTTTTGATTCAGTGGTCGTTTGCTTCCGCCAGTTGCGAAGTACGTGCTGTGATTCAATTTATGTGTGCAAAAAGATCATCAGCTGTTCAAATTTATAGAAAGTTGTATGTAGTTTATGGATCTACAGTAATGAGTAAAGAAAAGGTTAGACAATAGTGTCGAGACGTCAAAAATGACAGTAAAGATGTGCATGATGAAGAGCGGAGTGGCAGACCCAGTATCTATACCGCTGAAATCGTTCAACAAGTAGACTACGATCTGATCGAAGATTGCACTTGAAATAGTGGCTTGGCAAAAAAACGGTTTAAAAAACAACGTTGTCAACTGGTTCAATTCCTAGGCGGAGAACTTCTATGCAGAGGGATTAAAGAAGCTGATGCAGCGTTACGAAAAGTGCGTAGAAGTGAACGACGATTATATGGAAAAATGTAGTAGATTTGTAAGAAACTAAAACCGTCAATAAAAACTTTTTCTAACGAATATATTTTTTTATGACCAAACAGCCCATACTTTTCGAATATGCCTCGTAATGGGAAAATAAATTCTTTGATAAAAAAAACAGTCTCTACAGTAACTTACAGTACTTTTTACAACACATTCTACTACTTTTTTGTAACGAAATTTACAACATGTAGCCGTACAGGTCAATAGGGTCACACACACAGAACAATATTTATTTATTCACTAGAATCTCAAAAAATTAGGAGGCATCGCAATGTAAAGGGCATTCACCGAATACCGTAAACCTCTCACGATCACCATAAATTATTTTTAACTTGACGTTAATAGTTTAATACGACCTTTTGAAAAAAAATTGCGACTTTTTAATATGCAGCAATTGTCTATAGAAAAATATAGTATTTTAGCATTTTTTGGTCTTTAACATATTTGGTCGTACTTTCTTTTTAAAATTTCCAGACTTCCTAATGATGTATTGTATTCAATCACTTATTTAATAAACCTATTTATCTATTGTAGGTGTCGCTGATAGAATCCTAATAGTTTTATTATGAGTTATATAATGATCGATCATCTCATTTGTATAAAAATGATTTGTCGATTTCTAACTTTTGCTTAAATATCTTATGTCTTCAAATAAAGTCGACACAAAAAACGTAAAAAATTAAATTAAAAAATAACCGATCAAGTGCAAGTCGAACTTGCGCAAATTAGTTCCGTACCCCGATGGCTTTTAAAGTAAAAAATTTTATTACACAGGTTGACAATGGTTCAATTAACGGATTTAATTTTCTTTTTGATTCATTTAAAATAGACTTTACTTAGAGTAATATGGAAAAAAAACTTTGAACACTTCTTTGATGCGTTTAATTGGTGCTTTCAAATAAGCTGTCCACATAAAGAGGTTAAGGAAAACAAGCTACACAATTAATTTTTCTAATGAACTCCTGGAGGATCTTAAAACTTAAAAAATTTACATTGGTTATAGAAACGTACTGAGGACTTTCATCTAAAAAATAAATATAAACACCTAAAAAAATACATAAATAGTAAAATTAAGAAAAAGAAAGCTACTATAACAGGAAAATAAATAACTCAAAAAACAAAACAAACACCACCTGGAGTATAATTAATTTTTTAAATGGCAAAAACCAAAATAATTCCAAAAGATACATTAACCAAATATGCACAGATAATGTCAGTCTTACGAATGCAGAAGACATAGCAAGTAGCTTTAGTAATTATTTATCTATTCTTGTAAAAAATAAATTAAATTCTCACTTCAGAAACGGTTTATCACAGGAATGCACTGTGTCAAAAAAGTGTTTTGATACCTTTCAATATACTAATGTAACTTCACAGGATGCCAGGTCTGCCATAAAAAAGTTACCCAATAAAAAATCAACCGGACCAGATTAGATACCTATTGCTTTGTTAAAGAGATGTTCGCCTAAAGTAATTGTTTGCCTGGTTTATTTAATAAATATGTCTGTTTATGAAGGTATTTTCCCTTCGCGACTGAAAGAGGCTAACATTTTACCTGTATTTAAAAAGGGAGATCCTCTTTTAATTGAAAATTATAAGCCTATATCTTTACTTAACTGTTTTTCAAAGGTTTTCGAAAAAGTTATTTACAATAAGATAACTCCATTTTTTGATAATAACAAAGTTCTAACCTCGCACCAGCACGGTTTTAGAAAACACTCTACAGAGACCGCAGTAATCGACTTTATAAAGAATATATATAAAAAACTTGATATAAATGAGTATAATGAGTAGTAGCTCTACTATTTGATCTAACAAGGGCATTTGACACACTAGACCCAGGCTTTGTTGTTAAAAAATTTGAAAGGCTGGGTATTAGAGGACCACTAAATAAATGGTTTAATTCATTTTTGAAGGGTAGAAACTTTAAAATAAAAATTGGTAATATTTTTTAGCGAATGACAAACTGTGACTTGGGGACCCCTCAAGGCAGTGTCCTAGGTCCTCTAATTTTCTTATTGTTCATAAACGACTTACCTGAATACATTTCATGTGGAATCGTTTTTATGTTCGCTGACGATAGTCATCTCAGCCAAAGATGAGAAACTTTTGGAGAAAAATATTAAAATAATATTGACTGAGTTCTCAAACTGGTGTAAAAAGAATAACTTTATAATAAATCTATCAAAGAGCGTGTCTATGGAATTTAAGACAAAAATGCGCGAACCAATAAACCTAAATATTGTATTTAATAATATGAATTTGCCTGTTAGCTATAGTTCAAAGTTTTTAGGAATTATAATAGATTCTAACCTCGAATGGAGTTTGCACATAGATGACGTTTGCTCAAGACTAAATAAATGTTTTTTTATGATAAAATCTTTAAAAAACTCATTAAGTGTTCCCAATCTCATAACTGTCTATTACGCTAATGCGTACCCAGCCATGTCCTATGATCTGGCGGTTTGGGGAAGTGCGCAGACAGAGTACTGGTAATGCAAAAACGAATCATGAGACTAATTTTTAGTATGCCATATAACGCATCCTGTAGGGAAGGCTTTAAGAATAGAAAAATATTAACAGTTACAAGTATTTATATATATATATATATATATATATATATATATATATATATATATATATATATATATAAACTCTTAATGTATATCTATCAAAATCAAGATAGCTTCATGTCGCATAGATCTTTTCATCGTTATCCGACTCGAAACAGAGAAAATCTTTGTATTGAAATGCACAATCACGAATATGTTAAAAAAACTAGTCATTACTTAGGTTGCAGACTATTTAACTTACTGCCGGAAAATGTAAAAAGGATTGAATCTATGGCACGTTTTAAAAAACAAATAAAAACTATACTATTAAGTAAAACTTTTTATTATGTAACTGAATTTGAAAGTTATCTGCTGGGCGGAGTGTGAATGTTATTCTTTATAATATCCTTACTTAATTGAAGCATTTTCAGTATGTATTTTGTTTGTTATAAATTTGTTTGCTAAAAATATGTATGTTATGTTTTTGTTATATCTTGCATTTACTGTGTATTAATGTGTTTAATAGTAAGATTTCTTATTTTTTTTTTATTTATTAATTTTGATATTACCTAAGATGGGATCATACATCCCTTTGATGACATGTCTTATCTACAGCTTTTGTAGCTGAAAAGATGAATAAATTGTCTATTGTCTATTGTCTATAAAAGGATCAGTAACTTCATAAAACACACCCTAAATGAGTTTTCAAACAAAGTTTGTTTCCAATCTTTGTTGAAAACTGATGACCTTAAAATTTATTTTTTTTATACCCGATAAATTATCAAAGGTAATGGGCTCGTGATAACTGTCGTTCAATCAAAACCTTGGAGAATATTCCAAATTTTTTTCAAAATTTTTTAATTAGAACTTTTCGAGATAGGGTGGGTGGACAGAGTTTTTTGTCCATTCTCTTTAAAATAATACAAAGGAAAGTGGTTTCTGACAAAATCGGATGTAACAGACGGATGGACAGACACCGAAGTGATCTCATAGGTGTTCCGTACAGAACACTAAACTCTTCTTTTCAATACCTTCACTATCAATGCTACTGGATCCCAACGCTCCATACTCCTTCCTATTCCCCTCCTCCATATTAACGATCTGCATCAAAAGACCAAAAATATCGGGACGCTCTATTCCGCTTCTTGCTAAACGTTAATTGAACGTTAATGATGACTAACGCCTGATAAACTTCAACTAAGACTACCAGAAGGCCCAGAAATAACTGTACCACAAGGGCAACATTCCATCAATAGATCCAAGTCATTAAGAAGTACGGTGTTAAAGCCTTGACTAAACTATATTACTGTACAATACCAACTTTATATCACATAACTGACTAATTTCCACCTTTGTCGCTCTGCCGAAAAAACCTATTGCTCAAACATTCGGGGATTTCATAATCATCAGCATTACGAGCCATATTCTCAAGATCTGTGTGATTCAAGCACGGTTGTTCCGGAAATGTGATCTAGAGACATAAACTGTGATGTTTAGGCTATCTCAGATAATACTTTTTAGATTAAAGGCCTTCGACAGGTGCCAACATGGTGAGTCACAAAAGATCTTTAAAAAAATAAATTTCAATGAATCCAGGTCATCGCTAATCTCTACTGGTGCAAGAAATAGTTTGCTAAGGTAGAAGAACAAAACTCAGAGACCACTGGAACTAGAACGAAACTGAAACTTTTTCGGGAGGATCTTTAGAGTAGTACTTGATAATGTTGAAAAGTATGCCGACTAAACAATTTTTTAAACAAGCAGCCACAAGAAACCGTAGGGGCTTTACACTAAAGCTTATGAGACTAAATATGCTCTCAAATTGAATTCCAAATGCTAAATTATATGGCCTCAAATGTATACGCTCAAAACAGATTTGTCTTTGCTAAGGAGCAGCCTATTAGAACAGTAAATAAATTTATTTTTCTTGGATGTATTATTACCGAAGATTAGAATCACTACTTGAAAATTTAATTTCGAATGGAGAAAGCCAAGCCAGCATTCATTAAAATGAAACCAGGTCTCCGCTTCAGGGACCTTAACTTACACCTGAAAATAAGAGTATTAAAATTGATTGACAAATACAGTGAAATCTCCCTTGGGCGGATACCAACGGTACCGACTGAAAGTGTCCGTTCAAAAATCGTTTTTTTTTTAATGAAAACTGTATTTAAAGAATTTGGTACATTTAAAACGTATACTTATGTATGTACATATTTTTAAAATAAACAAAAAACTTAAAACTTAAGGAAAAACTAAGATTGTTACCTTTAGATACATATAAAATAAAACAGGATAGAGTTATACATATGAAATGAAAGGACACTTTTTTGACGCAAAAATTCATATATTGTTGTTCGTCTCCTCTTTTTCTTTAAAATGGCGTCCATAAATCGTATTTGGAAAGAAGCTCTAAAGACTCTGCATCTCCGTGATCTTCGGTAAAACTTTTAAGCTGCTTGGTTAGGGTAATAGCTTCAGCATAATTTGGGATAGCATCTGTTGGTACTGGAACCTCATCGACATCAGAACCTTCGGAAAGTACTTGTATTTCAACTCACAATTTCTTGTTCTGAATCTGGATTTTCAACATACAAATTTTCATCTATGTTCAAAGGTTTTCATTATCAGTCAACTCCAACAAATTCTTATTTTTGAGGATATCTGCAAGTACGTTAAGTGGTAAGTCATCTCCTGGATCAGATGTAACAGGCTCAGTTAACTGGCTTTCACTTTGCATATTTTCATGCTGAAATTCCGCTTTACGGAAGCAATTTTTAACTGTTTCCTTGATTACTTGTTTCCAAGGGATTTTTGCAAAGTAAACTACATCCAGTGGCGTAATTTTCTTAATTAACTGCTGTACCAGCAGTTTTAATGGTTACTATCAGGTGTTTTAGTAATAGACTTCGGTAATAAATTTTACAATTTTTTATAATTCCCTGGTCAAGTGGTTGACAAGTTGATGTACAGTTAGGGAGCAGAAACAAGATTTTTATATTTTTAACCGGACGTCTTTTGGATGAGATCCTGCATTGTCTAAAAATAACAAAATGTTTCTTTTTTCTTCTGTCATGTTCCGATCAAGATCTTGCAACCACTGTCATAATTTCTCCTGTCATCCAAGCTTTCTTATTATGTTTCCAAGTTACAGGCAGCTGTTTATGTTAATATTTTTAAATGCTGTGGGTTTAGCTGCCTGACCAATGACTCAGAGATTTTCTTTTTCTCCTGCCATATTTGCACAATGCAAAATTGTAAACCTCTCTTTGAGATATTTACCACCAATACATTTTTCTTTTGTTAATGTTAGCATTTTGTTGGGTAGAGCCCTTAAATACAGGCCTGTCTCATCGGCATTATAGACGTCTTTCGGTGAATATCCCTTAATTAAAGAAGGGCATTTTTCCCAGAATGATGAAACATCTTCACCAATAATCGAAGTTCCTTCTCCTAAAATCGCTTTAAAACTTATGTTGTGCCGAATTCTAAATTTATTAAGCCAAACAGAAGAAGCACTGTATGTAGAATGTCCCAGAAACTCGGCTATTTCTTTTGCTTTGCATCGTATTAGCGGACCTCAAAAAAACATTAACAATAAGTTTTTTGTATTTTTGTCACGACAAGCCTACTGATACTCTCACCCCTTTTATTCATTCTTTGAATTGATATGAAAAGAAAATCAATGCATTAATTCCAGAAAACCTTATCTAAAAAAATAATTCACGTGCATACCTGTCAAAGGAATCCCCTTATGGCAAGCTGCTCTAAACCAGTTATAACACAACTTATCAATTTTATTACCATCACCAATCAAAAAGCTTCTTTTTTCATTCGAATTGCTGTTCGACATCCAGTTGTTTAGAAGGATTTCTTTATGTTTAATTATATCAGCAGCTTGTGTTTTTTGTTAAGTCCCTTACACTTAACTTTTCCTTATTGTGAACTTCAACGATCTCAATTTTTTGTTTAAGCGTGAGAATTTTTCTATTTGGAGCCATTTCTACAACGAATGTATAGCCACTGTGTCTCTTTTTCGCATAGGCGTCAGACTAATACTAAATTCCCGCGTGTACCGAAAAATTGAGATTGGTAAAGCCCCAGTTTACTCGGGAAAGTCTCTCAGTGAAGGGCGTGCGGCGCGATTGGGAAACGCAACAGCGATACTCGCCACAGAAAAATAAGACAAGGCGTTTAAGTCCGGTTAAGAGAACATTTTTTTTGTGTCCGTGTCCGTTCAAGAGAATGTCCGTCCAAGAGGGAGTTAACACAATGCCAATTATATGAGAGTCGGTCGGGACCATGAGAAACTGTCCATTCAAGGGAGGTATTCGTATAAAAGGGGTGTCCGCGAAGGAGAATTTCACTGTATACATCCATAATTCAACCTGTAACATTCCAGGGAAATCATACTAGCCTATAGAAGCAATCCAAACTTCCTAGAATCAATTTTTAATGGTAATGGAATATGATATTTTTAATATTACCCCTGAATAAAAGGTCAATGTACAGAAATTTCAAATCAAAATCATTACCGTGAAAACAGAAAAGAATACGAGAAATTCGATCAAAAATGAAATCAGCGTTGATGGTTTTCTACGATAACAAAAACTGTCAATTTCGAGTATTATGTGAAAGAATCGAAACGTTTAATGAGTAGAATTTATCATTTTCAACTTGCATCTCGTGATACAGTTGTTTATTGGTACAACGCCACTTCACATATTGTTCGTCAATTTTTGGCTCAATGTAGAGTCTGTCCACCATATTCACCTGATTAATGACCTTGTGATTTTTGCTATTCTTGAGAAGTTCAAATGAAGTTAAAAAGTTGCTTTTTTCGCGAACATAGAGATCATTCAATAGGCGTGATGTGCGGGTAATCACAAGAAGCTATAAAGTTCGTTTGTGTTACGCTGCATGAAGGGTACCGAATTAGAAGTATATTGAAATTGAAAAAATAGAGAAAATTGAAAAAATTATCTCTCTCTAATTTGTAAAGACCAACCGATGAAATTAATTTTTGCACTATATACAATAGGGATGGGCGATAATCGATTTCACCAATCGATAGTTAATGACAACCTACCTCCCGATAATATAAACTTATCGATATACCCATAGTTATGAATATCAATTATCTTTAGTTATCGATGTATATATATGTAAACATCAGTATGTCAATAATGATTTCTCAAAAATTGATTAACGTTGCAAAGGAGATTTTCAAAAAATAACCTTTTCTTCTAAAAACCAAATTTATCACTAGAGACCGGATTATATGCAACATAAAAATCTTGAAATATGCATGCAAATATGCATGAAAAATGCTTAAAATATGCATGAAAAGGGTCAAAATATGCAATATTAAATAATAATAAAAGTAGTAATTTTTAGTTTTTTATTTTAAAATCAGCATAAAATTAACAAGTTATCGACGATGTTTAATTTTAATTAACAATTATTTAACATTTTTTAAAATTATTTAACATTTATATTTTTGTACACGTAAACAATAACGTATTGTTCCAAATGTTGGGTAGTAAGATTGTGTCTTCGATCACTTAAAAAGACCGTTCCACATCCACTGAGGTAACTGGGTAGTATTTGAATTTGGGTGCTATGTTAGCACTTATTGTTTCTGGCAAAAGTTCACCCGTCCCATTAATAAAACTATCAATTTGACACAAAGGTTCAAAGCCTGGGTTATTGCACAAAGTGTTTTCAAACTTTTCTTTAACTCTATGCGGGAATACATCTGGCAATATGGAGTTTATTTGACGGATTTTACTCATGAACTGAATTAATTCGGTCAACGCCAAACCTCGAGTTTCAAGCTTTTTAATACCCGCAGGTATGTGGAAAAAATAAGTGCTAATCAAAGCTATGTTTTTTTTTTAGTATCAGAATCGTTAAATGCTTCCTTGGATTGACGAACTGCCATAGCCTCTGCACTATCGATTTCATTTACTACACCTTTGATGGCCTCGAAATGTTCATTGTAAAATAGTACAGCTTCAATCCATGTTCCCCATTGAGTTTCTTTATACACGTTATTGCGAGCAGGTGCCTTAAGAAACACTTTCTTTGCTGATGAATTATTTACATTTCCAAGCGTGGATCGTACTTCTTCAGCGAGTCGATGGACTCTGTGAGCAAAGCACGTCACATGAATTAAATTTGGATAAAATACTTGGAGGATTTTGGCTGCCTTGATCATATAGGGAGCAGCATCTGAGAGAAATATAAACACTCTTTCATCTGCAGAAAATTCAGGAAATATTTTTTTAATACCCTCATTCACAAATCTGGCGATCTGTGAATGATTTGTCTTGTCAAGTTCTTTGCAGGCCACCAAATAGGAAGAAGAAGGCTCTAATCGTAATGCACCCACAATTAAATTCGCAATATAACGATCACAACTGTCGGTAATTTCATCAGCTGAAATCCAAATAATGTCATCCTTAAGTTCATTACGTATTTCTGCCAGAACATGTTGGTATGTAATTTTTACGCAGTGTTGATTCGTCTGGTATTTTTTGATTCAAGCAATATTTTCGCAGAAAATCTTTGAATGTAGGATTTGTAAGTTTGTGGAAAGGAATATTACTTGCAAGCAATGCTTCACATAAATCCATCCTGTGGTTTTTTTGTTTGCCTATAGAAGTGGAATCACTGCTACTTGCTGCTGTTATACGTTGTTGTCGTGGGCCTTTTTTTGCAATCCTGCGATATGAAGACTTGTCTTGACATGCTGGTCAATTTGAAACTTTTTTGTGCACGAAACCTTTTTCTCGCAAACTCGACAATATAAAACATTTCCGTCGTATGTAAATGTTCCAGGATAATCACCTACCCACGAAGAGACACTTTTTTTTTTGCGGGTGGCATGGTACACGTTAAACTTTAACACAACACTTTAAAAATTGCAAAAAGACTACACTGATGCAAGCGCGTCAACAATAATGTTAAAACTGATATCTTGTTTTAAAATAAAAATTCGTTTTCGAGAAAATTGTTTATTTGATCCACGCTCAAACAAATATTCTTAGAAACTAACTACTTATCACTTAATATCCCGACCAAGAAACAAAGGAATAAAATACCGTAGTAATTTTGGGTATTCCCTTGGCACTATAACCTAATCGATGTTTAGACTATTGCAGGTAATGTTCCGGCGATAAGATCGGTTCCAGACGGCGACATTAACAATACCCCGAGCAATTCAATTGCCTAGTAATACCGAGAAATAATGTAAATATAGGGAAAATATGCATCATTACTATATTTTGGGTAAAATATGCAATAATCGGTAAGAATGGTCTAAATATGCAAATGCATATGAAAATATGCAAATGCATATAATCCGGTCTCTATTTATCACCTTCTAAAGTTAATGACCTGGGATAAAAAACTGATGTCTATCGATATATCAATAATTATCAATAATTATCGATATATCGATAACCGTTAATAATTTTTGAATTCACTTATCGTTATTCGATATATCGATACCTATCGAGACATTGAAAAAAATTCCCATCCCTAGCGTATAGTGGCTTATCGCTGCTTAAATATTACGTTAGAAGATAACGTGTTAATAAATCGGTTCCCTTTTTTTATGGGCAAAGCACATGTGCTGCAGGGACAGCGCTACAAAAGCGACGCGTATGCGGAAAAAGCGATTCACGTTAATCTTGAATTGTAAATTGTACTCGGTGGGAAACATAGACCTGGGCAAATCGTTCCCAAAGGATGAGGTACTCCGTATAAAAGACTGCTTGAAAAGGTTTGCACGAGCAATGACAAGCTGAACTTCATACGGATGTGGAGTATTATCACGACGTGTATTCCTAGCAAGCACTGCTTTGGCAGGAATTAAGCGGGCTACAGTTGTCGACCACTTTCTATGAAAATACTTATAGAATTAACTCAAGTCGCCAACTGTTCTTCGATTTTTCAAGGAATCAAGGTTACTGCCAGTCAATCGAACTGCTCTCTTCTAAATAGAACCCGACAAATGCAGTGTATGTTTGAGGACATATCCCCAAACATGGGAGCAGTATTCCATCGTTGGACGAATTTGAGCTTTATACAGAAGTAACAGTTGTTGTGTTAAGCAATCTAGCCTCTAGGTATAAATAAAAAGAAATTCAGCAATTACACAATATTATTTTTGACAACCATTAACATTAATCTCTTCGTTGAATGGAACTTTACCATCCCCGACAATACGTCACAAAGTTAAACAAAAATGTATATGGGCACTTCTGGCTGGAAAACCCAAAAATACCGAGATGTCCGACGTAATTGTCAGGGTAAGATTTTATCATATCACGATAACATACGCATTTCGGCTGACTCATAATTCGTAACATGAATTATTCAGTTTTTGATGTTTATAAGTAAATAATATCACACGCTGTGTGTTGATTTGTAATTTAATTATCTATATTTCATATTTCAGGACTCTGACGTCTCATTTCTGCTTATTTGCAATGACGGCGTGATCTATTGGAAATACACGGTCTTCAGAGGTTTTACGTGTAAGCTCTCATTAAATGTTAAAAGGCTGTATTTTGGCACCCAGGTACTGTTTTTGGGCGTAGAATTCGATAAAAAAAAGTTTGCTATAGTTTGATGTACTAAGCCTACAAAATCCAAAATAAAATCAAAAATTCGGTTTCTTGGTAATATCTCGAAAAATAAAAAAGATATCGAAAAACTATATTAATAGCACCATATGCAAGAGCAGGAAATTTTATAAAAAAAAATTATATAGATTTTTTCCATTTTTTTTTTATTAGCGTGAGAATTTATTAAAAATTCGAATAGATGTAGCGCACCAAACAGGTTAATTTCACAATATAAGCACCCCCACGAAGGTTAATCGATATTACTTGTTTTTTAGAGTGTAAAAAAAAATAAAAAGATAGCTTTTTGAAGACGAGACTTTCAGCTTTCCGATGATACTAATAGTTTTTATTTTTTTTGCTTTATAATTTGTAAAACTTAAAACGAAATTTATGTTTGCATGATTTTAACGAGCATACAGTAAATTACAAATATTGAATAAAATATAGTAGTGAAAAAAATTCCTTATACGTATATCATTATTGTACCTTAAGTTTCAATATAAGAATAATTAAAAATACCCACATCGACTGTGTTATTTAAAAATTGAGTTTTAAAATATGAAAATTTGCATGTTGTAGTGCGCCGCCGGCAATTTTACGTTCAAAGAAGTATGAAATGGTCCAAACAAGTCGGACATTTTTTTTATTTACAGTTAAAAGTATATTTGATATTAGAAAATCTTTAAAAACTTTCTCTTTTTTCTGTAATTTTGCTGTTAAAAAAGTTCATGATAAACATATTTTTTGCTTATTATTAATCATACAACTAAAACTTGAAATAAAAAAAAAATTAAAGGTAGAAAATGAAAGATAAAAGTCTAAGCTTTAAGTATAAAGTATTTTTATTGTATTTTAATATTCAGGTACAAAGAAGACAGTTACTGAAAACACAAAAATTCTGAATTACTTAAAGGAATTTTGTTAATGGCGTTAATATTGGACCCATCATTTTAAATTTTTTCATCGGATTGGATTCTTAATCAGCACCCCGAGAAACCCTTTTAATAGCCAATTTTAAAATATTTAGTTTAGCTGTTTAAAAAAACATTAATTAAATCATAAATGAGGTTGGAAGCATGATTCCCATACAACTGGAGGGGTTAAACCAGCCAATTTATTTTAAATATTTTTTCTAAATTACGGTAGAACTAAAAAAAAATAATCTATATACTATTTTTTTGTAAAATTTCCCATTCTTTCATGTGATGCTGTTAATTTTTCAATATTTTTTTTATTTTTTAAGATATTTGAGAAAAAATCGAATTTTTCATTTTATTTTCGATTTTTTAGGCTTAGCGTACTTTAGAGCAGCAAACTTTTTTTTTATCGTAATCTACGCTCAAAAAACTACTTGTATGCCAAAATGCAGCTTGTAAACCTTTAACGAGTGCTTTTCGTCACAATTTGCCTCTGACGACTGGGCCATAATAGGATTTCTGAAAAGAATTGAAATTTTTTGGAGCTCATTGTAGTTTCTCGTTTAACCAGTATGAAGGCCATTTCAATTCAGTCGTTTCTACCTGCCAAAATGGCTAAAAATATTTGTACTACGTCGTACGGTCGTAAGTTTTATCCCACCATCTCCCATTCTCCTCCTCTATCCGTCATCCTACGTAAAGACATGGTGGTATCATGGTATTTGTATCACTATTTTAGCCCATATTCTCGGTCTTGGGCTTGATGAGATCCTTCCGGGAATGTGAGGCCAGTTGTTGTTAGTGTTCCGCACGGAACACTTATAAGATCACTTCGGTGTCTGTCTGTCTGTCACACCCGATTTTCTCCGAAACTATTTCACATAGAAAGTTGAAATTTGGTAATAATATAGGAATTGATGGCCTCATCAGAGCCATGTAGTTTCGAGAGTTAAATTTTGACTTAAGGGGTTTTGGGGGGTGAAATCGGAAGTGAAAAAAAAATTTTACTAGGTCATTGAGTCTGGTATCAAATGGAAGCTTAAGAAAACACGAGTAAAAAATATATATATAATGTAATACTTGCGCGCACTTTTCTTTGTATTATTTTAAAAAAATGGCGAAAAATCGCTGTCCCCCCGCCTTATCTCTAAACGTACTTATCAAAAAATTTGAAAAAAGTCTGGAATATCCTCCACGGGGTGTAGATTGAACGAAAAGTATCACGAGTGCATTACCTTTAATAATTTATATGGTATTTAAAACAAACAAAAATTTCAAGGTCATCAGATTTCAGCAAATATTGGAAACAAACTTTGTTGAAAACTCATTTGGGGTGTGTTTTGTGAAGTCACTGATCATTTTATACCTCTGTAACAAAATTTTTTATTTTAAAAGCAATCAACGTACGGAAGACTAATTGCGCAAGTTCAACTTCCACTTGACCGGTTATTTTAATATGGTCCGGCCATCATCTCCCATATACATAGGAAATATATCTTCCTAGTGACGTTGATAGTTTTTCCCCGGCTGCGGGCATCACGTATCTACTACCACGAATTTCTTTGTATTTACAGTCGGTCAAGTAAGAACGTGTCACGCATTATTCATTAAAAACTGTAGTTATTTAAAAGTTTTTTACATCAATCGACAGTAGAGGATTCCATTAAAATGCTAATGATTCAATAGTTCGTCCAGTTCCCATCAGCGTCGATGATTTCTTGGCATCTTCGAGGCATACTTGGAGCAAAGATTGGGTTTGCATCGGGCGACTGGAATGGCTAATCTAGTCTGACGATACCGGATTCCCCTTTCCACTGGCTACACGTCTTAATCCAATGTTTGGGGTCGTTATCCTTTTTACAGTCGATACTGCAACAATATGGTGTATCAGATTCATTCACTTAGCATTATTGAAAACAATGTGGCTTGAAAACAATATGGCTTTCGTAAGCATAGATCAACAGGAGATCTTTCTGATTTATGTAACACATGTTTGGAACAACGCAATTGTACACTTTGGAGAATCTCGAGCGGTTGTTCTTAACATATCCAAGGCATTCGACCGTGTTTGACACGATAGACTGTTGGCTAAGCTACGCTCCTATGGTATGTCTAAAAAGTTCTGTTTGTGGCTCTCATGTTTCCTCAGAGAGCGTTCTTTACGAGTGGCGGTCGACGGATTTCTTTCTAACATCTTCACTATCAACGCCGGTGTGCCCCAAGACTTCATACTGTCTCCTACTCTCTTTCTCATTTACATTAACGATCTGCTGGAAAAGACCGGGAATCCAATTTACAGCTTTGCAGATGACAGTACGCTTAGCTCTTCATTAACTTTGAACTCTCGGACATGAGTTACTCAGACGAATATCCTCAGACAGCAGGAGGTCGTTCAACTTAACAAAGACCTGGGAGAAATTCTATCTTGAGGTGACAGTAACCAAGTGGAATTTAACGCTACAAAAACCCAGGCGGAAGTTTTTTCTAAAAAAGTTAACGTTGCTGAACCCGACATAGTTATGTCTGGGCAGTCCATTCCCCTAGCATCGTCAATTTGTTGGGCGTTAATTTTGGAGCAAATATGTCCTGGCATGAACATGTTGCAGGCATAGTAAGGAGAGCTTCTCAAAAGTTAGAAATATTATTTCGAATCAGAAAGCTTTACACTCCACAACAACTGTTAATTCTTTACGAAGCTCAAATTCGACCAACTATGGAATACTGCTCCCATGTTTGGGGCTCCGCTCCCAAACACGCACTGCATTTGTTGGATTCTCTTCAGAGAAGAGCTGTTCGTCTGATTTGAGACCCGGAACTAACCGGCGGCCTTGATTCGCTGGAACTTCGAAGAACGATTGGCGACTTGAGTCTGTTCTACAAGTATTTTCATGGAAAGTGTTCGAAGGATGTAGCTCGTTTAATTCTTTCCAGAGTGGTGCATGTCAGAAATACACGTCGCGCTAATACTTCACATCCGTATGAGGTTGCTTGTTACTCCGCGTACAACGATTTTCAAGCAGTCTTTTATGTGAAGTAATTTGACCAGGGCTGTGTTTCCCACCGAGTACAATTTATAGTGATTCAAGAACAACGTGAATTGCTTTTTCCGTACACATACCGCTCCTGAAGGGCTTTTGGGACTTCCCTGTAGCACGTGTGCTAGACCCATAAAGAAAAACAATGTATATTATATTGTTGCCAAGATTTACAATGAGTTATCGGATAGATTTAAATAAACTCCTGGACAAAATTAACGCAACAATCTGAAAATTAATTTATCTCTTTCTTATGTCAGTTTTTAAGTTTATCGAGTAATTGAATAGTAGGCTATGCATATTTTGTTTCGTTGTTCATGACAGAAATCAAAACAATTCGTTTAAATTTACAGTTTTAAAGAATTTTCTGTAATAATGCAATAGATTTTCTTTAAAAGTAAGCTTATAAATTGTTCCCTTTTTCAAAATAATACGTTTTTGTGGTAGACTGTTTTATTTTTGACCCCGAAGAATTAGAAAAATGAATCGAACAAGGAATTTAACTGAACACGAGGTAGTGCGAGCCTCAGTTTTATTGGACGAGGGATATTGTCAGAGTTATGTTGCCAATTTGTTAGGCAAACATCGTTCCACAATAAGTCGTATGGTAAGACGCTTGAATGAAGTAGGCACTTATTCTAGAAGGCTAGGGCAAGGGCGAAAACGATGCACTAGCGACCTAGATGAACGTTTTATAAGACAATATGCTTTAAGAAACAGGACTGTCACTAGTCCTATAATAAGAAACGAACTCGAAGCTGTTCACAATGTCACAATTTCTTCTAAAACAGTTAGAAGACGGTTAAATGAAGCTGGATTAAACAGTAGGAGACCAGCCACTGCGCCCTTGCTTACTAGAGAGAACAGAGTTGCCAGGTTACGTTTTGCTCGAAATCACGAAAACTGGTCTGTGGATGATTGGAAACAAGTTTTCTTCACAGATGAAACTAGGGTTAGTCTAAAACATCAGATGGTCGTGAGCGAGTATGGCGAAGACCAGGAGAGAGGTTTGCTCCTTGCAATATCTCTGCAAGAATTCCATTCGGCGGTGGCTCTGTTATGTTCTGGGGTGGCATTTGCTTTGATGCTCGCACAGAGTTAGTTCCTGTCCGTACGAGATCTATGAATGCTGACTACTATCTTGAGAATACTGTAATAGAACATGTGATGCCTTTCGATCATTTTGTGGGGCCCAATTTCCTGTTTATGCAAGACAACGCTCGACCTCACGTGGTTAGGGAGGTACTCGATTATCTTAATCAAGTTAATATACCGATTATGCAATGGCCACCAAAAAGCCCCGATCTGAATCCGATAGAACATGTATAGGATCACCTTAAGAAAAATGTAAAACGTCATATACCAGCACCTAGAAACCTGAGGGAACTGGAAAATGCAGTTATCACAGAATGAGAGCAAATTCCTCAAGATTTTATCCAAAATTTAATTATAAGCATGCCTAGGCGCATAAACGCTGTCATCCGAAGTAGAGGAGGCAACACACGCTACTAGTGTCCCAGTTACACCATTAATTTTGCTACTAGTGTCCCAGTTTATTTTTTTCATTATTACATAATTTCAACGATTTTGTTATTAGGTCTTAAGAATAATTTTAATTCGAATCTTATAGAGAAATTTGGTAGCTAATTCACTTTTAAAGTATCCGAATAAGTTTTTTCTAACTTTTAGTGTAACCAATGTTCATAAAAAATTATTAAAATTAATTCATTATAGAGATTTATATAATTTAATATATTGTTGCGTTAATTTTGTCCAGGAGTGTATATCTCTAATGAGAAAGAATGTAAAAACACCATTAGGACATTTCTAAGATATAACAGCTTTTATAGCTTGGATGAATATTTGAACTGTTTAATTGATTGAACATCTCCAAACTTTACCTTTTCGCATATTATAATTGATTAATTTACGTTTGTAATAAATGTGTGTTTTCTTTTATTTTCTTTTCTATTTTTTTATTGCTTTAAGTTTACTTTCATAATTTAATTCATAATTAGGGTAGAAATACATTTAATTATAGTATCACAAAAGCTTTGTACACTGACCTGATCCGTACAGTTTTTGTACTGTCCAACGGATTTAATAAAATTGATTTATTTATTTATCTACTAATGCCTTCTTGTAAATCTGCAGCATTTTTTCAGCGATCAAATTGTAGGTAAAGATGAAGAGTTTTCCAAACACTTTTTTCTGAAGATATCCTCAAACATGGATCTTCACAGGAAGTTTCACGGTACACTGAACCAATTGATTAGTGAGAATTGACCAGGCTCATGAAGTGATAACATAAAAGTAAAATAAAGCTTCTTCGGAAAAAATTACATTGCTCCAGACTAGAAACTACAGTAATACCCCGCTTAGCGCGACCCCGTTACGCACGGTTTCACTATAACGCGAATTTCAAATTTCGCGCTCATGTAGTCATTAACTTCTCTATGGTCGCGGGGGGATCCCCGCTTTCTCTGAATATTCTCTTTGAAGAATTGGGAATTCCCTGTCCTTCGACTTTGTTCTATGGGGATTTCCTCGTTCGTTTCGTGTGTTCATTTGTTCCGTAATGTTAGTTCGGTCGGCTGGCAGTTTTGTTTTAATATTTATTGGAGATACATACATACATAATTTAACCCTACGTTAAAAATGCCGCCTGTAAAGAAAAAAGAGCGTAAAAGCGTCACTTTGGAATTGAAGATGAAAGTGTTAAGAAGAATGGAAAATGGAGGCAAAGCAACAATTGTTGGGAGAGATTTTGGACTCTCAGAATCGACTGTGAGAACGATTTATAAAAATCGGGAAAAAATTAAAATCTCCAGCGAAGGTTCAACACCTATAAGTGCAACAAAACTTTCTCGTTCGAGATCATCTATCTTAGAAAGAATGGAGAAATTACTGTCAGTCTGGATCGAAGATTTGAATAAGAAGAACACACCACTAAGTCAAGATCTCATATGCACAAAAGCAAAATCTTTGTATGAGATGCTGAAAACAAAAGAAGGAGAAGGGAGTGCCACTCCGACTTTTGCTGCCAGCAGAGGCTGGTTCCATCGGTTCAAGCAGCGTTCTAATCTTCACAATATCCACATAACAGGCGAGGCGGCCAGCGCGGACATTCAAGCTGCAGCTGAGTTTCCAGACAAGTTTCAAGACTTCGTTAGACGAGAGAAAATTCCTGCTTGTCTCATCTTCAATGTTGATGAGACCGCACTTTACTGGAAAAAAATGCCATCTCGAACATTCATTTCTAAGGAAGAACGTCAAGCCAGTGGTTTCAAAGCTGCGAAAGATCGACTAACACTTCTGCTGGGTGGTAATGCCACTGGTGATTTCAAACTGAAACCTTTACTAGTGTACCATTCAGAAACACCCCGTGCAATGCGAGGCACAGACAAGACAAGTCTACCAGTTGTGTGGCGATCAAACAGAAAGGCGTGGGTTACACGGGAAATTTTTCAAGAATGGTATTCTAATAGTTTTTGCCCATCAGTCAAATCATACTGTGACAGAAATGGGCTTGAACCTAAAGTTATATTACTCTTAGACAATGCCCCAGGACATCCAACCTCACTTGATACGCCCAGAGACTTAAAAGTGTACGTAAAGTTCCTTCCACCAAACACTACGTCAATATTACAACCTATGGACCAGGGAGCAATAGCAAACTTCAAAGCTTATTACCATCGCCGCACTTTTAGCCAACTAATTCATGAAACTGACGGGGAAGGAAGACAGTCTATGCGAGAGTGGTGGAAGTCATACAACATTATGAAGTCTATTCACAACATAGAAGAGGCTTGGAAGGAAGTTAAAATGAGTTGTATGAATGGGGTGTGGCGTAATCTTTGGCCAGATGTAGTGGAAGCACCTAGAAGAATTGTCCAGATGCAGAGACAAGTGCTTGAAGACATTGCTGCAATGATTGAGGGGTCTGAACTTGAAGATGTCACGGTAGAAGATCTCGTAGAACTTGTAGCAACGCACGACGATCCTATTAGCAATGAAGATCTGATCGAGTTACAGAATAATCCTATCTACGATGAGGAAGAACAAGTAGAAGAGAAAGTTTTATCTTCAGGGGAAATACAAAATGGACTTTCAAAAATTTATTCAGGTTTGGACATATTGCAGAGTATAGACAATAATGATGACCGTGTCTTGACCGTGTGTCAAACAATTAAAAACAGTGTTGGGTGTTATGAACGTATTTTACAAGAACGTAAACAAAACGTTACCCAAAAGACAATAGATGTATTTTTTTCCGTAAAAAATAAGAGTATGTATTGCATAAAGTGTTCTTAGAATTAAAGTGATTGATTAAAATGATTTGTATTTTTTTGTATTAAATTTTGACTATGTTTAATCATAAACCTCGATATACGCGAATTTCAGTTAACGCGATTTTTTTCGGAACGTATCCCTCGCGTAAAGCGGGGTATTACTGTATGTTTTCCTCTGCCAATGTGTTTTTGACTGTGCAATGGTTTCTTGATTGTACTTCAAATTGTTAGGCCGGCCGGAGACACCTTTCTGCTTTAGTTGCGCTTTTTGGTGCAAAGTTAATTCAGAATTTCGGGAAAATATGTTAATCATTTTTTTGTCTTTGTCCGACACTTTTCCCCTCGAACCGCGTCATCATCAACATTTTTAAACTGAGAGTATCGTTTTACCCACTTGCTAATGAATGCCCTTGGTCTCCTCATAGACTTAGCAGCCGCTGTAGGCGCCTTTTGGATGATTACATAGGGATACAACCTGGAAGCGTGAAGCGTAAACATCACTCATGTCCGATAATGTACTATTTAAGCATAAATAAGGTTGGAAATGAATCACTTTTCAGAAAGCATTGTTTACAGGAGTGCCAACGATAACCTCAAAAAAAGGAATTTCTCTTACCGACTGCAAGTTATAGGCGACACTTTCTTACTTGACGGACTGTATATTCATATATGTAATAGATGAGACCTATCTTTCAAACAATGGTTCTATTGACCTGGCCCTCTCTTTTTGGCATCAGAATTTTAATGCTATTTGGATATCATTAGCAATTTTACCAAAATACTGCCTCTCACGCAGACACTATAAATACAAAAAATGAAAAATAACCAGAAGCATTAATAATCATATTGTCGTAGTAAACATAAAACACAGTAGCGACAGTCTGACTCGGCATCTTTGATCTCAAGAGGTTCGAGTTTGTAATGATCACATCACCTGTCGCCGTATTGGTAGTATGATGCCCACGAGTTTTTGAATTATTTGTGGATATATTTACTTTCATCATTTAATGGGATTCTAACTTCATCTCCCAAATTGAGTACTGGATAAGCATGATTTTGCAATCTATATGTGTTATATAGTTTTTCAATATCCAAATTGACACCTGATCCTTCATATGCTGTTAACCATAATTCTGCCCTGAATTCAGAAAAAAAAGTCCAAGTGGAATAACATAAACCAATACGTAACAATAATAAAATATCAACAGTTTTACAAATAAAATGTATCTCTAATATGAAAACACAATTATAATAATCTCGTCATGTCATATTGCATAATAGAAATAAAGAATTATGAATAAATTACCTCTTAGGATCTCTCGTAAATCTAAAAAAAACTAACTTCTTTAGAGATGCTACATATATTTTTACAAGCACTAACCGCACAACAAAAACATCTTTTTTATAATTATTTTCAATTATAACCTCAAACGAGTCATTTATTTATTTTAGAATTATTAATATAATGAATTTCGTTATAAAAAGTTTCTCGTTGAAATCCAGATGTAAACACAATCCATGACTGCACTGGCAGCTATGTTTTTGGTGTGTTAGGGGACGCATGCGTGATAAAAAACAAGACATGGAGTCACTACTGTGTTTTATGTTTACGGTGATATTGTTTACAAAATAAATGAAAAAATACAAATAAAAGAAAAATAAAAATGTATATTATATATAGTATTCAAAAAAAAATTGTGCAGACACTTATTTATAGTAGTGCATACATTCTACTCACAAAGAGGCTGGTATTCTAACCAGTTTAAAACAAGCCTTCCTCTAAAATGTTGCATAATCGATATGTCACAGGATTTAGATATTGACTTTCAGAGGGCCAGTTTTCAATTGCAATAGATTCGCGTAAATTGGTAGCCAACTAAAGTCGCTTTGTCTTTGCTTCGTGTGCTGATACGAAATTGTCTTAAAATATCCATTATTTTCCCTAGTACGGTTTAAAAGCTCTCATGGTCTCCAAATACGAGGCGTATTCGAAAAGTAAGGGTGTTTGGTCGATCAGATCGCAGTGTTTGGTCTACTTGTTGAATGATTTCACCGGTATGGATACTGGGCCTGCCACTCTGCTCTTCATCATGTACAATTGTGTAGCCATTTTTGAAGTCTCGACGACATTGTCTAACCTTTCCTTCAGTCATTACTGTAGGTCCATAAACTAAGCACAACTCCCGATAAATTTCAGCAGTTGATGATCCTTTTGCACACAAAAATCGAATCACAGCACGCACTTCGCAACTGGTGGAAGCAACGGTTTTCGCGGACATTGTTGTTTGCATTCACCGATAGGCAAACGACTACTGAATCAAAATTATAACTTCAGTGGCTCCGGAAACAAACAACAGATGGCGCTGCATGTGTGCAACTTTGTTCAGACTCGCTAATATACTATAAATATAAGCAAACGGACCTTACTTTTCGAATACGCCTCGTAAATCGTTTCGATAGTTATATGTACCTGTTTTCACTCTTTGCTAGCGAAATTGCAGCTGACTGACACCGTCGTAAGACACTTGCCACCAAATCATCATTAAAGCCGGATGAGAGGCTTTTAAGAACTTCTTAAGATCTGTGTGCATAAATCTATCATTTTGACCGCTAAATTTATCCCCTACAGTAAATTTTTTTACATCCATAAAGAATACTTTCAGTTTATTTGTTGCTAATACAACTTATCTACCTTCGTAACTCTTATTTTATCTGAAGTCTCTGACAATCGTTGTCTAGCTTTGTCGTGCTTGAAGTCTAAAGTAGTCTTTATCGGTGTACGTAATTCTATTTAAGAATGGACTTTTAAAAGTCGTCGCAAGATCATTATTTTTATTCTAAAATTCAAATGCTTCCTAAAAATAAAGAAACAATTAATTACATTCACAAATTAAACTAATTAATTACATGTGCATACGATTTATATATTACTACGACGTATTTTTG
Organism: Pachyrhynchus sulphureomaculatus; assembly: GCA_019049505.1. Lineage (NCBI taxonomy): Eukaryota > Metazoa > Arthropoda > Insecta > Coleoptera > Curculionidae > Pachyrhynchus > Pachyrhynchus sulphureomaculatus. Next base: position 89,848,921 of record CM032448.1, read on the forward strand.
ATTAAAATGATAATGTATTCATCCTTATTGATATCTGACCAGTACCATACGAATAAGAACTTCCTAAAAAGTACCATTTTAATTACTAAATTATTAAAATTTGGTTTTTGTAGTAAACACCTTATTTGAATACTTATATGTACACCCCCTGTCCAAAAAGAAACCAAATTTTTACTTTACTTACTTACTTAATCCTTATCCCTTTCTACCCCTTTAGGGGTGTAAGACCCGTGGAGTTGGGTTATTCTTCCACCTCTTTTTGTCCTGTGTGGCTCGTCTTGCGTGTTCCCAGTCTATTCCTCTTTTGGCCATTGCCTCTCTAACATCCCCTAACCATGCCCTTCTAGGTCGGCCTCTTGTTCTTTTCTTGCTTCCTCTGTATAACTATTCTTTGTTCAGGCATCCTTTCGACGTGACTATACCATCTTAATTGTGCTTCCTCAGCCTTTTCCACCATTAGTTTCAGGTTCAAATTCTTGAGTTGTATATTTCTAACCTTGCCCATCCTTGTTTTGTCCTCTATTTTCCTTATGAATCTTATTTCTGTAGCCGTTATCTTTCCTTTCTGTCTTTCTGTCATTGTCCATGTTTCTCCTCCTTATAAAAGTATTGGTGTTGCAACCTTCTCGAATACTTGGGCTTTAATATTTTCTGGTATCTCTTTCTTTCCTAGGAATGTATTCTTTATACTATTAAATAATCTTCCTCCTATTATTATTCTCTCCTTGATCTCCTCTTCCACCCTTCCATCCTCCGTTATTGTTGATCCCAAATATTTAAACTTCTCCACTTGGTCGAGCCTTTCCTCTCCTATCTTTATTTCATGTTGTCGCTTTTGCTTTCCTATTATCATAGTCTTTGTCTTTTCTTTATTAATTTTCATGTTTATTTTCTCCAATGCTTCTTTATATATCCGTATGTTCCTATTAAGTGTTTCCTGGTCTTTTGCTATAATAACCATATCATCCGCATAGCATAGTTCTGATATTTCTATCTTTTTCATCTTCCGATAGCTTATCTGGTATGGTCTCACCCCTTTCTTCTTTGCTTCTTTTATTGCTTCATTCCCCCAAATTTTTAATAGACAATAAAATGGAAGGCAATTATCATTGATCGATTCAAGGTTCGGCTTGTTTACGTCTAAACCCGATCCAATTTTTTTTTTTTTGTTTAATTTTGTGGCTTTGAGACAAGTCTCATTTAGGCATGAGTTTTTAATTCATTTTGTAGGGTATAATCTTAAACCTAACTTAACCTAAACACACAATACACACATATGTACAAGGAACAAATCACAAACAGCCGTCGTTCGATTCCGTGTGAAGGTGCGTTAGTCTAACATTTTGTACGGCTCTCAACCCACCCTTTTTGTACAGTGTCATCGGTATCGAACCATGTTTCGTCAAGGTAAATTATTGGCCAATTCTCTGATCGATACTTTTTAATTTCTTGTAAATAAGTATGTCGCAAGATTCGTAATCTATGTGACTCCATTACTACTTGCCTTTTGTTGATTTTTCGGAATGTGAATCCGATTCTTAAGAGAATTCTGTGAAGGGTTGATCGGCCACAATGTATATTGGTCACGTCCTGCACCAGTCTTAATTTTATTTTGTCTAGTGTCGGCACCAACTGCTCTTCATACATAGAATATATTTTTCTCCTGATGACGTCTTTTTCACAATCGTCTACATGATGCATTTGCATCTTTCGGTTTTTTCCTGTTCCTGAGTGATGGTTTTCCTACAATACCCTTAATCGTAAAAATTGGGGTTTTTGTTAGTTCACTGGTTTCTTGCAAAGCACTTTGTTTATTCAAATTTCTTTTTACCAAACTGTCGTAAACATTTTTCACTATTTGTTTAGCGTCAAGTGATGTTTTCTCTTGCGATAGCCACTATTGCAATTTTCCCATTGACGCCACATAATTAAAATATAAACGTTACGTTGTAAGTTGTAAGTAAAACTAAAAATAAAAATAATAAAAAGTTTCTTTCCAATCTTAATGGGGACCAGCCGTCACACGGAATCGAACCGCGGACCTCTCGGACAACAGCAGGCAAAGCTAGCGCCTTACCTACTGCGCCAATCGGTCCGTTCCGATCCAAAGTTAACAGTGGACTTATGGAAAGGCGACTGGAAACGATGAGTTGCGATTTGGTTGAATCAAAATGTTATTAGATTTCTAAAATTGAAAATATTGAATGATTCACCGGCCTCTGCTATATTATTAAAAGTCTAATGAAGTAAAATTATCATAAATAGTTTTGAAATACTGCACTGGCTTAGCCGTTACTTGATGGAGATCCATAATAAGTAGGAACGAAAATTTAAACAACTATTTAAGATCGCCACTTATGTTTATTGTATTGGCACTGACAATTGTTTCGACACACCGTGTCTTCTTTTGGTGCAAGATGTAAATTAACTACAAAGCATATTACAAAATATATAAGTTATAGTAAATCCCAAGATATAAAATCCTACCTTTTTGCTTTTTCAATGGGGCAATAAACGACCCTATTAAGTTTTTGTGCATAGTTGCCAGGTATTAGGATAAACGTATTTTTTATTTTACCTGCCTTGTATACCGCCCTCACTTGCACCTGCAATCATATTGGATCTATTTTTACCTATAAATTTACTACCTGGCAACCCGGTTTGGAGTCCTTTAAGAATTTGATGATATAGAAAGAATTGTTTCTTTTCGTGATAAAGTAAACATGTAAGACATTTTCAACCAACAGAAGTTAACCGCACAGGCTTCTCAAAGCAAATAAAAAACAAATTAGAATATCATTGGAAAAAAACAAAAATTATAAACATAAGCGACCACAATTGATTGATACGGAGTATAATTATGTACATAATATATTAGAGTAACCTTTAGAACTAAGTTAATTTTGAAGTTTGAGTGATGGCGTTAAATTTGCAAAACTATCAAAATAATATCTAATAACCACAGGTCCCCATTAAGATTGGAAAGAAACTTTTTATTATTTTTATTTTTAGTTTTACTTACAACTTACAACGTAACGTTTATATTTTAATTATGTGGCGTCAATTGCAATAGTGGCTATCGCAAGAGAAAATATTTATCACTTGACGCTAAACAAATAGTGAAAAATATTTACGACAGTTTGGTAAAAGAAATTTGAATAAACAAAGTGCTTTGCAAGAAACCAGTGAACTAACAAAAACCCCAATTTTTACGATTAAGGGTATTGTAGGAAAACCATCACTCAGGAACAGGAAAAAACCGAAAGATTTTCAAATGCATCATGTAGACGATTGTGAAAAAGACGTCATCAGGAGAAAAATATTTTCTATGTATGAAGAGCAGTTGGTGCCGACACTAGACAAAATAAAATTAAGACTGGTGCAGGACGTGACCAATATACATTGTGGCCGATCAACCCTTCACAGAATTCGCTTAAGAATCGGATTCACATTCCGAAAAATCAACAAAAGGCAAGTAGTAATGGAGTCACATAGATTACGAATCTTGCGACATACTTATTTACAAGAAATTAAAAAAGTATCGATCAGAGAATTGGCCAATAATTTACCTTGACGAAACATGGTTCGATACCGATGACACTGTGCAAAAAGGGTGGGTTGAGAGCAGTACAAAATGTTAGACTAACGCACCTTCAAATAAAGGTAAACGAATAACCATTTTGCATGCTGGATCTGAAACGGGCTGGGTTTCAAATTGTCTACTATTATCTGCAAAAAACATAAAAGATTCTAGACTATCACGAAGACATGATCGCAGAACTTTTTGAAAATTAATTTCAAAATTCCCTTTTGTCAAATGTTCCCGAACAGAGTGTAATAGTTATGGAAAATGCAAGTTAACATAGTCACATACTAAATAAGGTTCCTAATGCAGCCAACACCAAATCGGAAATACAGGAATATATGTTAGAAAATGACATTTATTTATTTAGTTATAAAAAAAGGGATCTTTTGGAATTTTGAAAGACTATAAATTGAAAAAGAAATATGTTTGTGATAGTATGGCTGAGAAAATGGGACACACTGTTTTGCGGCCGTATTATTGTGTGTTTAATCCAATTGAACATATTTGGCATCAAGTTAAATCAAAAATAAGGGCACAAAATGTTTCTCCTACTTTAATCGTGTCAGTGGTTGAATTAGTAAAACAGAGTTATAAATGATATACATACCTTGTGAAAGCTGGAAGAATTCCATTCAGCACGTTGTTAAAGTTGAAGATTCATATATTTATGTAAATAATATAAAACCACTGATAATTATTTCAGCTGATGACAGTAATAGTGAAACCGAATTAGGCTTAAGTTAAAATATATTTTTATTTATACAATATGTCCCCTCTTGTAAACCCCATTCATTTAAACTGTATATTTGTACTTCTGATTCATTTGTTTTTACATGCATCTATAAATAAACATCTCCAAAAACACTTATAATTTTATTTATTTGCATTAATGAATAAAATTCTTAAGTCCATCTCTGCAACCTATCATAAACAAAAGGTCAGAATTTTTATATTGCCCACTTAAAACGGCAAAAATCAGGATCTTATAGTTTGGGACAGGCTATACCTGGTTATAAGGGCTAAATTAATTAACAATACTCAGCATAATACCTAAAACAAGTTCAATAAAGGAGACCCACCCACATCCAATTGATCGTTGAGTAATAAACCTGAGGATTTTTTCCGGTTAATCTCTACCTACTCTAAACAATTCCGTAATTTTCCTTTCTTTTCATTCATCAATTCTGAAATCTTCCTTGAAAGTGTGATTTTTCATCTGTTAAATGTTTAGCATAGCATGTTATTTTTCATTCTGTAGCTTTTAAGTTTCTTTAATCCTATATAAAAAAGATCTGCCGGTTTGTCCCATATAGGTTTTTTTTGCCACAGCATAATTCGTAAACTTCTGTTTCTTTTTTTGCTTTAGTTTTCTTATTTTTAATATGTCGAGCTAATGTGTTATTGATACGGAAGGCAATGTGAATTTTATTGGTCAATTTACCGATATAAGTGATATATGACACTTATCTCTCTTTACTTGTTTATGCGTGTTTTTTAAACTGTTTTTTCATTAAAGTATTATCTACAAAGTCAGTCTTGTACCCATTGTTTATATTAATTTGCTTTATAATATTTGATTCTTTCAGAAAATTTTCTTCCATATATTCAACTTATTCAATGACTGTCTTCGTTTTTGTCCATAGTTCATTAGAACTTAATTATTTTATTTCGTCTTGTGTTATTTGCTTCAGATTATGGAGGACATTTTCTGTAAATTTTGAGTTTAATGCAAGGTGCCATCTATTTGATGGTATTGTTGGTCTTACAGGTCTTTGAAGTTTGAGGCATATTTCTGTTATGAGAGCGTTATGATCTCTACCGCAGTCCATTTCTGGGTATGATTTTGTATCTCTTATCGATGTTTTACAGCAGCTTCTGACTATAATGTAGTCTATCTAGTAGTAATTTCACCAAATCCACCATACCACCACTCACACGTCCAGATAATTCTATTGCAACAACACCTGTTGAGAAAGCGAACTTGTTGGCTGAACTCTTTGCTTCACATTCTACTGTCGATTTCCAAGGAAAAACATCACCTACTATTCCCATATTGCTGTCAAGGATGCCAGATGTTGTCTTCAGACAGCGTATCATAAAGCGTATTTTAATGAAGCTAGACACCAAAAAGGCTTCTGGCGCTGACGAAATACCTGCCATAGTTCTCAAAAACTATGCGAGAGAACTAACACCAGTTTTCTGTAGACTCCTCAACCTATCCTACAGAAAGGGACTATTTCCTTCCTGCTGGAAATGTGCCACAGTTCAGCCAATACCTAAAAAAGGCAAGAAGACCTTGCCAAGTAACTACCGACCAGTCGCACTGCTTTCAATAATATCGGAAGTCATGGAAAAGGTTATCAATCAGCATCTTCTAAAATATCTTGAAGGATTCAGCATTATTAGCGATCACCAATATGGCTTTCGTAAACATAGATCAACAGGACATCTTCTGACTTATGTAACACAGGTCTGGAACAATACAATTGAACACTTTGGAGAATCTCGAGCGGTTGCTCTTGACATATCCAAGGCATTCGACCGTGTTTGGCTCGATGGACTGTTGGCTAAGCTACGCTCTTATGGTATGTCTGAAAAGTTCTGTTTGTGGCTCTCATGTTTCCTCAGAGAGCGTTCTTTACGAGTGGCGGACGACGGATTTCTTTCTGCCCTAAGGCTCCATACTGTCTCCTACTCTCTTTCTTATTTACATTAACGATCTGCTGGAAAAAACCGGGAATCCAATCTACAGCTTTGCAGATGACAGTACGCTTATCTTTTCATTCACTTTGAACGCTCGGACATCGGCTACTCAGGCGAATATCCGCAGACAGCAGGAGGCCGTTCAACTTAACAAAGACCTGGCAGAAATTCTGTCTTGGGGTGACAGTAACCAAGTGGAATTTAACGCTACAAAAACCCAGGCGCCAGTTTTTTCCAAAAAAGTTAACGTTGATGAATCCGATATAGTCATGTCGGGGCACTCCATTCCCCTAGCATCGTCACTCAATTTGTTGAGCGTTAATTTCGGAGCAAATATATCTTGTCATGAACATGTTGCAGGCATAGCAAGCAGAGCTTCTTAAAAGTTGGGAATATTATTTCGAACCAACAAACTTTACACTCTAAAACAACTGTTAATTCTTTACAAAGCTCAAATTCGACCAACTATGGGATACTGCTCCTATGTTTGGGGCTCCGCTCCCAAACACACACTGAATTTGTTGGATTCTGTTCAGAGAAGAGCTGTTCGCCTGACTGGAGACCCGGAACTGACCGGCGGCCTTGATTCGTTGGAACATCGAAGAAGAGTTGGCGACTTGATTCTGTTCTACAAGTATTTTCATGGAAAGTGTTCGAAGAATGTAGCCCGCTTCAATTCCTCCCAGAGCGCTGCATGTTAGAAATACACGTCGCGCTAATATTTCACCTCCGTATGAGGTTCAGCTTATTACTCCGCGTACAACGCTTTTCAAGCAGTCTTTTATATGAAGAACATCATCCCTTTGGAATAATTTGCCCAGGGCTGTGTTTCCCACCGAGTACAATTTACAGCAATTCAAGAACAACGCGAATCGCTTTTTCTGCACACATGCCGCTCCAGGAGCGTTTTAGGGACTTCCCTGTAGCACGTGTGCTAGACCCATAAAAAAAATTACCTTGTGGTTTATGAAGCATTTAATGCGTTTCACTTGAAAGTTTAACACAAAAGCAAGTAGCAGTTTTCTACTTAAAAAAAAAACTGTCACTCTTACCACCATAGATAGGCATCTATTATAATAAATATCATAAAACAGATTACATAACACTAACGAAGGTTGTCATGTTGGACAACAATTATTGACCTGGGTTTTATTTTCTGTTAAAAACTTTGTTTTTTTTTTTGGGCAGAGGGTGTATATGCCTTTTATTTATAAATTTGCAAGCTTTTACATTTTTGCGAATAATCGAACATAAATTTTTAACAATACCTAATAAATTATTTAATAGTTTATTTTATTGCATATCATAACTGGTATTATTTAAATTAGACATTTTTCGTAAAGAAGGTATATACTCAGCGGCATAAAAATTAATTCAAATAGTCATTCGCGGGTGAAAAAAAAACACGCAATTATACTCTAATAACATGGAAATTATTACCGTATTTAGAACTGATAAATATGAAGTAGAATATGCAATAAAGAATATGAAACATTATAAAAATCCAGATCATGTAAGTATTGTCTTCGGCAGCGTGTCATGAAACGTAGCTAATTGAAGCTAGATATCAAAAAGCTTCTGGTATTGATTAAATACCTGCCACAGTACTCAAAAAATACATCAGCGAACTATCACCGGTGTTTTGTAGACCTCTTACCTTATTCTATAGAAAAGAAATGTTTTTTTTTCCTGCCGGAAATGCTATTTTGGGGTGACAGTAACCAAGTAGAATTTAATGTTACAAAAACCGTGTTTCCTAACGAGAATAATTTGCAGCGATTAACACGAATTGTGTTTTTCGCACAAGCGTCGGCGTCGCTCATGTAAGCAAATCATTTGAACTGGGGATATATCTCCAACTAGGACGTAACCCCTGGCTGCACATATATCAAACAATAAAATTTTACGGAGAGTCTGCTTGGAACGAGACCTTAGAAATATTATGAAATAACATTTGGTGTCGTAATTAAGATATATATGGGCAGAAGACCGGTATTTACATTCAAAGGAGAAAATTGAAAGGGAATGCGAGCCAAGTTAAAAATAACAACCATAGCTCTACAACAGGAGCAACTAGTATGGTAAAGCAGATTTTGCTACCAACTATAAGCCTAGTTCTATCCAATGCAGGATGTAGACCTTCCCCCTGAATTTCCATCTCAATCTATTTGCAGCTGTTGTCATCTATCTACTGCCCGTAACCGTCTGTATACCATCCTGCTATCTTGTTTTGGGACCTCCTACGCTCCTTTTCTGTTCTCGTGGTCTCCATTCTAATGTTCGCTTGGTCCATCGATCATCGGTCGTGCGTACTACATGTCGAGCCCATTGCCACTTTCTTTCTGTTACGTGCTCTATAATATCTTCTAATTTCATTTGTTCACATATCCACTTGTTTCTTCTTCTCTTTTTAAGTTTTATCCCGATTATTTGTCTTTCGTGTACTCTCTGGGTCCTAGCTAGTTTTTATATATCAACTTTATTCAGTGGCCAAGTTTCACCGCCATATGTAATTATGAGTAAGATGCACTGGCCGTAAACTTTGGCCTTTAGCTTAATTGGGATGGCTTTATCTTTGAATATATAGAAGTTTTGCAAGTAGTGAAACACTACTTAAATTTCAACTAAATTTTTTATTTCTAACACCATGATATGTTTCGCTGTACGACAGTTTCTTCAGATGGTTTGTTACAAAATGAGGATAAAATTAGTATAATAAATGGTAGGTTCACAATTTCTCCCTTTCTGAAATCAATATTAACCCAATAATAAAACAAGATATGTTAAATTGCTTAAGGTTTGCCTAGAACAAAATTATTTTGAATTTAATAACGACCTATACAGCAGCCTAGACGGTCTCATAATAGGCAATCCACTTAGTCCTCTTTTGGCGGAAATATTTATGAATAACATAGAAAACCAAATAAGCAAACACCTACTGTTTAAAAAATTTTGCCACATTTCAAAATTTTTTGAATAATGTACACAAAAATATAAAATTTACCAGTGAAGTTGAAATCAACAATAGCTTAAACTTCCTTAACCTAACAAACATATTTTTTTCTATTTATCATAAACCGTCACATACTGACATAATTATCCATAATACCTCATGTCATCCACCAAGTCACAAACTTGCAATTTTCCATAATATGATTCACAGACTAATAAATATTCCTCTGAATCAAGACGATTTTCAAAAAGAACTTAATATTATAAAACTATTCACCATCCATAATAGGTAATATCCTCAAGAAAAAACTTTACAAAAAAGCCATTAGTACAGTTTTTCCGAGTAATAAAGAACCTCATAAAAACGTAAAGTCAATAACGTACTATGGTAGATGCAGCACTAAATTAAATAGATTCTTGAGAAAATTAAATATTATCACAGCATTTAAAACATCCAACACACTTGGCAAATTTATAAAAAATAACAAAACTAAAACAGATAGAGACAATAGATCCGGAGTATACAAATTAAATTGTGGAAATTGCTCAAAAACATATATAGGTCAAACAGGAAGAAGTTTTTCAAAAAGAATAAAAGAACATGCTTTATTATACATCAATAGAAAAAATAACTCAAATTATGCAAATCATTGAAAATAACAACCAATTCAACCCAAACCTTGAAATATTACATACTTGCACAAAGAGCCTGAAACTTAATTACCTAGAATCTTTAGAAATAAACAAATTAAAAAATTCAGATTCCTTAATAAATGAACAATTAGACTTAAATAATTCACCATTACTAAATCTGTTTTAATTAAATTATTTTATTATCTGCCATAAATTGTGAACCAACCATTTATTGTAGTAATTTTGCCCTCATTTTGTAACAAACCATCTGAAGAAGTATCGGCTGAATCAATCCAAGTGTTTGAATATATAACCTAATTTCCCAAGTGCGCTCCATCCAAGTCTGATTCTTCTTGAAATTTAATTGGAAGCTGTTCCTTCCAAATTTATAACTACGTTATTATTAGGGTTGGTTAATATTTTTGTCTTACTTTTATTTATCTTAAGACCAATTGTCTTTGAGTAATAATTTAACTCATTTATCATTTCTTGTAACTCATGTGGATTACTACTGATTACTACAATATCGTATGCGAACCTTAAATCACTCAGATACACACCATCTTTCGGTTCTTCTTTGTCCAATCTAGTTTTCGAGATACGTCTTCTAGAGCTGTGATAAATAGCTTAGGAGAGGTTGTATCTCCTTGTCTTAGACATCTTCCTATATGTATGTGTTCTGTAGTGGGTTTTATGCACATCTTTGTATTTTCATATATATCTTTGATTAGGGTAGTTTATCTAGAATAAATTCTACAGTTGTTCAAGCCGGTGATGATTGCCCACATTTCGACAAAATCAAAAGCCTTCTTATAGTTTATGAAGGCTATGTAGAGTTCGAATTGTATTCAGCAATGAAAACAATTTTGAACTCTGCTACCAAAGACCAGTTTATTTGAAAATACAGATGATTTGACCGGAAATAATTGAAAAAAAACAATTTTTTATTTATGAGAATAGCACACGTGCTGCAGGGAAATTCCTAAAGTGCGATGCATGTGCGGAAAAAAACGATTCATGTTGGCCTTGAATCGCTGTAAATTATACTCGGTGGAAAACGTAGTCCTGGGGGAATCGTTCTCAGGGGCTGAGGTTCTTCATATAAAAGACTACTTGAAAAGAGTTATAGGAGGAGCGACAAGCTGGATGTGAAGTATTAGCGCGACGTGTATTCCTAGCGCTCTGGGAGGAATTAAGAGCTCCAAACGTGGGAGCAGTATTCCATCGTTGGTCGAATTTGAGCTTTATACAGAATTAACGGAGGTTGTGGAGCGTAAAGCTTTCTAGTTCAAAATAATATTCTAAGCTTTGGAGAAGCTCTCTTTGCTATGCATGCATATGTTCATGTCAAGACATATTTGCTTCCGAATTAACATCAAGAAAATTGAGTGACGATGCCCGACATAACTACGTCGGGTTCAGCGACATGAACCTTTTTAGAAAATAAATGAAGTGTCCAATTTTAGTTGGCTCACCGTGTACAACATAAGCGATTCGGTACAGTCTTGTCCTTACGTCAAATACAATAAAATAATTTAGTACTGAGCTTGTCTAGCAATAACAGTTACGAGGTAAGTATGTGAACGGAATTTTAACAGCAGTCTGCCCGTTTTTAAATTTGATAAAATTAAATATTTATTATCGATATTACATAATACAATCTCATTGTCGCTAGGACATAAAATCTATGGCTTTTTATTATCATAAATTATCGCTGTCTAAAATTTAATAATTATTTTATGATAAATAAGCGGAAACATATTAACATACCACATTTATTAAAATTTTAATGAGCGCCTACAAGAAGCCGCTCGAGAAGACAACAGTAGCAGAGTTCGGAGGAGGAAGCGGGGTATATGCATATGTTTAATTATTGTGAGCTTTTAAATTGTAGATGTTTATTTCAAAAGTTCATATTGGTATGGTAAAATTAGAGGCTTGGCTCGCTAATATCTTCCCAAAGTTGGACTATATGTGTAAACATTCTGTGGACTGCCTCATTTTATTATATATATATATATATATATATATATATATATATATATATATATATATATATATATATATATATATATATTTGTATATATATATATATAATATATATATATATATAAATATAGCAGTATTGTGTTCTTGGGGTAACTGGTCTTTGGAAAAGAACGCTACGCCAAACTACAGGTCACCATTGAAGAGGAAACAAACAACAGTGTTCCCTTTTTAGACACTCTTCTAATCAGAAAAGAAGATAACTCCGTCATAGTAGATTGGTATATCAAACCAACCTACTCAGGAAGATACATTAAGTTCCATTCCTCTAATACCACTAAAATAAAAATAAACATGATACTGGGCTTGAAGTCAAGAATAGAGAGAATCTCTCATCCCTCCCTCAGACTGAAAAATCTAAATAAACTACGAGACGTTCTATGGACCAACTCCTATGCAATCCAATTAATAAATAAATTATTATTTAACTCAACCACACCCCCTGTACAACAAAACAACAGTCTTACACCGGATCTTAGTGCTTTCCTGAAAATCGAATCAAATCTTATTTTTCATTTCCATACATAAAAGAAATCTCCACAAAACAACTAAACTCTTCAACCAATTACCTAATTTAAAAATTGCTTTTAAACACAAAAAAACTATCAACAATATTTTTACTTGTCTAAAAGACAAAGATGAAGTCACAAAAGTTTCAGAAGTAGTTTACAGCATCCTTTGCTCTCAGTGTGAAAAAATCTATATAGGACAAACATCTAGAGTCCTAAAGGACAGAATCACTTCCCACAAAAGTGATTGCAGATTAAAGAAAAACTCTTGTGCGCTTGCCCAACATAGTAGCCAATTTTCACATTAATTTAATTTTGCTGAGACCAAAATCCTATGTAAAGAGAGAAATCTCGGCAGAAGAATCTTTAGGGAGATGGTGGAAATCCACCTTCAACCGAACTTGATCAAAAAAAAAACTGACATTGAGAATCTGAGTCTAATTTTCTCCAATTTATTACAAATAAGCAGTCAGAGTGAAAACTCTTACAATATATCTGATATATCTCTTTGATAATAATCCCACTAATTTTCACTAACTTTTCAACTTTAAAAACCGATCAAATAAAATGTCAACGTCATTCTATTTTCAAATATAAATTAACCACAACTTAACTAAGAGATAGAAACACACTGCCCTTAGCAAAATGACAAGATAACATAACAAAAAAATCCTTTAAAAATTAAAATCATTTTGCGACCACAAATTCTCTGTACTCTTCCAAAAATGAAGTAAAATTTTATTTTATTTCCCAGAGATGAATATGTCGAGTTTTCTTGTGTTTTTTTCTGTTTTTTTTGATGAATAAGTGTAATAAAGTGCCCCCACAAACAACAATTTTGAACACACCACTTAGCAGTAAGTACTTGAATGTTACATATAAAATAGGGTTATTCTTTACTTTTAATCTCAAAAATACTGATATTCTACTGTAATTGTAGCCCTGATGAAGAAAATGAAATATTTTCGAAAGCTGGGCGTAGCTAAAAAGGTATCCAAAACTTTTTAGTTCTTTTCCAAAGACCGCTTACCCCAAGAACACAATACTGCTGTTTAACTAGTCCGTTAAGACTACCCTTCTCCCCTTATATAAATATATATATATATATATATATATATATATATATATATATATATATATATATATATATATATATATATATCTGATCTTTAACCTCTAATTTCTGTTTTTTATTTTTGAATCAAGCTTCCGCTGCGTAAATAGTAGCTTCTTCTAGATACAGAAATGCAACTACAGAAGGAAAATCAAAATATTCATTATAAACCATAATTAAATATATATATCAACTATCCATCTCAATTGAGGTCTACCTCTACTTCGCTTTGCCTCCTTAGGTCGCTACTGTATGATTTTCAGTGGCCATCTTTCATCTTGCTGCAATATTAACGCTAGATGGGAAAGATCGTCCCTAGCGAGGGGAACTATTTCACAAGAGACTACACTTATTATTAAAAAGTATTAAGCATGAATTCCTTGAGAAGAATTCAAAACAGTATTGAGTTGCCAACAATTAAGACAATAATAAAATTGATCGCGACCAAGTAATATAAGATTTGACACGTTGCTGATTATGAGGTAGAATGGTTTGTTCAAAACTGACCAAGAAGAATTCAAGATCTGTCTTTAGAAGTATCTATGTCCGGTCTAGTCCGACTAAAATTAAAACTATGAATTATGAGGTTAAAGGGATCTGTATAAGAACAAAAGGCAATAGAATGCCCCTTATCGAATAAATTTACAAAGTTTTCAAGTCGTAAAATGGATTACAGTTACTCGAAATCATGTCTTACAATAAATTAGTCACTTGTTTGGTGTTGTATGGGCCATTTGTATTCAAAACACCCAGTGGCTTTACGTCTACCATGTCGACCGAAGTTACAAACGAAATACGAGAATTATGATCTCCAAACATGTTCCCGGATGCTATAAAATAATACCTTACGAATTTTACCTAGAATGGGTAAACGGAATTTCTAAATTACTGGAAGTAACCGAGTGGAATAATAGTTACTTTTTGCTTGTTTAACTATGGGCTATGGAAATATTTTTTATATATATTCGAAATAGTGTCCGCCTAGTGGTAATTTCAGATTGGGAAAGAGGAAAAAGTCACACGGTGCGATATCTGCTGAATATTGTGTTTGTGGAATTATCATATTTTCATTTTTACTTAAAAAGCTATGGATAATTATTGCACTGTAGAATAAAGCGTTATGGTGGTGTACAATCCAAGCCTTTTTGTACGAACTGACTCATGTAAATGACGCAACAGTAAAAATTAAAAAAAAAACACAGTTGATAAGAACTAGGTTACAGACGGTATAAAAAAAATGTGTAAAAATGACTCAGTAACTCAGAGGTCTAAATTCATAAAGTGACTATCAAAATGATAGATGTATATCAGTAACGAGCACCCTCAGGCGTGTCTACGGAAAAATTTTAAGAAATATAATTGATGAGGAATATAGCCCCTACGAGATTTAACAACAATCTAGTTTTAGAACTAGTAGATCATGTGGGGACAATATACAGTGACTCACAGCTTAAATGATGCAGTCGCTATAAGAAAAGACTAACTGGTCTCAGTGCCTCTTTATTTATTTGGAAAAAAAAAAAAAAACGACTTATTGAAATTAAATTAGTAAAGAGTCTTCTAAAAAAGTATGAATTACTCTTTGTCTTAAATATGCCTTACTTAATTAACAATAAATAATTAATCAAATCATATGCAATTTTAGCGTCACAGATTAAATGATGCAAAATAATAAGAGGGGTCAAAACTTATCGCATTTTGAAATTTACGAAGGCGAGGCGGCGTTGCTTTGATTTCTTAGTGCAATTGTTTTTTGTTTAGTTTGACATTTTTTCATTCCATAAAACGAAATTGTTTAAGAATGGGTCGTCGAACTACAATTTCTGAGAGGAATTTAATTATTACTCATTACAGGAATGGATACAGCCAAAGAGACATAGCCAAAATGGTAAATAAATGTCCGTGAACTGTTCAGCATATCATTGAACGTTACCGGAATGAAAATAGAGTCGAGAATAAGTCAAGGTTGGCTCCAAATAAGATCTTCAATGAACGTGAAGAAAGATGGATTTTAAGAGAGGTAACAAATAATCCAAAAAAAAAAAAGTGCGCCAAAGTTGTGCGCTGAGGTGGAAAGACAGTTTGGAAAAAGGTGTAACCCCGAAACAGTTCGACGGATCTTGCGAAATAACAATTTACATGGTCGAACTGCTAGAAATAAGCCTTTCATTGGCCAAAGAAATAGATGCGTGAGATTGGAATTTGCCAGAGAGTATATCATAAAGACTTGAACATTTGGAATTCAGTAATATTTGCTGATGAGACCAAAATAAACTTATTTGGGTCCGATGGAAAAATATCAGTGTGGAAAAAGCCTAACGAAGAATTAAAATTGAAAAATATGAAAGCTACGGTAAAGCACGGTGAAGGTGGAGTGATGTTATGGGGCTGTATGTCATCTGCAGGAGTAGGTAACATGCATTTCGTCGAAGGGAATATGAACCAATATGTGTACTTGGATATACTAAGGCAGCATCTTGTCGCTAGTGCCCAAAAATTAGATATTGAAAACAATTATCAGTTCTATCACGACAATGATCCAAAGCACACGTCATTTCGAGTCCGCCGTTGATTTCTTTATAACTGTCCAAATATTATTAAAACACCAGCCCAGTCACCAGACTTAAATGTAATTGAAAATTTGACATTAAAAAATAAAGTAAACAGTGCCCCAATATCAAATAAAACAGAATTAAAAGTAAAAATTACTGAAGCATGGAACACTATTTCCCGGAGTATACTAGAAAGTCAGTTGAATCAATGTCCAGAAGATTACAAGCCGTTATTGATAATGAAGGAGGCCCGACCAAATATTAGCAGGCTTATTTCAAATTCTACAGTTTGTTTTCTCTAATAATTTTGGTATATTGAATTTTGCATCATTTAAGCTGTGACGTTAAAATCGCATATAATTTAATTAATTATTTATTGTTAATTAAGTAAGGCATATTTAAGACAAAAAGTAATTCATACTTTTTTAGAAGACTCTTTACTAATTTAATTTCAATAAATAAAAAGGCACTGAGACCAGTTAGTCTTTTCTTATAGCGGCTGCATCATTTAAACTGTGAGTCACTGTATTTAGTGTAATTCTCTTAAATGAAAAAAGACATTAACGAACAGCGAGCTGCATCTACTGTTTGTAGACCCAACCAAGCGTATGATATCGTCCCGTGAACTATGGCAAATATTAGAACGATCAACCATAAACAGTACAGCAATCGCCGCAGTAAAACAGTTGTACGACCAGTCCCGTTCCCAAATAAAATTGGAAAACATTTTCTCAGAAAATTTTTCTGTAACAAAGGGTGTCAGACAGAGCTGCTGTCTGTCTCCTACGTTATTCAAAATTTATCTGGATGAGGCATTAGAAAGATGGCGAAGAACCTGTGAAGGAATGGGAATGCAGCTAACCGTAGAAACAACGTGGTACACTCTACATTTTGCGGATGATCAGGTGGTTATTGCACAGGACAAAGAAGACCTTGAATTTATGACAAGGAAACTGTTTGAAGATTACAAAAACTAGGGTTTTTATCAGTTTACTGCAAGGAAACCAAATATTTGTGTATAGGAAGAAAACAGGGAAGCCTTACTCTAAATATTATAATATACTAAATGTATATCTTGAAACTAACATAAGTACAGACGGTAAAACGGAAAAAGAAGTCGAGAGTAGAATAAGTAAAGGAAAATCCTTAAACTCTGTTCTGTGGTCGAAGAATAGAACATCACAGAGAAAGCACTTCATTTATAATGCAGTATTTAAGAGCATCGTGTTATACGGTTGTGAAACTTGGCAACTGACAAAACGATTGGAGCAGAAACTAATGGCACTCGAAATGGATTACTGGCGAAGATCAACTGGAATTTCAAGAATAGATAGAGTTAGAAATGAAAGAATAAGGGATGTAATGCAAACCACCATTATTAAGGAAATTCAACAACGGCAATTTATATTTTACGGACACGTAGAAAGAATGGAAGAACACCGAATATCAAAGATGGTTCTAATCTAGGTACTAAGCAAAAAGAGGAGAAGAGGGAGATCAAGACATGGTTTGAAGATGTTCAGAGGGCAATGTCAGAGAGAAATCTAAGACCCGGAGATTGAGAAGATTGAAGAGAATGGTAGCTGGAAACCGGAAGACGAAGAACGCTATAAAAAAAAAACAGATAGATGGTGAATATCAAGATTTCTGAAAAAATCTCCGTAAACGTAACAACGAAGCAAACGCGCGTAACAAAAAAAAATCACCCAGTCAAATAATGAATCTAAAAATGTTTGGGCTCTTGCTAATAAACAATTCAAAAATTCGAATGATCCCAAAATTAATACTCTGTTAAATAATGTCATAAGAAGGGACCCAGCTTAGACCTTGGTGCAAATATTAGACCGTGCTAATACATATTAGGTAAATGCTTGTCCTGATGTGAAAAGAGGCGAAGTTGACCTTAGTAAAATATGCAAATGCTCAGAAAGCTAACATTTCCTTCCTGCTGGACATACTCTACAGTTTAGCCGATACCCAAAAAACGCAAAAAGACCTTTCCAAATAACTACCGATCAGTCGCTTTCAATAATGTTAAAAGTTATGAAAAAGCTAACAAGGAGCATCTTCTAAAATATCTAAAAGGATTCAATGTTATATGATTTTCGTAACCAACTTAACAAGTAGGTTGAAAAATTTTTGGTCTGACATATACATGTCGCCCTTTTCAAAAAATGCATCTGATTTTTAGGAAGTACCAACCTTCAAACGATATGTGTCAAAATTTCATTACATTTTGACGATTAGTTTACACGTTATAATGGTTTTAGTGACGCTACTTTCGATATTTTCAAAATAATGGAAAAATTCGAATTTCGTGTGTTGATTAAACACCGTTTTTTGATGGTAAAAAATACCGTTTAAGTAAAACAATGGCTTGATAAGTGTTATGGGGACTTCGCTCATGGAAAATCACTCATCATTTACTGGTATGCTGAATTTAAACGCGATCGTATAGATACAAATGATACTGAACGCTCTGGACGCCCAAATGAGGTGGTTACACCGGAAAATATCAAGAAAATCCATAAAATTATCTTGGATGACTGTAAAGGGAAATTGTGTGAGATAGCTGACACCCTAAAGATATCAAAGATAGTGTTGGTCATATTTTGCATGAATATTTGGGCATGAAAAAGCTCTGTTCGAAATGGGTACCACGTTTGCTCACAGTGGCCCAAAAACAACAATATGTTGATGATTCTGAGCCCTGTTTGGACCTGTTTAAGCGCAATAAAAAGGACTTTTTTATGCGATGCGTAACAATGGGTGAAACATGGATCCACTACTACACACCGGAATCAAATCGGCAGTCAGCTGAGTGGACAGCAGCCGGTGAAAGCCGCCCGAAGCGACCAAAGACACAACAGTCGGCTGGGAAGGTTTTGGCCTCTGTATTTTGAGATGTGCATGGAACAATTTTCGTCGACTATGCTGAGAAGGGAAAAATCATCAATAGCGAATATTACATAAAGTTATTGGTGCGTTTAAAGGCAGAAACCGCAAAGAAACGGCCCGAAATGAACAAGAAAAAAGTACTCTTTCATTAAGACAATGCACCGTGTAACAATTCAATGGTTACGATGGCAAAATTGCATGAATTGAAGTCCGAATTGGTTCCTTATCCACCGTTATTCTACAGATTTAGCCCCCTGTGACTATTATCTTTTCGCAGACTTCAAAAAAAATGCTCGCGGGAAAGAGATTTAGCTCCAATTAAGAAGTTATTGCCGAAATTGAAGCAAGGTAAAGGTAAAGGCAAAGACAATTCCTTCTACAAGAAAGGTATAGAAATGTTAGAAAAGCGTTGGATTGATTGTATTGCTCTTGAAGGAGACTATGTTGATGGATAAAGTCGAATTTTGCAAAAAAAAAGTAGTTAGACCAAAAACTTTTCAACCTACGTGTTATGTAATATATATTTGGAACACGGTAATTGAACACTTTGGGAAATATCAAGCGGTTGCACTTGATATACCTAAGACATTCCATCATGTTTGCCATGATGAATTGTTGGCTAAGCCCCGCTCTTATGATATGTCTGAACAGTTTAGTTTCTGGCTCTCGTTATTCCTTAGAAAGTGTTCTTTACGAGTGGCAGTCGACGGATTTCTATACCTTACTATCATACCTTCACTATCACACACTCCGGCCGCACAGCTCCATACTGTATCTTACTCTCTTCCTCATTTACATTACCGATCTGCAGGAAGCGACCAGGAATCCAATCTACAGTTTTGCAAATAACAGAATGCTTATTTTTTCATTCAGTTTGAACGCTCGAACATCAGCTACTTATGTAAATATTCGGAGACAGCAGGAAGTCATTCAACTTGATAAAGACTTAGTAGAAATTCTATCTTGGGGTGACAGCAACCAAGTAGAAGTTAACGCTATAGAAACCTAAGCGGTAATTTTTTCTAAAGCGGCCCATAAACAGTCAATATTATTGCGCAATAATTGGGTTTGTGCAATATAACTGAGCCTGTGTAGACAGTAATGAAAGGTTGTGCAATATATTGTACGAAATCAAAATTTGTTGAAATATATTGTTCAACCTAGAAAATATTGTGCCGTCTGTGGGCAGGATTGTGCAATATCCCGTCAGTCGGTATCAACAGATGATAGCCAACGCGTCGTGATGACGGATAAAAAATTGGAAACAGTTCATTTTGGAATTTATCGAAGTTTACCATGGACTTCCGGCTCTATGGGATGTTAAATGCAAAGATTATACTAATCGCGTTAAAAAAAGGTGAGCAATATGACGTGCTAGTAGAGAAATATCGCGAAAAATACCCGGATGCCGAGAAGCAAGATGTTGTCAAAAAATAAATTCTTTGCGGACAAACTTCCGGAAAGAATTCAAACAAATTCGTGATGCTGAAAAGAGTGGTGCAGGTGCAGAGGATGTTGAACCTTCACTATGGCACTTTGAAGAAATCAGGTTTCTTCAATCTCAAGAAACACCAACCGCATCAATCAGCACGATGAACATAGCTGAGGACACTGGATAACAATATTGCCAAGCACATTGTACGTCTGTACTGGTGATTCCGCAAAATATTGCGCAACCATCAATATCGCCTCCATATGATTCTATTTATTGTACAAACCCAATTATTGTGCAATAATATTGAACGTCTACGGGCAGCTGTCAAAATATTGTGCAATCCATATTGCACAATAATATTGACCGTCTATAGGCCGCTTAAAAAAGTTAACGCTTCGAGTGATTTTTTTCGAGTATCACTTTCTAAAATTCGTTTAGCTACATATATGGATCGCCAACCTTCGTGAGGAGACGGCGTCATAAGAAGAAGAAGTATCGAAAGAATCAGTTTACTTATAAACTAGCAAATCTACCAATTATTTAATTTGTTCTGATACTATTAAAATATCAAAATCGATAAATGACAAGTTTTCATACTTACTACGAATATTCACCATAATATCAAGATTAAATAATATCGATCAAGTCTGGTAGTTCATTTTCAAATTTTATCTTTATTCCTTTTTAATGTAGGTAATCGTATCGAGCATATCAAAGTTACTTAACGAACGGAAGTATAAAGATAACATTTTTTGAGAGTATAATTCTGGACTTTATACTTAGTTGTTGATATAAACAATCAACATAATTAATATTGCAATACTACATTTTACACATTTTTTTTAATTTGTTAGAATATATTTTGTTATTGTTTAGAATTTTATCCCTATTGTTCTTTTAGTGAACACAACTAGCCATTAATAAAACAGCAAAATTTTTTATTTATTTTGAAATTGCACCACCTTGTCAAGAATAATACTATAAAATACGTCTAAATAATCCCAGATGTAAAACAAGGTTATATAGGAAATAAAGGAAATAGGGTCTTCTTACTGATATTAAATAAACAGTGCAAGTTGGACTTGCGCAATTAGTGTTCCGTACGTTGATTGCTTTTAAAATAAAATTTTTTGTTACGGAAGGATGAAATGATCAGTAACTTCAGAAAACACATCCCAACAAAGTTTTTTTCCAATTTCTTAGTGAAAATTGCTGCCCTTGAAATTTTTGTTTTTTTTTATATACCAGATAAATTATTAAAGGTAATGCACTCGTGATAATTTTTGTTCAATCTACACTCCGTAGAGAATATTCCAGAGTTTTTTCAAAATTTTTGATCAGTACTTTTCGTGATAAGGGGGGGGGGGGGGGGGGTCGCCTAGACGTGATAGCGATTTTTCGCACTTTTTTAAAAATAATACAAAGAGAATTGTGTTACATTATATATACTTTTGAATTCGTCTTTTTACAAGGTTTCATTTGACACCCCACTAGAAGATCTGGTAAAAAAAAATCATTTCCGGTTTTACCCCCCAAAACTAATCCCTTAAGTCAAAATTTAACTTTTAAAACCACACGGCTCTGATGAGGCCATCAATTCCTATATTAGTGCCAAATTTCACCTTTCTACGTCAAATAGTTGCGGAGAAAATCGGGTGTGACAGACAGACGGACGGACACTGAAGTGATTTTATAAGTATTCCGTACAGAACACTAAAAAGAATAGACAGAGTATGCCATTCATACAATTTTTTCCCTCCAAGTCTTCTTTTTTTTCTTTCTATAAGACAAGGTCTTGGTTCGTCTGTTTTTAAGCCTTTTGTAACGTAGATGTCCAGCTTTCGTGCCATCTTTTTGGTGGTCAACCGGGAGGTCTTGCTGGGCGAAAGATAAAAACACACAAACATAGTGTTCAAATGTTGTTCGAAACACCTATTAAATAAGTAGATCTCCTGTGAATCTTTGCTTACGAAAGCCATATTAATGTTCGCTAATAACATTGAATCCTTATAGATATTTTTGATGCTCATTATAACTTTCGACATTACTGAAGGCAGCGCGACTGGTAGTTGTTCAGAAAGGTCTTCTTGCGTTTTGATTTGGGATCAATCGAATTTTTAAATTGTTTATTAACAAGAGCCCAAACAGTTTTAGATTTATTACTTCACTGGGCGATTTTTTTTGTTACGAAAAGCATGTTTTGCTTCGTTGATATGTTTACGGAGATTTTTTCAGAAATCTTGATAGTCATCATAAATCCGGTTTTTTTTATAGCGTTTTTCGTCTTCATATTCCCATTTTTCCTTCTTCCCAATCTCCGGGTCTTAGATTTCTCTCTTACATTGCCCTCTGAACATGTTCAAACCATGTCGCTCTTGGTCTCTCTCTTCTCCTCTTTTCGCTTGGTACCCACTTTGGAATCATCTTTGGTATTCGATGTTCTTCCATTCTATCCACATGTTCGTGCCATATAAATTGCCATTGTTGAATTTCCTCAATAAGCTTGGTTTTTACCAGCCGATCTTCGTCAGTAACACATTGCGAGTGCCATTAGTTTCTGTTCCAATTGTTTCGTCAGTTGCCAAGTTTCACAACCATATAACACGAAGCTCTTAAATACTGCATTATAAATAAAATGCTTTCTCTGTGATGGTCTTTGACCACAAAACAAAGTTTAGATGTCTTATGACCGTCTTTTCTTTATTTATACTCTCCACTTCTTTTTCCGTTTTACCGTCTTTACTTATGTTAGTTACAAAATATTTATACTCTTCACAAGCAAGAATGACCTCATCAGTATTTAGAGTATGGCTTCCCTGTTTTCCTCCTATAGACAATTATTTGGGTTTCTTGCAGTTAACTGTTAAACCCTAGTTTTTATAATCTTAAAACAGTTTTCTTGTCATAAATTTACTTGTCCTGAACAATAACCACCTGATCGTCGGCAAAATGTAGCGTTGTAGTTTCGTCGGTCAGCTGTATTCGCATTCCTCCCCATGCCCATCGCCATCTCCCTAATGCCTCATTCGGATAAATTTTGGATAATATAGTAGACAGACACCAGCCCTGTCTGACACCCTTTGTTACAGAAAGATTTTCTTAGAGAATTTTTTCCAACTTTATTCGGAAACGTGACTGGTCCTACAGTTGTTTTACTGCGGCGATTACTGTACTGTTTATGGTTGATCATTCTAATATTTGCCATAGTTCTTTTCACTGGGACGGTACTATACGCTTTGGTTAGGTCTACAAACGGTAGGTGCAGCTCGCTGTTCGTTGATATCTTTTTTTCATTTAAGTAAAGTAGACTAAATATATTATCCCCACATCATCTACCAGCTCTAAAACCAAATTGTTGCTCAACCTCGTGGGGAGTATATTCATCCTCAATTATATTTCTTAAAATTTTTCCGTAGGCTCGACTGAGGGTGCTCCTTACTGATATACATCAATCATTTTGATAATCATTTTTTGAAATTAGAGCTCTGAATTACTGAATCGTTTCTTTACACACATTTTTGTATCATCTGTAACCCCTTTTTTCAACTTTGTTTTTCAATGTTTTAACGGGAAATAAATTGTCAATTTTTTTTTATTCAAGTGGAAAAGAAGCCTGATTGACCTCAGTACCCTCGAGTATATCTGACCAATCTATAGACCCCACCTCTGTGCAAAAATCCTGTTTTATCACAGAGAAAACACATTTTACTATAATTTTACTTGCTCCATTTCTTTACGATATTTTTGGAAAGGCTGAATCTGGCCATAGTTTTCTGAAAGAACAAGATCAATCATACGAGGATTTTAAAATTTAAGTTTTCACAAAAGCAATGTAAGAAAAAAAAATGTTGGTACAAATCGTTTTAATATTTCTCAAAATATTCGTTTTTAAGATTTATATATTTTTGCATGGGTTCCAACCCATTCTCGAAATATTCTTTTCACTTTGAAGTTAGTACCTCAAAAACATGGTTTTTGACCGATTCAACAGCGTCTTGAGGTGTTGAAAATCGCTGTCCACGCATTTTTTTGACATTCGGGAACAAAAAGAAGTTGTTAGGGGATAAATCAGGTGTATACGGGCAATGAGACATTAATTCGATAGTTTCTTTCCGTCAAATAATCAATTGTTTGACGTGCTGTATAAGAGCAGAGTGGCATTGTCATAATATAATAATAAGAATGATGCTACGCTTTCGGTTGTTTTTTTTGATTTCATCGATGACTTCTGGCAAACAAATTGTTGCATACTATTCAGCATTAACCGTTCTTCGATCCTCTAAAGTAATGGTTGCAACATGTCCAATATTACCAAAGAAACAAGTAATCATTTTCTTGGAAGTGCTTCGCGAATGAACTTGGATTCAGTTCATCTTGGAACACCCAAACAGTTAATTGTTGCTTAGTTTCTGGCTCGTACGAATATATCCAAGTTTCGTCTCCTATTACGAGGTTGTATACAGATTTTACATGTCCTCGGTTGAATTTTTTGTGCATTTTCTTACACCAATCGACACGAGCCTGTTTTTGAGTTTGGTCAAATTATGTAGAATCCATCGGGAACAGATCTTTTTCACAGCTATATGTTCATGCAAAATCGAAGGTACTGCAGTCTTCGATATGTCTAAGGATGCCTCTATCTCACGGTAAGTCACATGCCAATCTTGTCGCGCACAGCATCGATGTTGTGGAACAACAACCGATTTTGGTCGACCTTCACGAAATTCATCAAAAATTGCCGGAAACACGACCATGACGAAATTCTGTATACCAATTGTAAACAGTCTTTTCTGATGGTGATTCATTACCAAAAGTTAAACGAAGCGATCCGAGGCATTGTTGTTGAGTTAGGCTTTTACTAAAATCGTAAAAAATCATCACGTGAAATTTTCATTTGTTCACAAAACTGTTTTTTTAAAAGCTCACTGAAAACAAACTGCTCTGCCAATTTCTGAGCTGCCACTGTTTTAACAATAGTAAATGTCAAATTTAACAGCAATGGTAATGTCACATCTTAATAGCGCCTTCTACTGGTCGTTTGTTAAAACTTAAAAGGCGGCCCTCGTATAGCACTCAATATATTCATCAAAACTGACAAAGATGTTGCCATTCAAAGAAGATTTTTCATCGAAAAACACATTTACTGTTACATAGTTTATTTACAGACAATATCTACGTATCTACTATTTACAAATATTTATGATTTAATTAAATATCTTAAGTCTTAGAAATACAAGTCAAAGTAACGACACACATTTTTACATAATGTACTTAAACAGAAAAATTCTAGATTTTATAGGTAATTTCAATACATAAACTAATTTTACGAAAATAAGTTTATCACAACATAAAATTACGCTTTAAATATATTCAGAAATAAATACTTTTTTGAAGTCAGGTACACTACTACCAACATATTTATTAACATTATTATTATTGTTTTTAAAGTCTTCAATGTAAACGGCGTTATTGATACTATTGGGCAAATACTCCACAGATTTTATCTTCTTGTTCCTAACATTCAGCTCATTTTCCATGTCATGAAATCTTGCTGACTCGGAGATTTTTGAGTTACTTCTACTAAGTTCCTTCTTGCCTCGTTTTTTTCTCTTTTTATCTTCCAAGGTTGTGTAAGAGTTAGATCGATGCAATATCATGATCTTACTGACATTATCTTCCTTTCTCTTGTTTTCTAGATTCTGGGGCTTTGAATTTTCCTCTATGTATGCTTGGAAGTTTTCCAACGATCGCCTGGAGTTTGTCCTGGTAATTTTTGTATTGGATATATGTTTAGATTTGTCATTTCTACCATCAGACAGAATATTTTGCGCAGGTTTAGTGTCTAAAATATCGAACTGATGTAGGTTTAATTGTTCGTAGTAAAAATCACCAGAAATCTTACTAAGGCTTAAGTTCTTATCGCTGATTTTACTACTAAGAGTCTCTTTAGTCTGATAAAACTCAAAATCACAGTTCGCTTCGGTGGTGATTGAGTTACTAGAGCTCATTGAGTCGTAATCCTTACTGATGTGAT
Source organism: Pachyrhynchus sulphureomaculatus (assembly GCA_019049505.1). Taxonomy (NCBI): domain Eukaryota; kingdom Metazoa; phylum Arthropoda; class Insecta; order Coleoptera; family Curculionidae; genus Pachyrhynchus; species Pachyrhynchus sulphureomaculatus. The sequence goes on from CM032448.1 coordinate 89,875,383, forward strand.
GATCGTTGCTCTCATTAAAACAATATTCTTCTTCATCCGAGGAATATTGCTGGTGGTGGTTGTTCAGGTAACTACTTTGGATGAGCTGGTTATGAGTTTGGGGAATGGAGTGTTTTTGGAGGTTAGGACTTAAGTCATTGACGGCTTCAAGATGAAGGTCAGTTATTGATTCTTCGCTGCGACTTAGACGCATCTTATTTAACCTGAAAAAGAAAAAGGCGTTCATAGGTTTTGTTACTAACGATAATACATACATAAGTCTGGTAAAAAAACAGGGTAAATGACATTTTTTTGCAAAAAAATATATATAATATATATATATATATATATATATATATATATATATATATATATATATATATATATATATATATATATATATATATATATATAAACTCCTGGACAAAATTAACGCAACAATCTGAAAATTAATTTATCTTTTTCTTATGTCAGTTTTAAAGTTTATCGAGTATTTGAATAGTAGGCTATGCATATTTTGTTTCGTTGTTCATGACAGAAATCAAAACAATTCGTTTAGATTTACAGTTTTAAAAGAATTTTTTAGAAGATAAACAATTTTCTGTAATAATGCGTTAGATTTTCTTTAAAAAGTAAGCTTATAAATTGTTCCCTTTTTCAAAGTAATACGTTTTTGTGGTAGACTGTTTTATTTTTGATCCCGAAGAATTAGAAAAATGAATCGAACAACGAATTTAACTGAACACGAGGTAGTGCGAGCCTCAGTTTTATTGGACGAGGGATATTGTCAGAGTTATATTGTCAATTTGTTAGGCAAACATCGTTCCACAATAAGTCGTATGATAAGACGCTTGATTGAAGTAGGAACTTATTCTAGAAGGCTAGGGCAAGGGCGAAAACGATGCACTTGCGACCTAGATGAACGTTTTATAAGACAATATGCTTTAAGAAACAGGACTGTCACTAGTTCTATAATAAGAAACGAACTCGAAGCTGTTCGCAATGTCACAATTTCTTCTAAAACAGTTAGAAGACGGTTAAATGAAGCTGGATTAAACAGTAGGAGACCAGCCACTGCGCCCTTGTTTACTAGAGAGAACAGAGTTGCCAGGTTACGTTTTGCTCGAAATCCCGAAAACTGGTCTGTGGATGATTGGAAACAAGTTTTCTTCACAGATGAAACTAGGGTTAGTCTAAAACATCCAGATGGTCGTAAGCGAGTATGGTGAAGACCAGGAGAGAGGTTTGCTTCTTGCAATATCTCTGCAAGGATTCCATTCGGCGGTGGCTCGGTTATGTTGTGGGGTGGCATCTGCTTTGATGCTCGCACAGAGTTAGTTCCTGTCCGTACGAGATCCACGAATGCTGACTACTATCTTGAGAATATTGTAATAGAACATGTGATCCCTTTCGGTCATTTTGTGGGGCCCAATTTCCTGTTTATGCAAGACAACGCTCGACCTCACGTGGCTAGGGAGGTACTCGATTATCTTAATCAAGTTGATATACCGATTATGCAATGGCCACCAAAAAGCCCGGATCTGAATCCGATAGAACATGTATGGGATCACCTTAAGAAAAATGTGAAACGTCATATACCTGCACCTAGAAACCTGAGGGAACTTGAAAATGCCGTTATCATAGAATGGGAGCAAACTCCTCAAGATTTTATCCAAAATTTAATTAGAAGCATGCCTAGGCGCATAAACGCTGTCATCCGAAGTAGAGGAGGCAACACACGCTACTAGTGTCCCAGTTACACCATTAATTTTGCAACTAGTGTCCCAGTTTATTTTTTTCATTATTACATAATTTCAACGATTTTGTTATTAGGTCTTAAGAATAATTTTAATTCGAATCTTATAGAGAAATTTGGTAGCTAATTCACTTTTAAAGTATCCGAATAAGTTTTTTCTAACTTTTAGTGTAACCAATGTGCATAAAAAATTATTAAAATTAATTCATTATAGAGATTTGTATGATTTAATATATTATATTATATATATATATATATATATATATATATATATATATATATGTAAGTATATATGTATATATGTATACATATATATATATATATATATATATATATATATATATATATATATATATATATATATAGTATATATTATGTATATATTTGTTGACCCTAGACCAAAACCCACCAATATGGACATTTCAAAATTGTGGAAAAGTGGCAGCGTGATTAAAAAGACTTTTGAGGTCGTTTTGTGACGGTTGGCGAAAAAAGTGCTACTTCACTAGCTTACACATCGGCCATTGCAATAGCAAAGCACACGGCTAAGTTTAAAAATATTTCCCCACCCACCCTATTCTCGAGATTTTGCACCAAGTGACTTTTTTTGTTTCCTAACCTCAAAAATTGCCTTTGGGGGAAAAAGTTTTCGTCGAATGAAGAGGTTATTTGTGCTGAGAGATTAAAAATATTGGAATCTCTCTGGACCTCAAGCTTAATATAAATTACATTGAGAAACAAATTTTTGTTTTTGCACAATAATGTTATTTGCCTTATTTTTACAAGACTTTTTAATCCACCCTCGTACGTATTGAATTAAGAATCTCCTTTTTTTGAGGTACGTTAAAAATCGCTTTGTAGAAAAATTAGTACCGGAAATATGTAGAATCTAAGGGAAGATACTCTGAAATATCGGTAAAAAAACTAAAGTGAAAATGTAATTTTCTAATGTAACTAAAATTTTTCCCCGATAATCTTATCCTACCCCAAAGGACCTACAACTTTTGTAGCCTCAATTTTCCGAGATATTTGTCACAGCGTATTTACCATATTTTGGATAATCAACCATTTTTTACTCGAAAACTAAAACTTTTAGAGAGATTATGTAAAAGACAAAAATATTTGTTTTTATCCGTAGAATCACCATGAATTTTTTTGAATTTTTTAAACACATTTTATCAATTTGTTATTTTGACCTATATTTAGGGTTGCCACCTGTATTTGAGCAAATAAAGTACATTGATTATAAAAGGTAGGATAAAAAGTACATCGTATCAAAATAAAGTATCATTTTATTTTACTTTTTTATTTTGTTTGAAAACATATTTTTTATTACTTTTAGCAATTTTTAACAAATAATCGTCACTACTAAACAACTTCACAGCAACTTTACACTCTATATTCAAGTTAAGATAAATAATTCGTTTTTTATCAAATTTAAAGAAGCTTTTGTTTCTTTCCTCTCACCACTTAATATTCATCACAGAAAAAACTCTCTCCGTAAATGCTGAAGTGGCGGGAATCGAAAGTAGAAATGAAATTAACTTGTACAAATTTTGACAATCAGCATCCGTCTTATTAAATATTTTCTGCCATTTTTGAGGAGTAGATAATTCTGCAAAATCTTTAGAACCATATATTTGATTATATAATTGGTTTAATAATAAAACTTCTTCATAAAGAGCATCCATATTTATATCGAGTTTTTGTAGCTTTAAATTTTCGACTATATTAACGAAATGGTCAAATTCGACATTGTTTTTTAAATTTATATTGCTGAGTGTAAATAACCAGTTTGTGTCACTAAAATCAAACCACTTATTAAGGTACTCTAAGGCTTTGTCAATAAATAATAAAAAATTTGTATGAATTTTACTAGCCAGTTCAGGTGAAGACAACAGTCTAATTTTTTTGCCTGTTTCATATCCAAAAAAGAGATTTTATTTTCTTTCTATAAGTGCGTCTTTAAGATTATTCATAATATTATACACGTCCAAAATTGTTATGCTATCTCCTTCTAGATATTTTCAGTTTTATTAAACAGATGTAAAATATGGCAGCAAGTAAATATCAATTAAGTCATTGTCAGTGTTGAGCATCAATAAATTTTGCAAAATCTCTGAACAGTTTTCTCCCAAGCTTACAAAATAACTTCTAATGGCTTTCCAATTTAATAATAATGTATCTATACAGGGTAAAAGAGGGAGCCATCTTGTTCCCACATGACGTTTGACTTCATGAAATTCTCCTTTAGCCCATTCTATAAATTTTTTCAACTCTTCTCTTCGTACAGCAGACTGAGAAAAATGAGCATAAATTTTCAAAATTACATTTTTTACGTCATACGATAAAAAATTCATGGCATTTTTAATGTAATTATGCACTATGTGTGCATGACAATACTTTGTGTAGTGGAGTGAAAATGTAAGAAACCCGAGGCTCAATCTCTTGCGGGGACAACTCCAGTTAAGTCACTCAGCTAATCCGTTATTTGATATACACAAAATTACGATGATTTTTTTTTTTAATGAATTATGTTAAATGAATTCTAGAAAAATTAAACTGTGCGAAATAAAGTATTTTCGCGTACTTTATTGTTTTTATAAAGTATAGAGTATAATTACCCGAAATAACGTACAATACTTTATAATAAAGTACGGGTGGCAACCCTACGTATATTGTTTACGATTTTTTTCGTTCTAAAACAGTTTGCCGGTGCAGAAACCTTATTTTTAGGAGAAAAAATTTCTTTCGTATAGGTTCTCGATGTAAAATTTCCTGTAGAATACGATCCCATCATAAGATTTCCAAAATTTTTAAACGTGTAATCATCAAACTCAAAATAAATACATTTTTTGCCCATCAAGTCATAACAAAAACGCGCACAAACATGCCTCTGTACTTATTCGCCTATACGCACACACATATTTGTAAACAAAATACACTTTTGTTATTTCGGGAATTCCCCTAACAAAAAGAGAGAGACCCATGTTGTTGCCATATCTACGAATAGATTCGTATTCAATATTTGGGTTGCCAGGAAAATGAACAAAATTATACCAAATATTTTGTAAATTTGAGTTTCCTTTTTTTATTGCATCCCGATTTTTAATCTACAAAACTGAAGATTAAAAATCGCTTCGCGAGCCACACAAAATATGAGTCGCGGGCAGCACGTGGCCCGCAGGGCACAGTTTGGACAGCCCTGTTCTACAAAAAAAACTAGATCAGATATATTCCTAGTAAGAACTAATTATTGATATCCTCCAGAGACCATGACGATAATGTAGTTCGGAACCAAATCGATTACATATTGGTAAATAAGCGCGGGGTTCGGGAGTTTAGAACATATCCTGGAGCCGACATCGAGTCTGACCATGTCCTTCTGACCGGCATAATTAACATCAAACTGAAGCATATTGAAACTGCAAAAAATGTAAGGCCTAACTTTTGACTGCTGAGGAACCCAGAAATTCGATCGCAAGTAACCGAAAAACTCAACCAAGAAATAAGTCAAACAATTTCAGTAGACCACTTGCTATCAGACGAAACCACATTGGAGTCATTTCAAAATGAAAAACTTAATATGACAACAAAGACAGCGAAAAGAGAATGGATGACCCAGGAAGTATTGGGACTTATGGATGAAAGAGGACGGTATAAAAACAACAACAAAACTAAATATAAAGAGATCAGTAAACAGATTTGAAAGCTTATAAGAAAGGCTAAAGAAAAGTGAATGGAAGAACAATGTCAGGAAATGGAAGAATTACAGCTAAAGCAGTATGTATAAAAAGTTAAAGAAGTTACCGGTCAAAACAGTACACGAACACCAACATATTTAATAAACGGTAATAATCAGATATTAACCGAACAAAAAGAGCTAGAAGAATGGGCTCGATACCTTGATGACGACAGAGAATTACCTATACTCCCAACAGAAGTTAGGAATGCAATAAAACATGCAGAAACTGGAAAGGCTCCTGGACCTGATAATCTTTATGCGGAGATGTTTCAACAATTAACAAACCCCAGACCAGTGTAAAAGAAACATCTGACACCACACCAATTTATTAAATAACTGTTATACCTACCTAACCAAATTTCTCGAATTCTTAATCATATGATTATTTAAATTAGCGTTTAAATTGAAACTTGGACTGGTGATATTCATTTCGGACCTATGATAGAAAATATTGTCTCCCATTTGAGAATCTCTTGCCTCTCCACTCACGTAATACAAATGATTGATACTTTCTTGACTCTGGCTTAGCCTTTTATTGGCTGCATAAGGAAAGTTCCTAGTTCTGCTGTGTTCCAGAAGAATCTGGTTCCTTTTTAACGAATTTTGGGTGTTCTGCAACCGTCTGTTGCCCACAAAAGGGCAAATTTGGTGATTAGGAACTATCTGAAGGCCATTTTCTCCTAGTTTTCGTTCTCCATTAGACGGAAACACATTATTCTGAGAAGCTTGCAAAAAACTCAGTTTCCTATGAACATATTGAGGACTCAAATGGTGTAAGTCGGAGTGACTTGGACATTGATCCACTTTACAGTTGGTGCACGTTGAGTAGTTTTGAGTGGGAGTAGGTTCACGTCTGTTTATGTGGGAGGAGTGTAGAGCGACGTTGGAGGATTGGAGATCTTGCTGTTGTTTAATTGTACCTGTAAAATATAAATGTTGTAAAAGATTAAACGGTTCATACGTAAATAATGAAATTTAGTATTCTGCGTCGTGTAAAAGAATAACAAGTAATAAGAATAAAACACTAAATATTTAGTAAAATTTCCACTTTTATTGATTTTTATACTTGACACGTGTTTCGCTTTATCAAAAGTATAGGTATGGAATGATGTAAACGTTTTTCGATATTTTTGTAAGTCGAAAAATGTTTATTTCATTCTATACTCACACTTTTGATAAAGCTATCAAAATCAAATCGATAAAAGTGGAAATTTTACTAAAAACTTAGTGTTTTATTCTCATTGAATATGAATTTCCATCAAGTAACGGCACTTAATTAACTAAATCAAATTCATGCTAATCCGTCTTTTGTCACTCGGCAATCCGGCGCTTCTCAATATTTTCCAACACACTCGGCAATCCAAGGACTCTCTTTTTAGTTAACATTTACCTGTTTTAAACTCCTTATTATGTCTTCTGTAATTATGAATTACAGGCAGTCGACCGTCAATACTGGTATAAAGAGATCCATTTGTGATCGGGAATCTATGCTCTACTTGTTGCAGCGTCTTAGATCGATCTTGCTGACTGAGATCTAAACTTTGAGGCTGACTAGACAGGCCAAAAGGACGAAACTTTCCATCCAATCCAACTGAAAGTGAATTAAAAAACGAATTGTTTAAAAAATATAAATTACATAATATTCTTATAATAATCTATACTGATATACCACTAAAAATAATAAAAAATATAAGTTTTGAGGCTGAAAAACCATAATTTTCTTTAAAAATAGCAACATTATATTATTTTCATTCATATATTCTTAAAAAAAATGGCCGCCACTAGAATAGTACTCCACATTCCAATGAAGGACGTATAGTAAACTTTTAATTCATAGCACCATTCATTAATCGCATCTCATCTAAACGTCTTCGTCTGATTAGACGATCTGAAGAAAGATGCAAAATAGGAACGTCCTTTACAGGCCTTGAGAAAGACTCAAGAATTTCATTCAAGTTTCTGTTTTTTATGCTACTGATCTTTTTTATTTGTATATGATAAAAAGTGATAACTTGATATGAAACAATGAATGAAGAGTTATACAAAAGATCGCTAGTGGCGCTGGGATTCACTTGTTTTGCAAAAAATTTCGCAAAATGGCCACCTGTTTTGGGGACGCGGTAGTGTTTTCGGATTTGATTTAGTGTTTTGAGTGTTTTTGACGGAAAAACTATTGCAGTGTTTATGAAATCGTGTCTTTAATAAAAACTAAAAGTGTTCTTGAATAAATTGTTATGTGTCAGTTGAGTTTATGGTGTTAATTCAGGTAAGAACTGCTGTGCTTGTTGACGCTCAAAACATAAGTTTTTTTTTGTTCAATTTTGCTAGAAAATTAAGCTGTTTTAAACAAGTATATTAATAACTCTTCGTAAATATTAAATATAAATGTGTGTTTTATAATATTTGATAATTTGGCATTGTGAGACTATAAATTTTTCGAGAAAAACGGCTTAATTTTACTCTGATAACTGCTACAAGTTGAGCAACTTTTTTTTAGGTAGGGAGTTGCAAAATAATGGAAAAGGTACCATTGTGAAGTACTCAGATTAAAATGTATCTGTTAATATGTTCGTGCACTATTTTTAGTTAATCAATTTTTGTTCCTTTTCTTAATAATAAACTTGTAATTTACGTTCTTCTTGCCAGTGTGCCAAAGGTGCTTTATTCATATATATCATATGTTATTTATAAAATCATTTAAATGACATCAGTCAAGTCATGATTGAAAGTAAATTAAAATCTGAAGATAAGGTAAACAAATGGACCAAACTATATTAAGGTACCCATATTAATTTTTAATGTCCCAAAACTGTGTTATGTTAAACAGTATATTTATCGTTAACTCTTTTATTAAAAATATTTAAAGATATTGAGTGTATCGTGCCTGCTGGTACTACATTGACATCTTGATCCCTATGCAACTGTGACGATTTTTGAGTCGTCATTTGGTATCTTGCCATTACAACAGTAATTACTAGTTTGGCAATTGAGATTATACAGATACTCCTTGTAACAATACTATATTTGTATTTATAACTGGTACATTAATATATATATATATATATATATATATATATATATATATATATATATATATATATATATATATATTAAGTGTTCCGCTTGAAGCGTAAGACACTGAGAATACTGGATGGACTTGGTTTCAGGGATGACTGTCGACAGTCATTTGTATCTCTCAGAATTTTAACAGTTCTTTCACAGTATATTCTTGACAATCTCCAGTTCTTAAAGCAACATGTTCATTCCCACAGAAGCCATAGGGATGTGCATTGTCATGACACCAGACATAAGGTGAATCTAATTCCAACATATTGGAGGCTGAAGAGATGTGAAACGGGACTTGGATACTAGGCCGTTAAATTTTTTAATGTGTTACCACAAAATATTAGAGATCTACCAAAGATTTTGAAAAAAAAACTTTGGTAGAAAATGCTATTTACTCCATAAATGAGTACCTCTGTTATAGGTTTTAAGTTTGGTTTTGAGTTTTATTTTTGAGGAGTTTGTTTCCATACTGACTTAATGTTTCTTTCTTAAGTGTAAATGGAATGGTAATAGAAATTGAATATATTAACATTTGTGTAGTAATCTTATTGTTTTGATCAGTATAGTAGCTACTTTTTTTTATTATTTCATTATTTATTGACATGTGTAAGACAGTTTTTTGTAAAATTTAACATGAATAAGCAGTATTGAGTATTAAGTATTAAGTATTAAGTATATATGTATATGTATATATATATATATATATATATATATATATATATATATATATATATATATATATATATATATATATTTATAAATATAGTATTATGTTATCTGTGTGCCTATGTCAGTCTGTATATCAATCTAATGCTGGGAGTCATAGAGGACTGCAGGTGGGGATATCTGCCATTGTGGGGAAAGCTAGGAAGTGGTTTAACAATAATCAACTGAGCATGAATGAGGATAAGACTCAGGAGTTGGTCATATTGAGTGATCCTAAAAACGGCAGCGGTAGGAGCATCAAACTGCTTGGAGTTATCATTGACGATGGGCTTACATGGCACACCCATGTTGATAACTTGGGTAAGAGTCTATCTTCAAGTATCTTTCTCTTGAGACAACTTAGAGGTTTTATGGATCTATGTAGTCTGCTGAATGCATATTATGCATTCTTTTACTCACGCTTGTCCTATGGAGTTATCTTGTGGGGAAACTCCTCTCATTCAATCAGAGTGTTTCGAGTTCAGAAGAGGGCTGTGTGTCATGGTGGGGGTGCTCACTGCCGAGAACACTGTAGGCCTTTATTTATAGACTTAAGATCGTGACTTTGCCAAGTATCTACATTCTTAATGCTCTTCTTCAAATTCATAAAAACAAACATGTATTTGCTCTAAAGTTCGATTTTCGTCACTACGATACAATAGATGCTGAGCAGATAAGAGCACCTCAATTAAAACTGCAGAAATCAAAAAACAGTTCTCTGCCTATTAATCTTTATAATAAATTGCAATGTACTGCACAAAATTCCAAAAAGTTTAAAAAAAAAAAAAAAAAAAAACCCTAATAAAGAATATACTCTTAGAACATGGTTTCTACAGTATTGACCAATTTATGTCTATGCCTCTGCCTGTGTGACAGGTTCTGTTGGTTTTCCTGTTTGGACAGTCCTTGTCTTTCAATTTAATTTTGTATTGTATACCTTTCAATTTCATTTTGTGTTATATTCCTTTTATGATTTGTTTTTTCTTCTTTCTTTTTTGTTTCTTTTCATTTCGTTGCTTGTATTTGTTTTAAGTTACAGTTTAAGTAGATATAGACATAAGAACTGTACTGTAGTAGTTTTTTTCTTTTAACTCTTTTTTTTTAATGCAATGTTAGTATAATAGGTTATAAGTTTACATTACGATTTGTTGAGACTATGGTGACATGTGTAAGGCCGTAAAGTTTTTTAACATGAATAAAGTATCTATCTATCTATCTAAAGACATACCTTGGCTTCGTAGATTACTCAAAGGTATCTGACACTGCAAAGTGGAGAGCTATATGGGAAATTCTAGCAGAGATGGGAACACTCTTATCACTTAATTTGAGCATTTCGAAATCTATATGAATACAACACAGCCACCTTCCAGGTGAATAATACTTTCTTCTTGCAAGACTTCAAGCTTAGAGCAGGGGTTTGTCAGAGTGCATCGTAGCATGTATATTGCTCAATATATACAGTGAACACATCATGAGAGAGGTATTTGATGACTGGCAGGGCGACATAATACTGTAGTTTTGGGGACCATGAAGGATAAACTCCAGCACATCGAGGATAGTCTTAACATAACCAGGAGCAAATACGGGTACAGTTGAATAAAACCCAGATGAAAGTGATGATCATTTTCTGAGCCCAAAACAATCAGCCTCATATTATAAACATTACAGGGTATGACACAAACCACTTCAATTACCTAGGGTCAGTAATAACTAACAATGGTGAATGTGAGAATGAAATACACAGACATCTGGCTACAGCCCGAATAGTGACTGCCAAGTTACAAAAATATGGAGAGTTAGTGACATATCAAATTACGGCTCATTAAAACGCTAATATTTCCAGTTGTCACATATGCAGCTGAAAACTGGACCATCAAAAAAAAAATGAGATTCTGTATTAATCTTTTGATTTCCACAGGGCTCGAATACAATTTTTTGTACTCGCTAGGTGGCATAGGATATTTTTTATAGACTGTTCTTCCCACTACATTAGTTATCCTATTTTGTTGAGGCATAGAATTTCGTTCTCCGCTGTATGTCTGTTCTATGTAGTCTGCTAATGTATTGGCTTTTTGTTCGTCTGTTTGTACTGTATTTAATAAAGTTGGTATTACTGTTAAATTTTGTTTTAAGTCTTTTGGTCAGACGCCAAAGGGAATGGTCTTGCGTGGACAATCCCTTTAAGACGCCATTCCAAGCTGCGTTTTTATATGTGTTTATTTTTGTCTGTATAGTATTTTGTAGGTCGTGAACTCTACACGTATCATTTAGAATTCTAGTGACCTGCCATCTCCTTCTTAGCCTATTTTTAAATCATATTAGATTTATTATATCTATTGGGATCCGGTCCTCCTTGTGTTTTGGTTTAAGTTTTCTTTTGCGATTTTGTTGCGAGCCAGCTAAAAGTTGTCTGTAAATCTTTTTGCTTTATTTTCCAACATTTCTGTCATTGTTATTTTATTATTTATTACTGTTTTGTGATTTAGAATTTGCCTAAACAACCTCTAGTTGGCATTTTCATAGAATCAGCACATTTGAGATGTAGGTATACAGAAGGATGCTGCGGAAACCCTGGACAGCACAATGTACAAACGCGTCCATCCTAGATGAGTTCAGCATTAAACGAGACAGATATTTTGGCCACATAGCAAGAATGGAAGACACAACAGTGTGGTTGATGGTAGAGGGCAATGTTGAAGGCAAAAAACCAAGAGACCAATCTCTCACACTGTGGTCGGACCATCATAAAACAACTGGCCACACGTTCACGGAAGCATTGCATCAAGCTCAAGACCAAGAACCATAGGCGGAAATAGTGGCACAAATACCATGATATCACCATGTCCTTAGGTAGGACGACGGATAGAGGAGGAGTAACATGCCTTCTATTTGTGTTTGTGTTGTCTCAAGCTTGATTCGTACTAACAAATTAATGATTAATGATTTTTTCTGAAATATTAAATAAACAAGAACATTGCTTTTGATTTGAATTCAAGTATAGGACTGGGATTAAATATGGATCATAATGTTTGTATTTAGTGAATAATACGCAGAAAAGCATCAAAATCAGTTTCAATTTAGATTTAATTATTTGGTCACATGATATATTTAACAAAATAACACTAATTTATACCTTGGGGTAGTTTCTCATTGGGGTGCTTTGTTGTACATCTGTAGACGTCTGTTACCCAATTGCAGAATCTTGAATCAACTATACCTAAACCAATCGGTATAAGTAAATCTTGCACTAGCCCTAACCACAGGGCTATTCCGGCTACTGGCCAGGGGTTGATGAGTCTGGGATGAATGCATAAAACCTGTAACAAAAAATTTTTTTTTAATAATTAATTTTATCTACATAATACGATAAATATTTTTTAAAAATTATAGTAAAATCTATGAAAAAATTAATCTTATTTAGATCTTTTCAAGCAGACTAGTCATAGTCTCCATATTCAGTATTGTAACTTCCTGCATTGTTAATATTATTAGTATATTTTATTTATTAGACGACTCTCTAGGCGCGCAGTCCTACAAGCTGTCAATGTCTTTCATTAGAACTTTCTGGCCAAGCAGTCCGAAAATAAATATTGAATTTAAAAACTTTCTTCCATCAAGGAAAAACTAAGTCCAAACATGGCAACTGTAGTTTTAAAATGTTTTTTTTTTAACGTTGGTGCAGTATTATTACCATGAATAGCTGAGCAGAAGCTAGAGAGATATTTACAACTGAAACCGGACACCATCCGAAAATAGCAAATAGTGAAAAAATTATGTTATGCTTTTGGATGCCTCGATTTCAAGGACCTTGAAAACTTTATTAAATTTACAAGTATTTAAAAAAATTATTATCTTGTAATGTTCTTTAAAATTTTAAATTCCATTGTAAATTGTCTAAAACTTTTATCTCAGATTAATTTGTATGCACCCTCTAGACATACTAGATCTACGTTGTCCTTCAAACCTTATCATAAGACACCTACGGAGCTAATACCTTCATGACAAGATTTATGGCATTGTAACTAACTGCCCATCACTGGATTTGTTCTCCAGCTCCTTGTCTCTTTTTAAGAGGCAGATCGGGGTTCTTTTCTGAATTTCTTAGTTTTAGCCTTTAGTTTTAAGTAGTTTAAGTGTTATTTATAGACGTAAACTTTTGTATTTTGTCTTTATGAGTTAATGGGCCTGTCCCGTAAATAAATAAATAAAATAAAAAAATAATAACCGGTCAAGTGCAAGTTGAACTTGTGCAATTAGTGTTCCGTACGTTGATTGCTTTTGAAATAAAAAATTTTGTTACAGAGGTATAAAATGATTATGACTTCACAAAAAACACACCCCAAATGAGTTTTCGTACATCCATTATGGGAAGGCATTAAAAGCTCGTAATATTGAACCAGTGCGGTAATTAGGATATATTTTTTTGGAGGATATGCAAATAAACTGAAACAAAAATTATAAAAAATAAAATAACGACAAAAAAAACCTTAACAGTGTTGAATGACAAATAAACAGATTCCTATAGATAACAAAATTATTATTGAAATACCATTATCTCAATCTACTGATGCATCATCATATTCTGATAATAGGAAACAATTCATAAATTTTAACTCTTTGTGAGCAACTCAATAATTTGAGACACCTTTAAAACCATTCTTTCCTATAATTATCCAGACATGTAGCTAAAAATAAAGCTTGAATGGCCCGCGAAAACTGTTATATTTCTTTTCTTTCCCGGGTTCGTAAAGATGGAGCTTTGCTTCATACACTGCTCTATTAAAAAGAAAACCTGCCAAGTGGAGGGACTTGCGGCATTTTAGTGTTCCGCACCGCTATTGCTTTTAAAATATTTTTGTTTTCCGATATTTGTTTTTATTTGCCAGATAAATCATCAAAAGTGATAATGTTCATTCAATCTACACCTTATGGAATGGAGTAAGTACTCGAGAATCTTTTTTTGAAATTTTTTGATTAGCACGTCCAAAGAGGTGTTTT